>CM051271.1:35534020-35779020 GCA_027921565.1 Artemia sinica | reverse complement strand
ACGTTGTTTACATGGAAAATTTTAAGATTTTTAGCGTTTGCCTGTACACTTGTTCATTGCTTATTGAATTGTAAGTAACAAATATCACATAATTTGCTTATTTCATCCCAAATTAGGTGTTACGATTCGGTAGCTGGTAATTACCTATATACATCACTAAGGTGTATCCAGGATTTTAGTTCGGGGGTGAGGGTGAGGGGTCCAAAAAAAACTTTCAAAGTTTTGTGTATGTTTTTTACGATCGGGGCAAAATTTGGGAGGACGGGTTTAGAAAAACCGGTAAATTCTAGGCATGGTCATCGCTAGTCATGCTAAAGGTTCGGTTTCTGACGTTAACATTTTTATAAGCAAAATTGTGATTTTCATAATATAATATTGGTTTTTTGCTTGATTCATTGCCTTCAAATCTATGACATTGTGTTGTTTGTTATGGAAATGTTTTGTTTTCTTGTTTGTAAAATTTGATTTTGTATATACACATATATGAACATAAATTTATTTTTACCTATTATTATATACTGTGGATCGCACTTGAGCTGAGTTATTTAATTGTTCGTATCACATTTTCGAAATAACATTAAAGTGTCCTTTTTCTTATGTGCCTTCTTTTGTTAGGTTTAGCTCGGTATTTACAACGATAATGTGAAATAAGTGAGATTTTTTTTATCCTCACAGCAAAGAGAAAGTAACCCCCCCCCCCGAAAAATAACTGTTCAGCGTAGTTGATTTCAGATAGAAATTTTTTTTTTTGAGGAGGAAATTCCCCCAGAAGCCTCAAGGTAGGGTTTTTAAGCTATACCCTAGGGACATATAAGGTTTTTATAGAAGGCGGTGTCGTAGAAACTTAAAAAAAGGCTCATTCGATTGGAAATTCAAAGGACTAGTGTTCTTTTTAATGTCGAAAGTGATTTGAGGGCAACTATTCCCCCTCTCACGTCCACCTTTTCCCCAAACACATTCAATCAAAATTTGAGACAACCTTTTTATCAAACGTATTTCAAGTTCTCTGGAAATTAGGTCTTTGAGGATGACAAATTACTCCCTCCACAGCCCTTGAGGCAAGAGTTGTTAATTTAAGGATTCTCCAAGTCCCACCCATTATTTTTTATGGAAGGGATGCTCGTATAAACTTTAGAGAGGGCTCATATGATTGGAAATTGAAAGTTCTTGTTCACTTTTTAAGAGTAAAAAAAGATTGGAGGGCAACTAGCCCCCCCCCCTCCTCCACACCCTAAATCCATCAGATTAAAATTTTGAGACAGACATTTGTTTAAAATAGCTCAGAGTTCTGATAATAAAAAAAACTCCGTGTTGACACAGCCCACCAGGGCCCGGAGGTAGGCGTTGTAAGTTATGCCCTGGGGCATATAAACAATCAAACAATCATTAAATAACAATCAATTAAATCTAAGCATTACTCGCTTTAAGCTCTATTATTCATTTATATTATTACTTGTTGTATGTTTTTTGCTATGATTGTTTTATTTAATTTCTGTTCGTTTTGGGGTTTCATTTATTCTTCGAAAACATGACAAAATATATGGAAAATATATAATTTGAGCTATATATTTGAACATTAGGGGGGGTTTTGGGGAATGTGTAACAAAGTAAATGGTCAGTGCAAAGTTAAAAAACTGCTTACTACATAATATGTAGAATAATTGTACCTAACACATCAGACACGCAGACCCGCTATACTTTATCCAAATCACCCCACCCCTAATGTGCAAATATATAGCTTAAATTTGTTCCTAAAGTATTATATTTATGTTACTTTTGTATTTTTCATTAGGATTGAGTGTCAAGAAACACATTAGAAGAAAATTAGGAAGGGAGTATATCATACAAGTACCAATGGGTAAGTACAGAATGAAAGTCATAAAGAATATTTTATAGACGCATCCAGCCTTTCATAAACTGCGAAAGTTGTAAGTTAGATCAGGAAAAAACTATATTAGTTTGATAAAGATTAAAAACACTTACAACCGTCTCTCTGTCTCTCGGTTCTTTTTCCATTTCCTTGACTAGTACCTTTTTTAATAGTTTGAAAAGTGATTGGATAGCAACTAACGCTCCTCTCAACGCCCACCATTTTCCCAAAACACATCCAATCAAAATTTGTGAGATATCCATGTTGTTCAACGCAGTTTAAAGTTCTGGTAATTAGGTCGTTTAGGATGATAACCCCTCAGAGCTCTCATGCAAGGGTTTTGTAAGTTATGCCCTGGGGGCATTAAAGTTTATATCGAAAGTTTGTTATAGAAATTTCAAAAGGGCTCATTTGATTGGAAATTGAAATTGCCCTTTTTAATAGTTTGAAAGTGAGTGGAGAAGTAATTAACTCCCCTCTTACGCCCACCATTTCCCAAAAAGCATTCAATCAAGTTAGAGATTGCCATTTTGTTCGACATAGTTGAAAGTTCCAGAAATTAGGTATTTAAGGATGACCAAACCCCCTGAGAGAGCCCCAAGGGCAAAGGTTGTAGTTTATGCCCTGGGGGCATATATAGATTTTATAGAAAGAATTGTCGTGAAACTTCAAAAAAGGGCTCATTCAATTCGAAATTGCGAGGGCTAGTGACCCTTTGTAATAGTCGAAAGTGATTGGAGCGTAACTAACCTCCCCTCTCACGCCCGCCATTTCCTCTAACCCATCCAATCAAAATTTTCCAAATAGGTCATTTTGGGTTCAACGTAGTAGACAGTTCTGGAAATTAGGTCTTTGAGAATGACCTTAAGGTAAGGATTGTAATTTATACCCTGGGGGCATATAAGGTGTTTATAGAAAGCGTTTCGTTTCCAAAGCGTTCATTCGAGATTCGATGAACACTAGTAGTAGACCTAGTACCCGAAAAAAAGGAAAAACTTTTTTTTAATCGTCAAAAGTGATTGGAAGGCTTGACATTTTATAGTAAAGATCGATGTGGGTATAACGCATTATTTTTTTGTTTGTTGTTACTGTTTAGACCAGGGCACTTCGTATCAAAGGAGTTGTCGTGGAACTTTAAAAGGGCTCATTTGGTTGAAAATAGAAAGGGCTGATGCCCTTTTTTATTGTCGAAAGTGATTGGAGGGCAACTAGTCCCCCCTCCCACTCCCACCCTCTAACCATTTGCCCGTTATGTTTAAAACTAAATGTTGCCTTAAATTAATCAAAATGCACTGTGATAATGCTAATTCCCAATAAGGCATCTCAGCAGTATCCAAAGAATGACTGAGGGTATTATATTCAAACTTTCGGGGCTACTTCTGCTCTTAAAATTTAACCAAATCAAAATAGCCCAAGTGTGTCCAAGCCTATCAAGAAAGTAAACATATTTTTTTGCGAATGGTATCAAGTTTTCCATTTCAGGTAACTAGAGGAGGTATGAAACTAAATTAAACAGTACAATTTGTGTCCAGATTTTTAAAAGAGTGTATGTTTGTTAAAAATTGCTGAAAATTTTTCTCCAGCATACAAATAGCAGGCCAAACTATAAAGTCTTAAAAAACGAAAAAAGATTTAAGTATTATTTTCTTTCTGTCCCTTAGCTTGAACAGACTTCTGGCCTATATGAAAATTTAAACCAGTTATTTTTCGTTAGTTTTTATTATAAGGAATACACATTAAAAGACGATCATTCGAATGAAAATACCATTACCTATATTGGACTTAGCTGCTCGATCCCTGGAAAAAAAATTCTTATTTGTCAAGTGAGGGTAGAATAATTCCTGAAAATTTCAATTAAAATAATCTATTTAACTGCAAAATGCAAAAATATTTATGGTGTCTGATCAATAATTTCCATTTTTTAATTCAAACCAGAAATAAACCTGAAAATTTTAAAATTAGTTTGGTTTTCCTTTTTTGCTTCGATTACATAAAGGAACGATCATTATGGTGTACAGATAACTAACACCTAGCAAAGAAAAAACTTTTTATTGAATAAATATAAAATATTTTGTTCTTAAAAACTTCAAATTTTTTAAGAACCACCCCCACAGAATCAAAAAATATAATAAAGTTCTCTATCTTATCAATTCCAGTTTAGTTTTTTTTAGAATGCATTCTTTGCCTTGGGATTCTATACTGTTCCTGACAGGAAGAAAGGAGTCAAAGAAAAATTGTTAAAGGTCTATCTCAGGTCTGCAAACAGCTGTAAAACTAAAAACTGGCTTACCAAAGAAATTACTGCAGAAATGGAAAATAAAGTACTTACTTTTACAGAATAAAACATCTCTGTTGTTGGAATCCTCCGATGACTACAATCTACAAAAAAAAATCAAGGCTTCAATTAAAGGGTTAGTACATTTGGGTCATTACCAAATATGAGATGATTATAGTTAGTTGTATAACTCTAACGTCAAAGAAATATGTTTTTTTAATAGGCGTTATAAAAAATTGTTCTTATTAAATACTGTTAAAACATGTGTATAGTTTTGGCAGAGCCTTTTCCTCAAGTGACCTTACACTGCCATGAGATCGTAGTACGTTTCGAAAAGTAGCCACGTTTTGAATCCACGTAGTACGTTGTAGCCACGTAGTAGCTAGTTTTGTAGTACATATTGTAGCTACATTTCGTTCTTGTAACTGATGTAATTTTTTGTCTGAAACATGTATTTTTAGTCACACTGGATACGGACATGAAAAAAGCAATTTGTAACGAGAGTCTAAAAATTATTATAATCATTTTTGGACGTCATATATCATGACAGTCTGTATATTTTTTGGAAAATAACGCTTTAACACTTATATCATGAACAATACTTGTTTTTGGAAATCAGATCCTCTTAGTAGAATGAATGTATTTTTATAACCCATCAAAATACAAGGCATGGCGATGGGGGTAAAACAAGAGAAACCAAAAGAGGAAAAGACACACACAGATTGGGGGTTATGTTGGAGGATCTGTCCATGAAGAAGTTTTCATGGGGAAGGGAAGGGAACCAGCAGATAGCGTGCCTGGACTACATTTCAAAGGTTTTGCAGGATCAAAATGCCGCCGTAGGGAATTTTTACATATTTGTCAAATAAAATTCTAAGCAAACTCCTATAATGACTACTACATGATATTTTCTACATTGACACCATATATGAGGATCTATATCGATCCTCTATGTAACAGATGTTATAACCATCATGGTTGCAAGGGTAAATTGAACCTAGTAAAGGACGAACAACAGCCCTTAGTAAAGATTCTAGTGACTATGCCATAGTTTTTTTCTTTACTAGGTTTCAGCTATCTCTACAGTCAGGATACCATGAAACTTATATAACCCCAGTTTCATGAACTAGATCGATCTATCTCTGTTGTTTTTGTGTAGTACTGTTTTTTTAACTTGCGTATAGCTTGCTTTGATCTAACCATTATCTAATCATGATGAGAACCATTTACATCTTTGACGTTCTTAAATAGTAATTATGACGTCAAGGCGCAACGATTTTATTTCATGACGCCATGGCGTTATTATATTATTTCATGAGGTCTTCAGAAACAACACATAATGTCGTGTTTTTCTATTCACGTCATAACTCTAATAAAACTATGACGACATTCATTATTTATCTATTAGGGTTTCAGACAAAAGTGGTTCTAATGATTACTTCTGTTTTGATCTGACTCTATATTTAGGAGTTCTGGGTTTTTTTATATTTCTTAGCATTGGACTGATCGTCTCTTACTAGGTTGCTAGCTACTGCTGCGACCCGGATTCACATATATAGGTTTTGACAGCCAGCCTGGCCGAGTGGTCGAAGGCGCTGGTGTTAGCCACCAGTCTTTTCGGAGGCGTGAGTTCAAATCTTACCGCTGGTATACGATTATGATTTATGTACAAAAATCAAATATCTTTGAAAAGACTGCAGCAGGAAAAGTCATCAAAAATGCAGGTTTTTGGTAGAAAAATTTATTCTATTTGAGAATAATTTATTTTAGCTACTAATATATTTTGAACCCAATCAATTTCCTTTAAAATGCGCTATTGAACAACTCTCTACGATGTTCCTGCAGCTTGAAAAGCATGAAAAGACATCAAAAATGCAGTTTTTGGTGGAAAAATTTATTCTATTTTAGAAATAATTTATTTTAGTTACTAAAGATTTTTAACCTAATAAATTTCCTTTAAAATGAGCTATTGAAACAACTCTTTATGATGTTTTCCAGTGCCAAGCTATCTGTGGAAAAGAAAGAAAAAAATATACCGTTTTTGTGGAGAATAACGTGGTTAAAGTCAATTTTCTTGATTTTCAAGCCAATATATTTCCCTTGCTGTTCAAGCCAATGACAGAAAGTTTCCTATACAGGGGTTTCGAACAAGGCGGTTCTATTGGTGTACTTTTTGTTTTGATCTGACTCCTGTTTTAGGAGCTATGGGTTTTATATTTCTTAACATTGAACTTGATTGTCTCTTACTAGGTTGCTAGCTACTGCTGCAACCCGGATATGGGATATAGTTCGTTCTTTATGTAAATATCATTACAAACAGGAAAAAGCCTACGGCTTTTTCTTCTTTGAAATAGTAAGAGACGAACCACAAGTAACTACCCCTGGAACAACCATATATCAGTTACTATGCATGAGCGATCGTTCTTTACTGTAAACCACTTAAACCCGGATTATGTAATAGGTTGCTAGCTACTGCTGCAAACCTAGATATTCTTATTTCTGCTACTATGGGCTAAGGTTTCGTTCTTTCATGTAAGACTAGCATAAAACATTTTTTAAGCCTGATGAAGATTTAACTAATGTGTCAAAAGTAAGGTTACAGTCGACGATTTTGTTTTGGCCTTATTATAATTGGTATGGTGAATAATAATATGCATATGGCTCTTAAATCATACTGTTTTATGGTTCCATATGGTCTAGTGGCTAGGATACTTAACTTTCACTTAACAGGGCTCGGGTTCGATTCCCAGTTGTGGGAAAATTTTTAACTCAAGAATCTTCGAACATTGGAACCTTTTTTAATTTATAATGATGTATAATATAAATACTGTAAATCTTAACGATAGTGAAGTTGCGTATGCAAGTTTAGTATAGGGAAGAGTTTCGATCTTTATTATAAAACTATAATTAAGTTGAGTAACTAATCCAGTATAGGCAAGAGATCGTTCTTTATTATACTAGCTAAATTATAGTGCCACCTAGAAATTTACCTTTTGAATTTAATGATGACAAAATTATTTTTCACCAAAAAGGCAGATAAAAGGTGAGAATCTTGTTACTCTACACTCACATTGTGTCATGCCATAGTAAAATAGGAGCAACCTATGTAGCATTCCGCTTAATTCCCGCTTAATGCTTGTGCTAATTCCCCGTTGTGCCTATCCCATGCTTGTGCTTTTAATGCTTGTGCTGTGCTTAGATATTGCTTTTCTTTGTAGGTAGCCTGGGTCAATAACCTTTATACTAGAAAAGTATTACATGGTGTCAGAAGTGGGATCTTACGTGTCAGAAGCGTCTCTTACTAGGTTGCTAGCTACTGCTGAAACCCGATTTTTTAGGAGTTAGGGTTTTTTATATTTCTTTGATATTGTTTTGATCTAATTCCTTTTTTAGGAGCTATGGGTTTTTATATTTCTTAACATTGGACGTGATCGTCTCTTACTAGGTTTGCTAGCTACCGCTGCAACCTGGATGTAATGTAGCTACCCCTGGAGCCTCTGTATATCAGTTACTATTGGTGAGAGATCGTTCTTTACTGTAAAATTTATGATGAACTATATCGGTCCTTTATATAATTTTTTCAAATTGCGTATAGCTTGCTTCGATCTAACCATTATTCTAATCAAGAATGAGAGAATTTACATCTTTGTTGTTCTTAAGTAGTAATTATGACGTCACGGCGTAATGATTTTATTGACGTCATGGCGCAATGATATTATTTCATGACGTCATCAGAAACAACAATATAATTTCGTTTTTTTCTATTCACGTCATAGCTCTAATATAAAGCTATGACGACATTCATTATTTATCTAGTAGGTTTCAGACAAGGTAGTTCTAATGATGTACTTTTGTTTTGATCTTACTCTATTTTTAGGAGTTTTTGGGTTTTTATATTTCTTAGCATGGGACTGATCGTCTCTTTACTAGGTTGCTAGCTACTGCTGCAACCCAAATTATAAGAGGCAGCCTGGCCGAGTGGTCCAAGACACTGGTGTTAGCCACCAGTCTCTTCCGGAGGCGTGGGTTTCAAATCTTACCGCTGGTATACGATTATGTTTGAAAGACTGCAGTGTGAAAAGACATCAAAAATGCAGTTTTTTGGTGGAAAAATTTATTCTCTTTTAGAAATAATTTATTTTAGTTACTACAGATTTTTAACCCAATTAATTTCCTTTAAAAAGAGCTATTGAACAACCCTCTACGATGTTCCAGTGCCAAGCTATCTGTGGAAAAGAAAAAAGAAAAGAGAAAAAAAAATATCCCGTTTGGGGAGAATAACGTGGTTAAAAGTCATTTTTCTTGATTTTCAAGCCAATATATTTCCCTTGCTGTTCAAGCCAAGGGACAGAAAGTTTCCTATACAGGGGGTTTCGGACAAGGCGGTTCTAATGGTGTACTTTTTGTTTTGATCTGACTCCTTTGTTAGGAACTATGGGTTTTTTATATTTCTTAACATTGGACGTGATCGTCTCTTACTAGGTTGCTAGCTACCGCTGCAACCCGGATTGAGAAAAGCGATAAAGACGATGACACACGTTGCTTTAAATTGAACAGACAAAATCTCGTCACTTGAAATCTGGAAAACAATGAAAATAAAAATTATGTAGTCCCTGAAAATACAGAATAAGATAAATAAACAACAAAGAGAGAGAGAAAAAAAGGAAAAAAGTTGAAAAAGAGTTGGGGGGCCACCAGCCCCACTTAATTTATTTTTTTTCATTTATTTATTTATTACCCGTCACAAAAAGGTACAAAAAGACGGAGTATCACTAAAAGAGAAAAAAAAAGAAACACACACAAAAAATAAATTACAACACATTACACATAATTGAACAAATTACAAAGACGAGAAACAAAAACTCAATTATACACTGCACTGCAGCTATGTAAGAAATTTTTACTTTTTTTTTTTTTACAAAATTGTGAGACAGCCGTATTGATCAGCATAGTTGAAAGTCATATAGTCATGCCTTTGGGATGACATGGCCCTGCAAATCCCAGGGGAAATGGTTGTAAGTTATGAAATATGTCTAGTGTCTACATTTAGTATTTGTTTTTGGGAAGTAGACTGAGATTTTTTAGGAGGGTGAATTTTCTATGGGGGAATGTTCTGCAATGGGGATTTTTCAAGAAGAGATTTTATCCATGGGGAGGGTAGTTTTTCCGGGATGAACTTTCAAAGGGAAATCATACACGGGAGAATTTACCAGAATTCCCATACTAAATTCTTTTTTTATTTGACTCACTTTCTCTTTGCCAATTTAATTTTACTTGAGGAGATATAAAGGGGAAAATGCTCAGGGAAATTTTTAAAAGTTGAAATTGTCTGGGGGATTTTTTCGTGGTGGGGGGGGTATTTCTTACGGGAGAGATTCTCAATGGGGGAGAAACTTTCCATTGGGAACATTGAGAGGAGAGAATTTCCAGGAAACATTTTCCACGGAGTGAGGATTTCTGGCATGATTTGAAAAAAACAATTTAAAAAAGAAAATTTTTTCAACTTAAAGTAGGAGCAACATCCAAAGTTAAGACGAACCGAAATTTTTTCGTTTATGAGGAGTGGACCCCTCTCCTCAATACCTCATTTTTTACACTAATTGTAACTTTTTCCCCCAATTATTTAAGAACAACTCCTGAAAAAAAGCTGTTTAATTAGAGTAAGGAGATATTTAAAATACAAAAAGAAATACAAAAATACAATACAATAAAATACAAAAAAAAGAACACACACAAAAAATAAATTACAACACATTACACATAATCGAACAAATTACAAGAGACGAGAAAACAAAACTCAATTATACACTGCACTGCATGCAGCTATGTAAGAAATTTTACTTTTTTTTACAAAATTTTGAGACAGCCGTATTGATCAGCATAGTTGAAAAGTCATATAGTCATGCCTTTGGGGATGACATGGCCCTGCAAATCCCAGGGAAATGGTTTGTAAGTTATGAAATATGTCTAGTGTCTACATTTAGTATTTGTTTTTGGGAAGTAGACTGAGATTTTTTAGGAGGGTGAATTTTCTATGGGGGAATGTTCTGCAATGGGGATTTTTCAAGAAGAGATTTTATCCATGGGGAGGTAGTTTCTGGGATGAACTTTCAAAGGGAAATCATACACGGGAGAATTTACCAGAATTCCCATACTAAATTCTTTTTTTATTTGACTCACTTTCTCTTTGCCAATTTAATTTTACTTGAGGAGATATAAAGGGGAAAATGCTCAGGGAAATTTTTAAAGAGTTGAAATTGCCTGGGGGATTTTTTCGTGGGGGGGGGGGGGGGGTATTTCTTACGGAGAGATTCTCAATCGTGGAGAAAACTTTCCATTGGGACATTGAGAGGAGAGAATTTCCAGGAAATATTTTCACGGAGTGAGGATTTCTGGCATGATTTGAAAAAAACAATTTAAAAAAGAAAATTTTTTTCAACTTAAAGTAAGGAGCAACATCCAAAGTTAAGACAAACCGAAATTTTTTCGTGCATGAGGAGTGGGCCCCTCTCCTCAATACCTCATTTTTTTACACTAATTGTAACTTTTTCCCCCAATTATTTAAGAACAACTCCTAAAAAAAGCTGTTTAAATTTAGAGTAAGGAGATATTTAAAATACAAAAAGAAATTTTGGTGTGAAGAGTGAGGTATTAAGGAGAGGATATCCCCCTCATGCACGGAAAAATTTCTGTTTCTTTCACCCACATCCTTCAAATTGACTATTACATTCAGAACTATCTTATGTCTAATTCATTTATGACAATGGAGGAACTATTGACACAAAATTATAACAAAAAGGTGTATTTCATTAAAACTACCCTTCATAATAATTGAATACCACAACAGTGGGTTTTTTGTCAGCAAACCGCGTCCTTCAAATTGACTTTTAGATAAACTACTATGGAGGTATATTTTAATTAATTATCTAAAGTATAGAGTTAGTTAAGTGATCCTCTTTGGTTTCATCTTATAGTACTTGTCAATTAAAGCGGCCACACTCAAGTTCTTGATCTGAGTAAAACCAATTTCTGTGTCTGCCTTCCCAAGGCCAGAACAAATTTGCACTTTAACTGAAAAAAATCTAATGTTTTTACTTTTATGACTTTAATAAATCATATAATACTAACATTTTGATTACTAAATATCAGTATATGTATATTAAACTGACAATGCCCATTCATTTGTATTTTTTCAGTAAAGCGCAAATTTTGTTCTGGCCTTGGGAAGGCATAGGGGTGTTGCACCCAACTTATGTTAATTTCTGCTCGTTTTGAGTTTGACTCGGTTATTTATTGTAATTTCTGTTCGTTTTGGGTTTCATTTATTTATCAATGCTGATTTGTGGTAGTTTCACCACTTGGTAGATTATTTGATTTTATTTTTGCTCATTTTTTTGTTTAATGGAGTTCTTTACTTTTCTTTGAAAAACTTATTTTGTGGAAAGTTTTTTTTTATTCATTTCTGTTTGTTTTACATTGACACAGTCTTTTCAGGGGGAAAAAATAACACTTTAAATCTTTTCATTTTTTCAAGACTATAGTTTGGCCTGCTATTTGTATGCTGGAGAAAAATTTTCAGCAATTTTTAACAACATACACACTTTTAAAATCTGGACACAAATAGTACTGTTTAATTTAGTTTCATACCTCACTCTAGTTGACCTGAAAAATGGAAAACTTAATACCATCTGCAAAAAATATGTACTTTCTTTGATAGCTTGGATACATTTACGCTATTTTGATTGGGTTAAATTTTAAGACCAGAAGTAGCCCCAAAAGTTTGAACATAATACCCTCAGTCATTTTTTGGGATGCTGCTGGATGCCTTATTGGGAATTAGCATTATCACAGTGCATTTTGATTTAATCTTAATGCAACATTTAGTTTTAAACATAATAGGTAATACTAAAAATGACGTAACTTGCACAAATTTGTCAGAATGTTATAATGAACCTCAAGACCTACCTCCCCTTGGTGGTAGCTACCACTACATGATAAAGTGGGCTCTGCTGCCTTTGTATAAAGTAAAATGTCATTGATAAAGTTTCCTATCAACCTCTTTTGGACAGGGGTCTCTTATAAATTTGGAAATTGGATTACATCTGAGTCCTGGGATGAGGTAGCAATTTTAGAGTCCTCTAATGAAAAAGCTTAATTTTTGCAAGATAAATTAAGACAAGAAATATGAAGAATGCTTTCCTGAGAAAAAGTTCAAGCAGTGTAACACAGATTGTCCTTACATAACCCAAGAAATTAAAGATTTGATTCAGTATAAAATTCAACTAAGAAATGAAGGGAAAATATGAATGCTAATATGCTCTGCAACAAAGTATGTAAAATGCCAAGAAAAGCTGTGGCTGAGTATTTACCACAAAAAAAAAAATTGATAATCTTTTTGATCAAAGCCTAGCATGTGGTGTAAGGAATAAAAACAAATTTGTGGAAAATCCCCTAGTGGTGTTGATTTTGCTCAGATTCTAAAGATGAAAAACAGTTGCTAACCAGTTAAATGGTCATTTGACCAGAATACTTCAGTCTTTGCTGTGTCTTGATGTAAATAAAATGAACCAAGAGTATCAGAAAATTCCACATGGCATACCTTTACCTACAATTTCTAAGAATCAAGTTTTTAGTAAAATAAAGTAACTTAAACAAATTAGTATAACTCCCATAGATATTTCAATTGAACTTACTTAAAAGCAATTCCTGACAAAATTGACTAAGCCACTAACTTTTAATTGCATTTCAACTTCTTCAGTTTACCCACAAATATGGAAAATGGGGTATGTTACTCCAATCCCTAAGAAAGATACTGAACTTAATTTTGATGGTGTGAGGCCAATCCTTTGACTCCCTTGATCAGAAAAATATACAAAAGTTTTGTAGGCAAATTGGCTAAAAGCTGAAGATGAACCCCTACTTGATCCTCATCAGTACAGTAACAGAAAGAATACATCAACATCCCATTATCTAGCCAGTCTTTTACATTTTATTTTTAAGCATGTTAAGCATGTTGATCAACCTGGTAAATGGCTAAACTTAATAACAATTGATTTTAAAAAGGTTTCAATTTGATTGATCATAACATTTTAATTTCTAAGCTTTTTAATTGATTTTAGAGTGAATGTTGCTGTTGTAAAAATGATTCAGTTTTTCAATAAATAGTGTTCCAAATTTTAAAATATAAGAAGTCTTTCTCTGAACCCAAGCCAGTTTTTTGTGGTGTACCTCAAGGTACCATTCTGGGTCCTATTTTTTTTCTAGTTATGATCAATGATATTGCTAATGAATGTGAAGACTGCTGGAAATGTTGACAACCTTACCCTTGGAGAAATTTGTGAAGCAAATAAATGTAGTAAAGCTCAAATTTAGCTGATAATGTGAAGACTAAAGCTTCCAGTTCAAATATGAAAGTAAATGACAGTAAATCTTCAATTTTAACTATTTCATTTTCAATTCTTCTGAACCAAATTTTCTACCAACTATCTCTGATTCTCTTAAAGTAAGGAATCTATGAAACTCTTGGGAGTTATTATTACCAGTGATTTAAAATGGAAGCAAACACATCTAGAGTCTAGTAAAAAGGGGAATGCTGGGCTACAGATGCTTAAGCTTATGTCAAAACATGGATGCCTGTCCAGATCACCTCCTCCAAATATTTACGTCTTTTATTTGCCCAATTCTGGAATATGCAGCTCCTGTGTGGCATTTTGGACTGATGACTGAGCAAAGCGCTAGGATCAAAGAGCTCTAATGATAGTATCAAAGCAGGCAGAAATGTTGTATGAAGAGCTGCTGAAAAAGTTTAAAATGCAAACTCTGAAAAAAAAGAAGAGAAACTGTGCATGAAATTTGGAAGAAAATCTCTGATCCACCCAATCCACAAACCCCTTTTCCCCCCCTCAATCCACAAACAAAACAAACTCCTTCCACAGGGTTGCAGTGCCTGTTGAGAAACTTCAGCCAGTAAGCTGTGCCCATCAGTGGTTAGCAAAAAGTTTTATAAATATATACAACAAAAATTTCTAAGTTTTTGACCTATCCTATTTTTTTATGTATTTTTATTAATTGTGCTGAAAGAAAAATTTGAAATCATGCCATTAATGAAAAATTTATGTGTCTTGTGTGAAAATAAAATAAAAAATCTCTTAGAGTATTCTATCAAACTGAAGATGACATACAACAATTTCTGATTAACCATAATATTCTTCCAAATACAATGTTTTGCCTTGGATATCATTGAGAATGCTATTTGATCAGGCAAGATGTGCATTCTGCTTTCAAAAAACAAGAATGGAGCAATGTGGACATCGTTATAAAAAAAAAAACTGCTATTTTCTATAAAGACATAATACAGGGACTTGGTGCAAAAATTCAAAGCTCTCTTATCAACAAATAACCAAAATTATGCCCATTTTTTTGCAACTTGAGCAGAGGATCTCAACATTCAGCAATTTATGATTGATGAGATTGGCATTTTGTCAGCTACCATCATTTGATTGGCAAAGTCATGTCATGTCATTGGCAAAGTCATGGCATATTTTGTCATGAAATATGCCTGGACTTTATTGATAAGCAGTGTTTCATTGGCTTGGTCCAGGAAAAATTGTTGAAATTGACAAAGCAAAGATAGGAAAACAAAAGTACAATAGGGCACACTTCATTGAAGGGCAGTGGTTTGTTTCAGGGAATTGAAAGGGACACTGGAATTTTTTTTGCTTGGACACTGCTTGACATTATATGTGATTGTTGGAGTGCTTACAGTAGATTAATCATACAAAAGTTTTCAGCATGTAACAGTTAACCATTTGGTAAATTTTGTGGACCCTGTGACTGGGACCCACACAAAAAATACTGAACATCTATGGCATTAAATGCATAAAACTGGCTGATATTCATCAGCCAGTTCAAAAATGACCTGGCACCATTTAATGCACCAACCAATTACTAAATAAATCATATATATTATCGGATGTGTTTTCATATCTTATCTTGATTCATGATATTTCAGCAAAAAGTTTAATCATCTGTATAATTCAATCTGATAGTGAAACTGCTAGATCATTCTAGAATAAAAAATGTAATTTTTTGTATCTATTTTCATAACATTTACTCTCAATTCTGTTTTTAGCAAATATGTAGATGGTGGTTTATTTTGTATTTTAGCCACTGTTTTCAATCATTAAAAAAAATTTTACAAAACTAAGAATGGCCAGGATAAATGCCATCAATAAAAAAAATTTATGAGGATGGCAAATCATTCAGCACAAATTTTAAAACAGAAAAAACATTTATTGAAAGCATGGCTTTTTCCATATATGTTTTTTTTCTAAGTTGGAAAAAAAAGAGGAAAGAAGTGAGAGGATAAAGGTTCTCACCCTGGAAAATATGTTAACTAGGATTATTTTGACTTTGCATATTATGAAGTAAGAACTGTTTTCTTAAAATGTCTCCTTATGACCAGTAGGCTACTGGTCCTAAATTTATACCAAAATTTTACCTTAATTTTCAGTTTCTTTTTCTCTGGGTTTAGCCCTGAAAATGCAATTCCTGTTATTTGAGTAGAATTTTAAGCCATATTAATGTTTTTTTTCTTCAAAATTTAGGAAATGTATTTTCATATCTTTAAAACCTTATAAATTAAGATTGAACAAAGTGTGAAACTAAAACAATTTTGATGTACTTTAGTTAAACAGAAGACTATTTTGCAAGGTTTCACTTTTATAACATAGATTTTAAAAGGTCATCAAAGGTCAGGACCCTCTAGGAGGAGAAGGAGCAGAGGTGGGTAGGCTACTTCAAACTTTCCCAGGACATACTTTAGCCTGTAGACCCCTTCCTAGCCTAGCCCCTTTCCAAGATAGCCAAAAGTAGCTAATGTAGAATTTTACCAAAAAAGGTAAAGTGGTATCTTTGATTTTAAGGTACAAAGTATGGTAGGCCTATATTTCTACTTTAGGTACTTTTGACTATCTTTGAAAGGGGTTAGGTTAGGAAAATGAAACTTTCAGGGATGGGTCAACAGGCTAAAGTATGTCCTGGGAAGATAATTTGAAGTACCTACCTCCACTCCTTCTCCCTCTAGAGGGTCCTGACCTTTCATTACCTCTAAATATCTTTGTGTTATAAAAATGAAAACTTTGAAAAATAGATCTTCTCCTTAAATAAAGTATAACACAAATTGTTTTAAGCTCCACAACTTTGCTTAATCACAATTTATAAGGTTTTAAAGATATGCAAATACATTTCCAAAATTTGGAAAAAAAACATTGATATGGCTAAAAAATCTACTCAAATATCAGGAATTGCATTTTCAGAACTAAAGCCATAGAAAAAGAAAACTGATAACTGAAAATTAAGGTAAAATGTTTGTTTTGTCAAAATTTCAATTGGTATAGACCTGTTATGTAGGCAATGTTGCCAAATAAATTGATCTTATAGATAGCATTATTCTATTTTTTTTTAATGATAAATAAATCAGTGGCAAAAATACAAAAATATTAATACAACCCTAACCTAACTTCAATTTAAAATCAACACTTGGTTGGGAACTTGTCCAATGAACTCTTTATATAAAAAACATTTATAGCAGCAATTTCAAAAGATTTAGGCATTGCATTTCTAGGCTAGCATGGAGAAAATTGTAAATTTTTCTTTTAATTTGGAAAAAAGAAGGAAGGAAAAAAGAGGATAGACTTGATGATAAAGGTTCTCCCCTTGGATAATAGCCTATGTTAACTAGTATCATTATACATATTTTAAAGTAAGAATTGTTTTCTTAACATGTCTCCTTATCAGGAGTCACAATTCTAAGTTTTTTACCAATACTTTAGCCTGTAGACCCATCCTGAAAGTTTCATTTTCCTAACCTAAACCCTTTCCAAGATAGCCAAAAGTGGTAAAGTAGAATTTTGTCCATAATAGGCTATAGGGTCAATATCTACAAAAATCATATTATTGAGTTAGGATTAAAGTGAATACACCATTTGATGCCTTTTTTTTATGCTGATTACAAATATGATAAGCATTTCTATCGGAAATGAATTTCAGCCCCCCTCCTATATAGGCTATACCTAACCCAACCTAACCCTTAACCCTGAATTGGCCTATATAGGGGGGAGGGCTGAAACTTCTTTCCGATAGAAATGCTTATTATATTCGTAATCAGCATAAAAAAAGGCATCGAATGGTGTATTCACTTTTGTCCTAACTCAATAATATGATTTTGTAGATATTGACCAGCTATAGACTGCCCCATATTTACCAAAAAACCTTCAGTTTCACCTGAGAGAACAATGGATTTTTTTGGATACAATTCTAGGTAAATATTTTCACATTAATAGGGTAGGGGTATGTACTCCATTAATAAATAGGTTAACCATAGAAACAGCATAGGCCTGAAGCTTTTAGCCTATTTACTTATTGCCTAAATTCTGTCAGAAGAGGCCAACAACTATACATTTAGGTCAATATATACCAAATCATATTATTGAGTTTCAAATAAAGTGAACTTTTTTTATGCTGATTATGAATATAATAAGCATTTCTATCGGAAATAAATTTCAGCCCCCCCCCCTATATATGCCAATTCAGGGTTAGGTTAGGTATAGCCTATATAGGAGGAGGGGCTGAAATTCATTTCCAATAGAAATGCTTATTATATTTGTAATCAGCACAAAAAAAGGCAGTCAATATATACTAAATCATATTATTGAGTTAGGACTAAAGTGAATACACCATTTGATGCCTTTTTTTATGCTGATTACAAATATAAGCATTTCTATAGGAAATGATTTCAGCCCCCCCCCCTATATATGCCAATTCAGGGTTAGGTTAGGGTATAAGCCTATATAGGGGGGGGGGGCTGAAATTCATTTCCGATAGAAATGCTTATTATATTCATAATCAGCATAAAAAAGGCATCAAATGGTGTATTCACTTTAGTCCTAATTCAATAATATGATTTAGTATATATTGACCGCCTTTTTTTTTATGCTGATTACAAATATAATAAGCATTTTCTATCGGAAATGAATTTCAGCCCCTCCCCCTATATAGGCTATACCTAACTAACCCTGAATTGGCATTTATAGGGGGGGGGGCTGAAATTCATTTCTGATAGAAATGCTTATTATATTTGTAATCAGCATAAAAAAAGTAGGTAAATTCTACTTTAGCTACTTTCAGCTATCTTGGAAAGGGGTTAGGTTAGGAAAATGAAACTTTCAGAGATGGGTCAACAGGCTAAAGTATTTCCTGGGAATGTATTTTGAAGTACCCACCTCCACTCCTTCTCCTTTTGGAGGGTCCTGAAATTTGCTTACATGAAAGGTCTATACCTATTGAATTTTTGACAGACTAATATTTACCTTAATTTTTAGTTGTCAGTTTTCTTTTCTCTGGCTTTAATTCTGAAAATGCAATTTCTGTTATTTCAGTATAATTTTAAGGTTTTAGGTATGTAATTTCAAAGTTTTAGGTAATGTAGTGGCATATTTTTAAAACCTTAAAAATTGGGATTGAGCAAAGTTGTGAAGCTGAAAATAATTTGTTGTACTTCATTTAACCAGAAGATCTATTTTTGAAAGGTTTCACTTTTATAACACACAAATTTTTAAAGGTCAACAAAGGTCAGGATCCTCTAGAGGGAGAAGGAGTGGAGGTAGGTACTTCAAAATAACTTCCCTGGACATACGTTATCCTGTAGACCCATCCTTGTAAGTTTCATTTTTCTAACCTAAACCCTTTCCAAGATAGCCAAAAGTAGCTAAAGTAGAATTTTACCAAAAAGTATTCACTTTATTTGAAACTCAATAATGATTTGTTATATATATTGACCAAAAAGGCATCAAATGGTGTATTCACTAGGCTATATTTGAAACTCAATAATAGCCTATGATTGAAACTCAAATCATATACCAATCATATACTATATACCAAAAATCAATCATATACCATATATCAAATCATATAACAAATCATATTATTGAGTTTTCAAATAAAGTGAATACACCATTCTATGCCTTTTTTTTATGCTGATTACAAATATAATAAGCATTTCTATCGGAAATGAATTTCAGCCTCCCCCCTCTATATAGGCTATACCTAACCCTGAATTGGCATATATAAGGGGGGGGGGGGCTGAAATACATTTCCGATAGAAATGCTTATTATATTCCTAATCAGCATAAAAAAGGCATCGAATGGTGTATTCACTTTAGTCCTAACTCGATGACATGATTTGGTATATATTGACCTACATTTATTGAAGATACAAAAGAACTAAGTGCTTACTATTTTAATTAAATGACTGGTTTTCAGCCAGCCAAAGGGCTGGCTGTCCTGTGGCCTCTACTCCTGAAAAAAAGAATGGCTTCCGGAAACTCCTTAATGAAAATGATAGTACAAGCAAGGTTGCCACCAGACCAAACAATTTCGTACCGTCCAAAACTCTTAAAACGTAACTTTTTCGTAACTTTTGATAGGAAACTCTCTTTTCAAGGCTGGGTGCCCTAACTTTGTTATCAAAGGCGGTACTTAGGGGGGGGACATTTGTTTGCCTGTACAATTTAAAAAATATACTTTCCCGTAATCTCATTAAAAAATCCCCCCTCATAAACAATAAGTAAACAATAGGAACATTTTTATATAAGACACTGGAACGCACTTTAAATGAATATTTCGACCCTATATCCAAGGGCCGTCCTCAGCAAAACAAATGAAGAAAAACCAATATAAAAGAAACTCACATTAAAATTCGAATACATTAAAAAAATCAACCAATCAAATTCTTACTTTACAATATAAAAGAAAATGAAAGAATATTACAAGTAAGAATGCCATCACAAGATTCGACACAACGATGAAATATATTTATACAGTTATATATGGGACCTCAGAATGTGTGGGCGGTAAAGTGTCAAAAAAAGTGACCATGATACTTGGAAAAAGTCTAGCATGAAATCAAAAATTCCGGCTCAACTAACCCACCCCCTTCTCAATGCTTGGATATAGCCTTGATTATAACCAAAAAATGGCTCATTTTTACAGTTTCAAATATTTTTGTTAATATCAGCCGTTCATAAATCCCATATAAAGAGACCAAATTTTGTATATAACCAGATATTATGTCCAACCAATCAGAAGGGGGAGACAACGCCGTACCCAGAGGGGGGGAGGGGGGTTCACCCCCCCCCCCCCCCGAAATGTTTGTTTGACTCGTAAAAACGTAACAAAAATGGATATAAATAGATTTTGTATGCGCTTTTTAAAGTTTTTTTGTGTAACCCCCCCCCCCCCCCCCCCCCCCCCCCCCCCCCCCGAAAAAAAACATTTGTGTAAAAAACCCCTTCCGAAAAAAATCCTGGGTACGGCCTTGGGGGGGGGGTGAGGTTTTTAGTGTTGTTACCCGAAGAATAATACATATAGCCTATAATCACATATTTAAAAAGAAATTATAAAGAAAATAGCTTCTTCCATTATTTACCTGTTCTTATGAAAAATTTTCCTTCCTGGCTTCAGTTTGTTAATTTTCAATATAATTTTCAATATCACTGCTTGGAGAAAACAAGATTCAAGTTCAAAACCAACTGATGAAAGTTGGTGACTAACTGAATTTTGTCACTTGTCTCTAAGCGAATGATAATCTTTGCTCGAGAGAGAATGTTCTTAACTTAGTATCCAAAGTGGGTATTTTCTCATTCGAATAGCCGAGTGATTGTGTGATAAGACTAAATGACCACGATTTGAAAGAATGTCGATACTCATGTCAGTGTAATTAAAATGTGAACAGCGAATTTTTTCACAGGGGGAAAAATATATTACTCAGAAAATGTGAAACTTGTTTATTATTTAAAAGCGTAACATAATTGTACCATAAATTCAAAAAACGTAACAAAAATGTAACGTTTTTTGGACCGTAACGTAAAACGTACCACAATATTTAAAACGTACCAAAAATGGTACGAACGTAATCTCGGTGGCAACCCTGAGTACAAGAAGGGTTGCTATCAGCTCAAAAATAAAATCCCGATTTTTCTTCCAAAAACAAATCTGAAATTTCGAAAAAATCCCGGAATACAGTTTTTTGGGTACTGGTGCGTTGTATGGGTCTTTACAAGGAAATCAGTCACCAAAACCAACCAGACGGGTTAATTCAAGAAACTGCTATAGAGTAATGCAATGTAAAGCGTGGTTTTCATTGCATTTACGATTTTTTAAATTGTTGTTTTTCGGGGTTTAGGGGGGGAAAGGTACCTAGGTTAGGTTAGGTTACGTATTTAATTTATGCTATATCCAAAACCCACCCCCCCCCCCCTAATAAGCAAATATATAGCCCAAATTTGTTTCTAAACTATTATATATTCATCCTATTGTTTTTTATTTCATTAGCATCAGCCAAACTTGACTTTTTAAAAGGCCTATATAATGCACCAGTACCGTTTTTAGGTTATATAACATAGGACTGCACAGTGATGATGACGTAAAATCAAGGCGCGTAATTTGAAGTACAGTGAAACGGGGTTTCTAGTTGTAACTAACAACTGATTGTCAATATTCCTAGCATTATTTCGACGTGAAAACGTACTGGTGGATTAGTAGAATCTACGACAGACATTTTAGGCCAAACCAACTAACCAAAGTTCCAAAAAAAAAACGTGTCGACAAATTCGCGTTTCATTGTTGTTTGAATTTCCCACCCAAGAATTGAAGTCACGCTTCGCAGCCATATTGCGCGTCCAGACTATCTGGAGAAATGGGACAGAAATCTGTAAAAAGAATAGTCGTCCAGACTTGGCTGTTTTTTCAAAAACCTGGTTGTTTTTTCAAAAAAATCTGTACAAATTTATCAGCCATCCTCATCAAGTCTGTTTTCCTGAGCCAAAATCTATAAAAAACAAATCTTAACCCTCAGTTAGACAATTTGCCTTTTTTCTATTCAAAACCATCTTAGACAACTATTTTTATTTATTACTTATCGTGTCTAATTGTCTCCTTCTTCTGGCATTTTCCAGAAAAGCTATCTATGCTACCACTTCCATCCCATTTTCCATTTTCTTACCCTCTGATTATTCCTGCCCAGATATCGGAAAAATGGAACGGAAGACCTGTCTACATTCCCAGATTTTCGTCCCATTTTTCCAGAAAATGGATAGTCTAGACGCGGTAATATTCAATATGGCTTGACAAGCGGTAAAATTTGCTTTGTATCACATCTCCATATGTCCCTTTCCCTTTTACCATACCTGATTTTCTGTTTAGCGAAAGTCTCGCCAATCAAGAAGCGGACAGCGGAACTATTATTCGTCTTACAAAAGCATCCTTTTGAAATCTCAAGACCCGACTTCACTACCCAGAAAACCTGGATTCCAAACGTACTTAAATCTGAGAAAATCCAAACGATATCATTCAAACATTCAGTACACGGATTCTTCATTGTATAAAAAAAGGAATCTGCTGCTTTCACACGAAAAGATCCGGAAGAAAAACAAACCCCTTTTTCCCGAATCTGGGTACTTAGAATCCAACTTTCTTGTATTAAACCCAGTCTTTGGGTATTTGAATTAAAAATATAAGGCAAAAGTCAGAAAAAACTGTTACTACCGAGTTATTAGTAAAAAGCGCTAAGTGAAGCAACCAACTAAAAAAAAACAACTAGTTTCTCAGGTATTTATTGATACGATTCAGCAATCATTTCGGTAATCAGAGCTCAAAGACAACCCTAAGAAACTGGACAAATGAGCTTCAGTAAATGAAACTAAGTTCGGTTAGCACACAAATAAACACTAAGTCTTCTTGGAGAACGTAATCCAGATAAACATTTTCAATTTTTCTTAGTTTATCTGGATACTCATCTGAGATCTTCAAAATTTAGAACTTAAGTACTGAGTGGAATATTATGAGCATGAAAGTGTCTGAAAAATATTAGAAAAATCTGGGAATACGTTGATAGCGATCAGAGCGATCTTTTGAACTAATTGATGTACGTTCTATAAACAGCACAAACGTACGACTAAGTATATTGATCCTAAACTATTGAAACTTTGCAGCAACCTAAGGAAATCATAGAATGCTGGCAATCATTTGTTCATGACTTTATAAACTAATTTTTTGCGAAGTTTCATCTGCAAAACACCGAACTAAAAAGACACTGGAGCTGAGCATGACAAGTTTTCCGATGGTATTTATAGCTTCCTCTTCCCTAGATTTCTGAATACATTCGAGGCTCTCGAAATGATGTCAAGAACTCAAATGAATGTTTTTGTTCTGAATTCTCCACTTGTTGTTACATTGGAGTCGAATTTTCAAAAGTTAAATCCCAAACGAAAAAATTGTTGCCCCAGTGTAATAGACTAATAGCGCAAATCCAGAGGAAACAAACAAAAACAGAGAATATTAGTGATACCGTGCGGAAAAAATTAGTAGACTATCAGCCACAATCGTTGAACATATCTTTTTAATCAAAATCTCGGTTTCAGCAAAAAATCCCGTTTTTTTTTTTACAAAAAAAAATCTCGAAAAACTCAGACACAAAAAAAAAATCCCGGACCGCAAAAAAAAAATCCCGGAATACCTGGATTAAGTCGGACGGTGATAACCCTGAGTATAAAAGAACAAAACTAACCAACCAATGTAGCCGACTTTTCGGTGCATGTCATAGAGACATAAAATACAAACTCTTTGGTGTATGTTCTGTATAAACTTTTTGGTGCATGTCCATAATATGTCCAGCTTAAAATGCCACAAACTAGCTTTTTCTACGACTTGTGCTATTGACCAAAAGACGCTTCGTAAACTTCTCCCAAAGCGGTCAGTTACCATCAAATATAATGAAAATGAATAAAATTTTCTTCAATGCAATAATTCTTTTCTTCTACAAAATAATCTTGGACATCCGGTCAATGAGCTGAGGCATGGCTTCTTGAATTAACTGTTGCCGATTGTCAAGTCATTCGATTCAGCAAAATTGATCCTAGTCACTCTTATTTTCTTTCAAGCTACTCAATCTCCTCTGCTAAAATAAACCAACTGATGATGTAGGAGTTTTTGGTACAATAAAAGTGAACCCTTTAATTTTAAATTTAAGGACACTTTACAATATAAAAATAAAGCATTTAGGGACATTTTATGAAGCATTGTAGATATGTTCAAAGTGAAGCTATCTTGATAGTATTAGGAATATAAACTATTTTTAGAATATGTGTCATAACTTGAAGTTCTCCGTTGTATAGAGAGAGTAACTGGATTTCCAGAGTTCATATTATGGTTATTTGTTCTCCAGTTCAAGTAATACTAAAGCAAATTTATACACAATTTAAAACAATTTTATATTGTAATATACAGTTTAAAATTGTATATCACTCACTATTGGTATTATAGCTGGTGATACCAGCCTTGGAAATTGACTATTTCTTCCTATGAAACTTATTCAATAGCTCCGTTAAGCCCTGTTATTTTTTATGTGTTATAGTGGCTTTTCTTGATTAGCAAATAATGACAACAAGATCCCTTCCTTGTGGGCGAAAACATGAAAAACAAATATGGCTAAGCTAGAACCTCACTATTTTTCCTTTTCATCATATTGATATAAAAGTGGCTATTCGTTCGAATTGACTCTTGCTTCAGAAACAAAGAAAGGTGTGGTCTTTTGTGGTTCATTTAAATAAACCCAGTTTATAATACCATTTATTGTACCTACACGAGAAATGATCTATTTTTTAAATTTCTATTCATTTCTAAACACTGAGTGGATTTTCTACATAGGGACAGGTCAACTAACTCCCAAAGTCTAAAGACACGTTTCGTCGTCGGCTGGGAGGATGATTTTCGTATTAGGCATCTCCGGCCAAAATTGAGTTATGAATGCCATCGAGTGTAAAATTTTTGTGTAGAATCTGAATCTGCTTTTTGTTTTGCTCTACTGGCTACCGTTCTCGAGTGCACATTAGGGGGGGGACGGTAAAGCATAGCATATATTAAATAAGTAACCTAACCTAACCTAGGTACCCTCCCCCCCCCTAAACCCCAAAAAACAACAGTATAAATATTGGAAATGCAATGAAAACCACGCTTTGCATGGCATTAATCTAGCGGTCTCTTGAATGTGCGGGTTTTTTGTGACTGGTTTCCTTGTAAAGGCCCATATAGTGCCCAAGTACCCAATTTTGTTATACATCATTTAAGCAAGAAGAACTATTTTGCAAGGTTTCACTTTTATAACACACAGATTTTTTAAGGTCATCAAAGGTTAGGACCCTCTAGAGGGAGAAGGAATGGAGGTATGTACTTCAAAATACCTTCCCGATACATAATTTAGCTTGTAGACCCTTCCCTGAAAGTTTCATTTTCCTAACCTAGCCCTTTCCAAGATAGCCAAAAGTAGCTAAAGTAGGATTTTACCAACGCAAAGAATATGAAAAGATTGTTCCACAGAGAACTTGAAATGTCACTAATCATAAAAATACAAACAGTAGTCTCATGCCTGTGCTACATTATAGTCACACTTGTCGATAAAATCAAAATTACGCACGACTACAGCGCCAATTACGTTCGCCGTTCGTAATTTTCTCGAATTGACCATTGTTCAACTTTCAAGTATAACTTTCCAGCCATGTATAGAGGTATTGCAGATGAGTATGCCAATATTCAAAGAAGTTTCCCTGTACCAGCAAAGTCTATTGCACCTACTTTTCCCCAATCCCTCCATGGAATTGGTCATTTCCCATAATAAATACTGAATTTTCAAAATGGAATAAAGATTTAACCCCCATTGCTTTTTGTTCAGAAAAAATTTGCAGAACTTAATACACAATTACCTATAAAAATCACTTCCAAATATTTGTTGATGGGTCGAAAATGAATGAGAAGGTTGCAAGTGGTGTTTTCCTTCCTCACCTGAAAAAATTGCAATGGGCGAGAGATTATTTAATAATTTATCTATAATGTCTGCTGAGTTAAATGCCATAATCATGGCATTAGAACACCTTAAGCAAAACCAATCTTTGATTGAAAATTCGAATAATATTATCATCTATTCCGACTCTTTATCAAGCCTTGAGTTGCTGGCCTCAGCTCCTCAATATAAGTTGGACATTGACACTTATCATTGTCTCAGTATTATTGATAATCTTGCTTCAAGTGGCATAAAAACTTACTTTCAGTACATTCCTAGCCACTCTGGCATAAGTGGTAATCATCAGGTTGATGAAATAGCAAAAAATGCTATAAATATTGACCAGCCAAGTGGGAGACCAATCCCAATTAGAGATATTTACCGATGGAGGCTATCAGATATTAATTTTAATAAGATTAATCCTATGCTTTCCCCCTTTCCTAATAAGTATCTTTCTAAAATTTATCATAGAATTCGTTCTGGAACAAATGACTAAATTTCCTTGCATTCTCATATAAGCTTTCTAATTCAAGTGGTTCAATTCCCCTGTCCCCTCTTTGCAGGCATTGTAATATGAATAATGAAACATTTGACCATTGCCTATTTGAATGTAATATGCTGACGTCTGCACAATATACCTTGCTTTCTAAACTGTTAAAATACTTCAAACACACCACAAAATCCCACTATCAGCCAAGAGCCTAGCCAAACTATACCTGCACACAGAGCATAGAAATTGACATCTATCATCTTATATTTGAACTCCTAGAGTCGAAAGATCTGCTGAAAGATATCTGAATATATCTAATAAATATGAGGCAATCAAGCCAGTAGCTCTGTAGCCCACAGAGTGAAGCAAAAGGAAAAGGGCTAAATAGTTTTACTGAAAAGCCCACCTGCTGTTAATAGAAGAAGAAGTATAAATTTCTTGACTGACCAATCAGAGTCAAGGTTAAGGCATACTTTTTAAAACTAGAAAAGATGGAACTTTATAACAGCCAGTTTTCTATCTGGGAGAGGAATTTGACAAAAGTTAAGGAAACTTAGCATTAATAGAGAACAGATGGACACAAATTACTGTTGGTGCAAACTCAGTAAACTAATTTCTTGCAATTTAAATTTTTTTGCTTTTTAAATACAAGTGTGATGTTAAAATCAAGATAACTGCCATGTCATTCATGATATTTGGGCTTTCTTTATTGATAGATGTGACTATGATGTGGCATGGGCATTACAGTTGCTGCCGAATAACTTCCCTCAGTAGAGGTGTAGAGTAGGGGCTTTTGAGTAGGAAATATGTTTAGAAAACAATTCTTACTTCGTTACATACAGAATAATTGTATATTTATTATACAATACAGAATATTTGATTGCAACTCCACTTTACTTTGCCCCCAACCCCTCCTAATGTTCAAATATGTAGCTCAAATTGTATATTTCCCATGCATGCTGCCAATGCGTCTCTCTTGTTTCAACCTGTGTACCCGTAAATTGAATCAACTGTGATGAAATAAAAACATGTTTTCTTAATGTTTCCTTCTCAATAGCCTCTAGTCTATACTTTTACCCTTCCCTCTGATTTTCCCTAGGCCTAGTTTGGTTTCCTATGGTGACTAAATGAGCTAGTCTAGCCTAGCCTGTGGAGATATTTCAAAGAAGAATGGACTAAGAACTATTGCCGTCTGAAAAGAAGTACAATGACTAGGATGGAACAAAGGAGATGTTACCATTTCAAACAACCGGCACAAGTACTAAATGTCATTTCGTCAACAGGAAAATCCGTGAGAACATTGACACATCAGAGCATCAACAGTCATAACTGTTGGACATCGACATTGTGACTGTCGATGAACTGACGTGTCGATGTTATGACTGTTGACGTTCTCACGGGTAGCAATTGTGACTGTCAATAAACTGACGTGTTGATGTTCTGACTGTCAATGTTCTGACGCGTAGTGATTGTGACTGTCTATGTCCTGACGTGTTGATTTTATGACTGTCGATGTTCTGACGGATTTATTGTCGATGTTATGACGGATTTTGTCGATGTTATGACTGTCAATATTCTGACGGGTAGCGATTGAGACTGTCGATGAACTGACGTGTTGATGTTATGACTGTCAATGTTCTGATGGGTAGCGATTGTGACTGTCTATGTCCTGACGTGTCAATGCTATGACTGTTGATGTTATGACGGATTTTGTCAATGTCCTGACGGCAGTGTGATGCTCTGGCGCCTTCCCGGAACAATGAAGCTAGTTAGTGTGTTAAAAAAGTAGCCGCCCATTAAAAAATAACGTTAAAAATTTAAACGCATATAGGTTTATAAATAGGTAATAGGTAAGGAATTCGGTACTATTGTATTAGCTGGAACCCATGCGATATATTGTATACGGAAGATGCTTAAGAAACTAGTCAAAACGGGTTTCTTTCAATAGAGAATTGGATTGCAAACCGAGGTTTGTCAGTGCATTTACAATATTTAAACTTTTATTTTTTTTTTGTTTTGGGGAAAAAATGGTATCTAGGTTAGGCAACGTTAGGTTACGATTTTAATATATGCTATGCTTTCCCCTCCCCTCCTAATGTGCAAATATATAGCCGAAATTTGTTACGGTACATTCCCTTTATATGGACCTTTCTAAAAAGTCAAGTTTGGTTAACGCTGATGAATAAAATAAAATAGGTTGAATATATAATAGTTTAGAAACAAATTTGGGCTATATATTTGCACATTAGGGGAGTGGGGGTAAAGCATAGCATATATTAAATACGTAACCTAGCCTAGGTACCTTCCCCCCACCCTAAACCCAAAAAAACAACAGTTTAAATATTGTAAATTCAATAAGAAACAACACTTTGCGATCAATTTAGATGCAAATACACGATTTACGAGTCTTCGTGTCTGGTTCCCTTGGACAGTATAAAACGCTGTGTTAGGTATAATGTACCCTTACTTATTCTAGAGAATCAGAAAATTTAAATCACCATATAGAAAAACTGCTGTCCCAAGCTTGTATCTTTTCTAATTTCTAAAAATTATCACTTAAATCGTCACACTGACTCTTCTATTATAAAGTTTACGAATGAAAGTTGAATATTGTTCAACTTAACAAATTTCGAACAGGGTATATTATTGGTGCTGTAGCTATGAATGGTTTGTGATTTTATCCAAAGTTGTAATTATAACAACTGCTCTGTGTATTACTGACAAACAAAATGAAAGAGAACATGTTTTTTTATAGACTGCCAAAAAAATGCCAATGCCAATGGGAGCTCATGCAGCGTAGAAGGTGCATGCCAATCAAACAGTTCGTGGTAACGAACTGTAAGTAAGGAGCGACCCGGCTCAATGGTAACCGAAACTCTAGAAAACGGGTTTTTGATACCAATAGATACATCAAAAGAATCAGATTTCAATGCTGATTTCAAATATATAGCTTTCATCAAGTTTAGTACTACCCATCAAAAGTTACGCGCCTGAGAAAATTTAGCTGATTTTCAAAAATAGGGGGAAAGACCCCCTAAAAGTTATAGAACCTTAATGAAAATCGCACCATCATATTCAGCGTATCAGAGAACCCTACTATAGAGGTTTCAAGCTCCTATCTACAAAAATATGGAATTTTGCATTTTTTGCCAGAAGAAAGATCACGGATGCGTTTTATTTGTTTTTTTGTTTTTTTTTTTTCCCAGGGGTGATCGTATTGACCCAGTGGTCCTAGAATATCGTGGGAGGGCTCATTGGAACGGAAATTAAAAGTTCTAGTGCTCTTTTTAAGTGACAAAAAAAAAATGGAGGGCAACTAGGCCCCCTCCCACGGTCATTTTTTTCCCAAAGTCATCCGATCAAAATTTTGAGATAGCCATTTTTGTTCAGCATGGTCGAAAATATGATAAATATGTCTTTTAGGATGACTTAATCCCCCGAAGTCCCCGGGGGGAGGGCTAAAAGTTATGAACTTTACCCAATGTTAACATATAGTATTGGTTATTGGGAAGTATACAGACGTTTTCAGGAGGGTTTTTTTCTGGTAGTGAGGGGGGGGGGTGGGTTGGGGGTTATGTTGGAGGATCTGTCCATGAAGGAAGTTTTCATTGGGGAAGGGAAATTGCCATGAAGGGGGCGCCGGACTTGCCAGCATTATTTATTGGTTATTGGGAAGTATACAGACATTTTCAGGAAGGATTCTTTTTTCTGGAGGATGGGGTTGGAGGAGGGGGTTACTTGGGAGAATCTTTCCGTGGAGGTATTTCTTTGGCGTAGGGGACATTTCTATGAAGGGGGCGCCGGATTTCCAAGCATTATTTAAAAAACCATCAGAAATTAAATTAAAAAAAACAAGTTTTTTCAACTGAAAATAAGGAGCAACATTAGAACTTTAAAACGAACAGAAATTATAACATATATGAGGGGGTTCTCCCCCAAGTCAATACCTCGCTCTTTACGCTACAGTTTTTTTTAGTGCTTTCATAAGAGCTATCTATTCTAACTAAACGGCCTTTGTGATTCAGGGGTTTGTGAATTAAATTTGTTTTTAACTTTTAACGTAAAGAGCAAGGTATTGACTAAGGGAGAGAACCCCCTCATATACGTAATAAAATATACGTAATAAAAAAAAAACAATAAAAAAACAAGCGATACGGCTCAATAGTGATCGAAACTTTAAAAAACGGAATTTTGATGTCAATAAATGTATCAAAAGAATGGGTTTATAATGCTGATTCTAAATATATAAATTTTATTAAGTTTAGTATTACTCATCAAAGAATACGAGCCTGAGAAAATTTACCTGATTTTTTAAAGAGGGGGGAAAAATCCCCTACAAGTGAAAGAATTTTAATGAAAATCACACCGTCAGATTCAGCATATCAGAAAACCCTATTACTCGTACATAGGTTTCAAGCTCATATCTGCAAAAATCTGCAACTTTGTATTTTTTGCTAGAAAAAATATACGAATATAGAAGTTAGTTACGTAAGTTAATTTGTAAATTACGTTATAACCAAATTTAGAGACATCCATTTAGCAAAAGAAAAGTAAAATTTTTATGCAAATTTTGTTTACTTATTCAATGACGGTGAGCCAAAATAAAAGTTGCATTAACTAAAAAACGATCAGAAATTAAATAAAAAAAAACAAGTTTTTTAAACTGAAAGTAAGGAGCGACATTAAAACTTAAAACGAACAGAAATTATTCCGTATATGAAAGGGGCTGTCCCCTCCTCAACGCCTCGCTCTTGACGCTAAAGTTTGACTTTGTCTCATAACTTTATTTTTTCAAACAATAAAAAACTTTAGCGTAAAGAGCTAGGCATTGAGGAGGGGACATTTTTCGTAAAAATTTTTCTTTGAGCTTTAAAAGCTTATTAAAAATAGAACTTTTAGCTGTAGCCTAGTAGATACTGGCCCATTTTTTGAAGCTATCGCCGCCTTTTGTTAGGATTTTCTTTGAATTCTTCTTGACAGTTTTTATCGCTTCAATATCTATTCGTTTTTTGTTATGAACTAATTTGATGTACTTTTTTCGAGCTTTCATCTTTTCTGCATTGATCTAAAACTATTTGCTATGATTTTAAAGTAATCTTCAGCATTACGATTGCAAATCTTAATATTGTCCGCTGTTGCTTGTCGACAGCCTTCATCCATCGAATACCTTTGATTCAGATTTTGTATTATTCTTCTTAGTGTTTTTTTTTTCTGTCTTTTTCTCTAACCCCTGAAGTATTGCCTTTCTGCAGTAGATATTTCAGAAGCTCTGGTATTTTTGTTTCTTTTTCCTACATTTGGCTTTATCTTTCGTCGCCATAACTAGCGTCATGTATTCACCATTTCCTACGCTGTCACTAGAGAAATACACCAGAAGATGCAGCTTTTGTTAAAAAAAATTGCAGTTTACTTTAGTTCTAACAAAACCACTTGTGGGTAGATAAAAACATTAAGTTTCAAATGCACAACCATCTCCGTGCACTTTTCAGTCACCTGGCGGCCCTAGCAAAAAAAAGAGGAAAAGGGAAAGATCAAGTGTTACCTAAGCTAAATGTGATTTCATTCATATTCAAGATGGAGGGCTACAATCCTCCGGTTTAGGATTGTCGACCATGATGACTCCGATGGTATAATTTTTATTTTGGTCCGTCACCGTTTTTAAGAGTTTTCAAGCTCTTTATCAAAACTTCCATAGATTTAATATATCGTTGGTTTTAAGTTTAACATTGATATATTTACGACCCCTTTATCAGTGTCAAGTGGCAATTCTTTTAAATTTTGAACATCTATTTAAAACAAATTTTTTAGTTTTCGGTTATATTGGGGCGAAGGTCGCTCTTTACTAGGTTGCAGCTGTGGTTACAATACAACCATAATAGGAACTCAGTGAAATGAACATAGTATTTTTGTCATATTTAGAATATGCTTACTCACAGGACCGTCAAGAGGCGTCTCTAGGGCCCAACCTTAACGTGGCCCAGTGCGGTATTCTTTTAAGTAGAGATATATGCTAGAAATCTTTTAAAATCTAATTTATTATAAAATATTTTATTCAAGAATTCCTTTTGATATTCGTTTTTTCTACGCAATGGAACACCAAAAAACCAAAGATCTCTGCCTTCAAAATGTTTGAGAAAATTGACGCAATTGTATACAACCCGAAAATGAATTACAGACGCAAACAAGTGACACGCAGTTCTTAATTTGCGATGCCCAGAGCTGCTTGTGTTACCTGTCTTTATGTATTTAATAATGCATACCCTGAGGGTATACATTATTTCTAAAATGGAACAGGGAAGAAGAGGCGGCCACAAAGAAATTTGTCCCCAAGGCCCAGTCTAGACTCTGCCTTTGAAGAACTCTTTTTTTTTACAGTTTTTTTTTTCAGATGAGAGCGCTCCAGCATACAGTGCCAAATATATGACCAGCATCTGGGGAATGTATAACAGATATTCGGTCTATAACTGTAAGAACATGCAAGTGATGCAACAACAGTTTTTGGAGCATCACGGTAAGTTTTTCTTTAGTTTGTCCCCTTTTTTCTCTTCACTTTTTTTCCTTTTTAACCAAAGAGATGAAAAAAATATTATAACTAGATGCTTAAACGGTCTCCCAATATGTCAAATAGATGCTTTGCCTGGTAAAGCATTCTACGTTCCCGACAAATCACATTGTTTCTCTTCAGTGAGTTCAAATCAAAGATTTAGAGTGACAACATCTGGAAAGTATGTTTAGCCTTGAGCACGTTGACGTGGCGTCTATATCTGTTGTTTACAACTATATACACTATCTCAGGGCCGTATCTAATTTTTTGTTTGTTTGGGGGAGTGGCTACAATTTTTTTTTGAAGCCCGTATCAAAAATTTGTTTATATGTATTACGTTTTTTTACGAGTCGGGTAAACATTCCGGGGGGGGGGTGTAGACTCCTAGTCCCCCTGGATATGGCTTTGACTACCTTTCATCAGAGGATAATACGTGGCAGACCTAATCCGATAAAGTTCGCTCACCATAGTATTACTCGTCAAGACTATTTTCGACGGGAAATTCGCAGCCAGGAGTATCTAAAAAAGCCAATGTTCTTTGAGACTTTACAGTTACATTTGTTGGAGTCTCGTCTGTTCATAAGACATGCGGAAGAATCGTACTTCGAAAATTAGACAGAATAGCTTGATATGATTGACTAGTCAAGTATTTCTGGAACCTCCCTTGCTGACCAGCTCCTCTTATATAGAGTCTCCACTATTGTCAATCAGAAGAACCTTTGGAGCTCATACATGGCATATCTAAGCCGACGAAATCTGCTCAGATGGTGATGCTCTTCTGGCCTACCTATAGCAGGAAAGTCCGAACGACGAACAGAGAGCCATGATTGACGTATTGTCGCCATGACTGTGGAATGATCTCTTAGCAGAAGTTATGCCTAGTGAACTATTCTCCTAGTTGCTTTAAGAGTAATTATATAGTAAACGTTTCTTTTTTGAAGAGAAGCTACAGGTCATCCCCGTCTGGCGTGGGAGGACGTCATAAAGAAAGATTTAAAGGAAATTGGAACTTTGTGGGCGGGTGTAAAGAGGGAGGCTTTGAATAGATTGGAATGGAGGAGGAGCGAACGTAGCTGTGTTGGCCTCAGGCAGCTTGGTGCTGCGGTGAGTTGTTAGTAGTAGTAGTAGTTTAATATAGTAAACGTTAAAAGAAGTAAAAATAATAATTGCCAAGAATAGCGGCATGGTGAAAGGTGACGATGCCGTGAAACCTGATGAAAAGAGTAAAAAAAAAGAAACGTATATTTTTCAAAGATAATGATATTTTAAGATTGATATTGATTTCCTCTTCATTTTAGTCGTGTAAAACGCTTTATCTTTATCTTTATCTTTTTTAGATATACTAATTATTTCTTTTTCTAATATTTCATCGAACAGGGATTAACATTTTGGGAAAATTGCTTTAGTGTGGACTTCAATTTTGATTTTTGTGTTTTCGAAATAGTTTTTGTTTAAAAAAATTATGTTTTTCCTGAACTCAGGCAAAACCTTCTGTACTTGCTAAGATAAAATCAAAATAAGCAAACATTTTGCTCTTATTTAGGGTGAACTTCAAGTTTTATTTAATCTATAAAGCTATTCTATTGAACTTTGAACAAGGAGAGAGTACTCAAAGGCCATGAATCTTTCCAGTAGCATAATAATAACATTAAAATAAGCTAATAAAATAAGAAACAGTATAATATAATGATGATATTTCCACTATATTTCTTTCAGTTTTTTATTTTTAGTTGGAAAAAGTAATATGCATTAATGATATAATAGTTAATAATAACTTGGAAAAAGTAATGTATAATATGCGTTAGTCGAAAACTGGGAACTGGGTTTAAAAAAAATGTTTTCCTGAACTCAAGTAAAACCTTTTGTACCTGCTAATATAAAATCAAAATAAGTAAACATTTTGCTCTTTCCAGGGTGAACGTCAAGTTCTATTTAATCTATAAAGCTATTCTATTGAACTTTGAACAAGTAGAGGGTACTTAAAGGCCTTGAATCTTTCCAGTAGCATAGTAGTAACATCAAAATTAGATAATAATAAAATAACAAACCGTATAATATTACGATGATATTCCACTATGTTTCTTTCAGTTTATTTATTCTTAGTTGGAAAAAGTAATATGCATTAATAATATAATAGTTAATAATATAAGTTGGAAGTAGCAATATATAATACGCGTTAGTCGAAAACTGGAAAACTGATTAAGTTCACGTTATACTTTGTAGGCTATTAGAAGCCTACAAAATATAAAATGTCGAAAACCCTGGAAAATATGAATTGACACCAAGATGACCAAAAATGTGCGATCTTCGAAAACTAAAAAGTATTTAAAGGCCAATTAAAACTAAACACTTGGCACATTACGAAAACAGACTTCAGCACACACTGTATACGCAAAATTCGTGGTCGAGATATTCCTTATGAATAAGTATCTAACTCCTTATTCGCTGAAAGCTATCTGGCCATCGAAAACTAACTAATAGGCCCGCTTGGTACCCAATTAAAACTAAATGTATTATTAAATATTTTAATCATAAATTATATGATACATTATACAAAGACTTACATATATATATTATTGATAATATAATGTAATTGTATTATTAAAACATCATGTAATTTTTTTTTCAGAGATCCTCCACCCTCCAGATTTGACTGGAAGAACGTTCTGGCAACTTCTGCTAAGAACTAGCCCACGGCGTATTTGAACAGGTTTGTTTTTTCTTCTTTTTATTATTATTATTATTATCTATAGGAAATAATATACCAATCCCAACTATCCAAATTTTACCTTAAATCACATAAAATCGCACTTGCTAGTGATATGGACGAATCCAGTGTGTACGCCAGTTAGTGATGATAGGGACATCTGTCGTATCCCATTGTGAGAGCCATGGTTTGGCTAATTTGAAGATAAATTAGGTTTATGGATATATCAGAGAACAAATTCGAAGACGAATATTTGCCACTTTGAGCCATTATTAGAGTGGAAATTATTCCCCATAAAAAATAAGGCTACGTGGGCTTTTGTGATTTGCCATAAGATTGGGCGTCAAAAGAGTCACATATATAGCTAAACCACCAGAGAGAATGAACAAATTTTCTTTGGTTGCATAATTATTCACCGGTAAGGGGGGCCTCTCTTGGGCAGAAGGACTCGATACCCGCAAAACCCCCCCCCCCACCGCCATAAGAGAAAAACTGAAAGATTTGTGGCTTGGAAATGCAATTTCTTAGTTTATACAATGCACCAGTGGAAAGACGTTGATTTAATTCCTTTTTTTTATAACGAGAATTTTGTTGTGTCGTAACTGCGAAAATTCCTAGGATTAGACGGAGCTACGCCTCTGGCTCATCAGGGCTTAAACAAAGCTCTGTGTCGAAAATAACCTAAATTCGAACATTATAGGCTACAGAATTTGTTAAAAGTTTACGAATATTTCACAATTTCCAAGTTTGTAAATAAGATCCACCATAAATGGTGATTGGCTTGCCTTTAGAAGATTTTTTCACAGCATTTTTAGACTTTCTTTGACATCTTTGGATATTTTTAGAATTTTTAGGTTTTTTTTAGACATCTTTTAGACATATTAGGCATTTTTCTCAGGATTTTACTTAGAAAATTTGAAATGGAATGACTGAATTATTTTCTTCTTTGATTAATGAGCAATTTTAAACATCCTAAATATGGTGAAAAATTTTGAATATCAAGCTCCGGTTTCCAATTATTTTTGTGAATGAAAATTTATTCTAATTACGTCTTTGCAATCTGTGGCTTATCTTATTACCTGAATGCTTATCTTATTTTCCACATAAAAAGTGTAGTGGAATTTTAAATTAATATTCCATTGTTCATTTTGAAAATACTTATAAAAATCTTGAATTCAATTTCATTGATTACTTATAACTGTCTAAATTCCTTTTTTTCATATCTGGAAGTTTACTCTTTAAAGCAATCTCCTTTTGTGATGTTCCTTTTGCTATTTCCTGCTGTTCCCGCTAAAGTTTGACTTTTTGTCTCAGTTCCTACCCAAAACTACTATTGAAAAAACAAGGGCAGTTGGTATAGAATAAAAAGTTAAAATACAAGTTAAAATTTAAAATTTAAAAATAGTTAAAATTTATTATATATAAAATATAATAAAAAGTTAAACCACTATAAAATTTATCTTGGCTTAGTGGCTGCCCCCTCCCGAACCCCTCGCACTTACGGTAGAGTTTTATAGTATTTAATAGGTTGGCGTTGTATTTGAGCAGTCATTTTAAGTACTTGAGTCAGTCTTTGTGTAGGGGGAAGGGATGGGGTGTTAGCTGATTTCTAAGAAAGTGCATTTTATTGTAAATTGCATAACTCTCCATGGCCTTCATTATTCCTCAGTTATTATGCTATTAATATTCAAAAGGGTCTGGAATAAGTCCCTATGATATATGCCTTCTCAATTAACATGGGCGAGGGAGGGAAACTGTGCTTCCTAGAAAACTCAATGTCACTCCTCTAAAAATTTTTGTTATCATTTGGTTCAATAGAAACTAGGCGATGGCTTATCAGTAGGTCAGCTCCCCTTTCCCTCCTCCCCTTAGGAAAAATATTTAGCTACGTTAAGCTCTTTGAAGAGCTTCTACAACGGTACCTATCAAAGAATGCCAGTGCCTTGGAAGAAATAGATGTTTCTGACATATCTTTATGAATCATCACTAAACGTGTATTAGCTTAGGTTAGGTCCTGGCCACCCTCGTGGGACGTTTTGGGGCCACTCCTTTTGCTAGCTCATGCGTAAGGGTTCGGTGCATTGCTCTGTCTGGTGCGATACGTGATAACTGGACTATCTTGACGTTGTCGAAGTTGAAGTTCTCCATCCATCGCTTTCGTGGTCTGCCTCGTGGACGAAGGCCATGGAGGGATCCTTCGAGGTGATTTTCGAGGTGTATTAATTTCCTTATTAAATATTTGTTTAGTAAATTTTCACTTAGTAACAAGTAATCATCAGGAACAATTTATGTTTTTTTTACTATTTTTCAGATCATCCTGACCTGAATGAATGTACTTTGGCCAAGTGAATGCAACTCTTTATCAATAATGGATTAGTCTTTACCTGTTCATTTTTTGCTAACAATTGTGGTCTTCCCGGAATATGTTTCCTAATTATTTTAATGCTGCGATATATAATTAATAAAATCCCGATGTATATTTTCTCAGTTACTTTTAAGGAATTTTTTATAAACCCAATTAAAATTATATGGGTATATATAATGATATAAATGCAAAATATATATGCTTTAAGAGGTTTTGCGAGTTCAGAGTGCTAGAATAAATTTGAAAATTAATGTTAAGAAGACTAAGTCGCTAAGGCTAGGAATAAGTGAAGATGAAAAGGTGACGTTGGGTAACAAAAAGATCGATCAAGTGAACTGCTTCACTTATCTTGGTAGTATTATTAGTAAAGATTGTGGATGCCGTGGAAATGTTACATAGCCAAGTCTCAGTGTGTTTTATCACAGTTGAAAAAAGTTCGGAAGAATAGGAAGATAAGTCTGCAAACGAAGGTTAGAATATTTAAAGCTACAATTATGACAGTGGTCAAATATGATTCTGAAGCATGGGCACTCCGAAAAACGGAGGAAGATTTGTTAAATGTTTCCCAGAAATTTTGCCTACGGATTGTTTTGGGTACCCGGCTGAATGACGGTATTTCAAACAGGAGGCTGCACAAAAAGTGCAGTTCAATCCCTTTTTCTAGGGCTATAATGAGAGAAAGGTTGAGATGGCTAGGGCGCGTTCTGCGGATGAAAGATGTCGGATTACCAAAAATTGTTCTTTTCGGCCAACCATCTAAGGCTAAACGGAAAGCAGGTCGTCAAAGGTTTGGGTGGAGGATGTATTGAAAAAATTTAAGGGAACGGAAACATCCTTGGAGGGTGTAAACAGGGAGGCTCTGAATAGATAGGGATGGAGGCGGAGCGTTCGTAGCTGTGTTGGCCTCAAGTGGCTTGGTACTGCGGTGAGTTTGCTACTAGTAGTAGTAGTATACATGTATAATGGTAAAGGTCTGGAATATATAATGGTACATGTTGATACATCGGTGTATATAAAATCATATATGTCAATTAAATTATATTAATCCACGACTTAAAAAGGAGATGGTGAACGTATTTCGAGGTCTTCAATTTGCACGCTTTCGAATAACAAAATTTTAGCAGGATATTTCACCGACTTTCCTTCAAGGAAAACTGGGTTCTCTGAAATTTTCCTGAAAATTAACATTCATATAATGTTACAAAACAGAATGCATGATCGTGTTGCATGAAAGTCACAAATACAAAACACTTGAACTTTAAACCAAAATACGGATCTTGAAGTTTTCGTTAGCATTAATTTTTTCCGGAAGATATCGGAAAACCTGACTTTTCAAGAAATTTGTGGAAATCCTGAAAAACTCCGGGGTAGTGGAACCACAAATGGTGATCCTTCAAAATTTTAATTTGGTTTAAAATTTTAATTCTGAAAATTTTTTTTTGGGTCACTAAGACATATTTTTCATATTTTATTTAGTATCAATTATTAACAAATAACTCAACACAACCACATTCCCTCCAAAGGCCAAAATATAATATGGAGGAGAAATAATCAAATAAATCCACGAAATAAAAACAAATAATTTTTTAAAACTCAGAAGGGATTTAAAAAAAATGACTATAATATTGCATCCTGTTACAACTAAATTAATACTCAAATAATTCATTAACATACAGCAATAAAAATTAAAATTATAAGTTCATATAATAAAAATAAATAAATAAATAATAACACTAGAACTCATGATTTATTACCATTTTATTTTATCTGATTTATATCCTGCCAGTTTAATCATTTCGCTGTTCGAACACGTATTCTATCCTTCCAAATCCGATTCCGCTTCATACTCTACATCAATAGGCCTCCTGGCGCGTACACCGTACACCGCCAATGAAAACTACCAGCCAATGTAGCCGACTTTTCAGTGCATGTAATAGAAATATAAAATACAAACTCTTTGGTGTATGTCCATAATATGTCCATTTTAAGATGCCAGAAACTATTTTTTTTTTTACGACTTGTGCTATTAACCAAAAGACGCTTCGTAAACTTCTCTCAAAGCGGTCAGTTACCATCAAATATAATGAAAATGAACACAATTCCTTTAATAAAATAATTTTTTCTTCTACAAAATAATCTTGGACTTCTCGGTCAATGAGCTGAGGCATGGCTTCTTGAATTAAGTGTTGCCGATTGTCAAGTCATTCGATTCAGCAAAATTGATCCTAGTCACTCTTATTTTCTTTCAAGCTACTCAATCTCCTCTGCTTAAATAAACCAACTGATGATATAGGAGTTTTGGTACAATAAAAGTGAACCCTTTAATTTTAAGTTCAAGGACACTTTACAATATAAAAATAAAGCATTTAGGGACATTTTATGAAGCTGTGTAGATAAGTTCAAAGTGAATTTATCTTGATAGTATTAGGAATATAAACTATATTTAGAATATGTGTCATAACTTGAAGTTCTCCGTTGTATAGAGAGAGTAACTGGATTTCCAGAGTTCCTATTATGGTTATTTGTTCTCCAGTTCAAGTAATACTAAAGCAAATTTATACACAATTTAAAAATTGTATATCACTCACTATTGGTATTATAGCTGGTGATACCAGCCTTGGAAATTGATTATTTCTTCCTATGAAACTTATTCAATAGCTCCGTTAAGCCTGTTTTTTTTTTATGTGTTATAGTGGCTTTTCTAGATTAGCAAATAATGACAACAAGGTCATTTCCTTTGTGGGCAAAACATGAAAAACGAATATGGCTAAGCTAGAACCTCACTGTTTTTCCTTTTTTATCATATTAATATAAAAGTGGCTATTCGTTCGAAGTGACTGTTGCTTCAGAAACAAAGAAAGGTGTGGTCTTTTTGTGGTTCATTTCAATAAACCCAGTTTATAATACCATTTATTATACCTACACGAGAAATGATCTTTTTTTGAAATTTCGATTCATTTCTAAGCACTGAGTGGATTTTCTATATAGGGACAGGTCAACTAACTCCCAAAGTCTAAAACCACACGTTTCTCGTCGGCTGGGAGGATGATTGTTGTATTAGGGATCTCCGGCCAAAATTGAGTTATGAATGCCATCTAGTGTAAAATTTGGTGTAGAATCTGAATCTGCTTTTTGTTTTGCTCTACCGGCTACCGTTCCTAAGTGCACATTAGGGGGAGGGGCGGTAAAGCATAGCATATATCAAATACGTAACCTAACCTAGGTACCTTCCCCCCCCCTAAACCCCAAAAAAAAGAACAGTTTAAATATTGGAAATGCAATGAAAACTATGCTTTGAAGTGCATTTCTCTAGCGGTCTCTTGAATGTGCGGGTTTTTTGTGACTGGTTTCCTTGTAAAGGCCAATATAGTGCCCAAGTACCCAATTTTGTTATACATCATTTAAGCAGAAGAACTATTTTGCAAGGTTTCACTTTTATAACACACAGATTTTTTAAGGTCATCAAAGGTTAGGACCCTCTAGAGGGAGAAGGAATGGAGGTATGTACTTCAAAATACCTTCCTGGGACATACTTTAGCTTGTAAACCCATCCCTGAAAGTTTCATTTTCCTAACCTAACCCCTTTCCAAGACAGCCAAAAGTAGCTAAAGTAGAATTTTACCTATGAAAAGATTATTTCACAGAGAACTTGAAATGTCACTAATCATAAAAATACAAACCGTAGTCTCATGAATGTGCTACATTTCTTCTTCTATTTAACAGCAGGCGGGCTTTTCAGTAATACTATTTAGCCCTTTTCCTTTTGCTTCACTCTGTGGGCTAAAGAGCCACTGGCTTGATTGCCTTTTATTTATTAGATATTTTCAGATATCTTTCAGTAGATCTTTCGACTCAAGGAGTTTAAATATAAGATGATAGATGTTGATTTCTATGCTCTGTGTGCAGGTATAGTTGGATAGGCTCTTGGCTGATAGTGAGATTTTGTGGTGTTTGAAGCATTTTTAACAGTTTACAAAGAAAGGTATGTTGTGCAGACGTCAGCATATTACATTCAAATAGGCAATGGTCAATTGTTTCATTATTCATATTACAATGCCTGCAAAGAGGGGACAGGGGAAATGAACCACTTACATTAGGAAACTTATACGAGAATGCAAGAAAATTTAGTCCATTTGTTCCAGAACGATTCTATGATAAATTTTATAAAAATACTTATTGGGAAAGGAGGAAAGGCTAGGATTATTCTTATTAAAATTAGTATCTGATAGTCTCCTTCGGTAAATATCTCTAATGGGGATTGGTCTCCCACTTGGCTGGTCAATATTTATAGCATTTTTTGCTATTTCATCAACTTGATGATTACCAATTATACCAGAGTGGCTAGGAATATACTGAAAATAAGTTCTTATGCCACTTGAAGCAAGATTATCTATAATACTGAGACAATGATAAGTGTCAATGTCCAACTTATACTGAGGAGCTGAGGCCAGCAACTCAAGGCTTGATAAAGAATCGGAATATACTATAATATTATTTGAATTAGCAATCAAAGGTTGGTTTTCCATAAGGTGTTCTAATGCCATGATTATGGCATTTAACTCAGCAGACATTATAAATACTTTATTATAATCTCTCGCCCATTGCAATTTTCAGGTGAGGAAGGAAAGCACCACTTGCTACCTTCTCATTCATTTTTGAAACATCAACAAATATTTGGAAGTTTTTTAGAAGTAATTGTATTAAGTTCAGCAAATTTTTTCTGGACAAAAGCAATGGGGTTAAATCTTTATTCCACTTTGAGAAATCAGTATTTATTATGGGGATTGACCAATTCAATGGAGGGGATTGGGGGAAAATAGGTGCAATAGACTTTGCAAGTACAAGGAACTTCTTCTGAATATTGGCATACTTATCTGTAATGCCTTTATACATGGCTGGATTTCTTAACAAATTATGTAGGGTGTGTGAGCTATTTGATTCAATTTTTGTAAGATATTTTATCAAAAGAAATCTACGTCTCTCCCTTATTGTTGTTAATCCACTCTCAATGAGCAGAAACTTGGTACTTGTGGGTTTCCTAAGACCAAACATGAGACATATTATATCATTTTGTATTGTTTCAATTTTTTGTATCTGGGTCTTTGCACATCCACCATAGACGATGAGCCCAAGAGTCAATATGGGGTCTTATATGTGATTTATAAAACTGGAGTAAGGTTTTCTCCTTACTCCCCAGGGTGTGGAAAGAAGTCTTTTTAGTATAATTGTTTTTCTATAGCATTTTTTTATTGAGTTTGAAATGTGGAGGTGGAAATTAAGTTTTTGGTCAATCATGAGACCTAGGTAATTAATATGATTATCTTCTGGAATAGTTGTTCCATTTAGAGTTAGTCTTACATTAACATGATTTCGCTTTCGGTGAAATTGGACTATTTTTGACTTGGTAGGTGCAATGGGTAGATCTGAATGTTGAGAGAATTTTTCAAATTGGAAAAGTGACTTTTGCAGCTTTGACTGTGCAATCTCAAAGGTATTGCCAGATGACCATAGTACCAGATCATTAGCATATTGTAGATTCGTGTGGGGGAGGTTCATGCCCCAGAGATATAGAGCAAAGAGGAGGCAGCTGAGGACTGCTCCCTGAGGAAGGCCTTTGATTATTGTCTTTTGGGGTGAAGAGGCTGAACCTACACAAACAATGAAACTTCGAAATTCTATGAAAGATTTTATAAAAGATGCTAGCTTGAGGGGTAGTCCAAGGTTTGCAAGTTTAATTAAAAGGATCTGGTGGTTCACATTGTCATATGCCCCTTCAAAATCTAGGAAAGCTGCAACTAGGACATTTATTTTTTGAGAATGATTCATTTATTGCATTTGTTAACAATATGAAAGCATCTGTTGAGGAGTGGTGTTTCCTGAAGCCAGTTTGAGTGTGAGGGATCATATTATTTTTTTCAACAAACCAGAGGAGTCGGTAATATATCATTTTCTCCATTATTTTCCCCATCACACGAGTAATCATTATGGGCCTTTTAAGACTCAGGGTTATTTTTGGTTTATTTTTCTTTAGGATTGGTAGGAGGGACGAACATTTCCAGATATTGGGGAACATAGATGAAGCCCAAGCATGACTATAACAATTTAGAATTTCCTGTTTTTATGAAGGGATGAGATTCTTTATCCATGTAGAGCGTATATTGTCATAGCTGCCGCTAGTTTTGGTCCTAATATGATGTATTGCATTATTCAATTCCTGGATTGAAAATGGATTGGTTATGTACTCGGATCCTGGGCGTGCTTGGTAACTTGGGTTCATAGGATTGGGGGCATTTTGCTACAATTATTTGATGTTAACTTATTAACAAAAAGAGTGGCAAATAGCTTAACTTTTTCATTATCATTGTCATAATGGGTATTATTATGCATAAGCTCATACAGGAGTGGATTTGGGGAAGTCTATTTCCCACAGATGTGGCTTATGACTTTATGTATAATTGGCTCATGTGTTTCTCTGGAGAGATTATTTGCAAAATTGTTCCAGTAGTTATATTTAGCATTTATTATGTCCTTTTTGGATTAGATTCTGCTTGTAATTTTTTTAAATGTGTAGTAGGTGATGGTTTATTTAAGAATGTTCTCCTAGTTGCTTTTTGTTCTCCATTTATGTTGGTACTCATTTGTCCACCATGCTTTGGGAATATGTTTAGGGAAGGTTTTCCTGGGTGTGGTCATGGGGATAGCATGATTAGCTGTATTTATTAGTAAAGATGCCAAAACTTCAGCTTGTGTGTCAACTGTTGCGTTTGAAATGCATGAATTTTGGGTGAAACTTGTAATTTCATTATTTAGCTTATTTTGGAACATAGGCCAATTTGCTTTAGTGTTGATATATTTGGAGTCATGTGATAGGGTTTCAGCAGGTTCGTTTAGGGAGCAAACTATGGCAAAGTGGTCAGCATATAGACTATCAATTTTATTTATATAAATTTTGTTCAAATATTTAATGACACAATTTGTAGGTCAATTGTAGAGAAACTGCCACTTTTGGTGTTGAAATATGTATTCAGGTTTGGAGGGGTAGCAACAGCTAATTCATTATTATTTGAAGTCATACGTTCAATGAACTTACAATCTTTATTTGCTGGTTTATTCCCCCACAAAAGGCTGTGGGCATTAAAGTCTCCACAAATAATGATATTTTTCAACATATTAGAATTATTTATATAGCTGAAGAAATCCATGACATCTGTAATTGGCCATTAGGGTTATAAAAGCTTATTATGTAAGTTTTTGTATTATTCAGCCAAACACTGATACCAATTGCATCAACATAATTTACAAAATCTGGAAAGTTGATGCAACAGAATTTTATATTATTTTTAACTATTAAAGTTACTCCACCTCCTTTTCTCTCTGATGATCTATCCTTTCTCAGGATAGTGTAACCCAGAGACTTAATTTGTTGATTTTGGATTAAATGAGTTTCCTGGAGGCAAGCAATATTGATGGAATTATTATTCATAAAAGATATTAGTTCATTTAACTTATGTTCAGTAAATGATCTTACGTTCCACTGGAGTATTGATATGTGTTGTGTTGTTGATTTATTTTTTGTTTGACTGTGTATCAATGTTCAGCTTTGTTGATAGTAAAGCAAGATCTTTTTTTGCTTGAATGAGCATATGATTAGGGATGTAGATTTTTGCCAATTCAGCAATGATTTTTGTTTTCTGTTGTTGTTGTATATTCATGGCCTGAACTGCATTGCAGTTTAGAATGAATAAGCATATATATTTGGGTTTTTATGTTTGGTTTTGCATCCAGTTTGTCAGCTAAGGGACTAATTCCTGGTAGTGTTTCTGGTTTGTTTCTCGTTGGGAGGGGATGCCAGGCCGACCTCATCTCACTAGGCAAGGAGGCTTGTTGGCTTGGTGATTCTTTCTGATAGAGATGTGAGCTAGGGAGATTAAAGGATGGTGTTTCGCAAGGAGTACTTGGTGCATTGGGAGTGTTTGACTTGGGGGTTTTATTTTATTTCAATATAGGTTTTATTTGGTGTGATTGGGCAGTATTTGCTTCCATAGCTGCAAAAGGGTATGGAATGGCCTTCTCTGTTGCTATTTGGAGTGTTAGTGCTCTTTTCTTATATGCAGGGGATTGTGATTTATTTTTGGATTCATATGGGCCTTTACAATTGATACATGTAGGCTGAGTGTTGTTGCAAGTTGTCAACTCCTTAGGATGGGAGCCTTTACAATTACTACAAGCTAGGAGAATTTCATTGCATTTATTTGCTGTGTGTCCAGTTTCAGAAACTTCTGACACTGGATAGGCTTTGGCTTGGATTCCTTGTGCGGTTCGATTTGCCCAAATAGGAATAACGTTTCTGGGAATAACTTAACTTTTCTACATTATAGTCAGACTTGTCGATAAATCAAAATTACGAACGACTATAGCGTCAATTACGTTCGCCGTTCGTAATTTCTCGAGTTGACCATTGTTCAACTTTCAAGCATACATTTCTTGACTGACCAATCAGAGTCAAGGTTTACGGCATACTTTTTAAAACTAGAAAAGATGGAACTTTATAACAGCGAATTTTCTATATGGGAGAGGAATCTGACAAAAGTTAAGGAGACTTAGTATTAATAGAGAACAGTTGGACACAAAGTACTGTTGGTGTAAACTCAGTAAACTAATTTCTTGCAATTTTAATTTTTTTGCTTTTTAGATACAAGTGTGATGCTAAAATCAAGAAAACTGCCTTGTCACTCATGCTATTTGGCTTTCTTTATTGATAGATGTGACTATGATGTGGCATGGGCATTACAGATGCTGCCGAATATCTTCCCAAAGTAAAGGTGTAGAGTAGGGGCTTTTGAGTAGGAAACATGTTTAGAAAACAATTCTTGCTTCGTTACATACAGAATAATTGTATATTTATTACATAGTACAGAATATTTGATTGCAACTCCACTTTACTTTGACCCCAACCCCTCCTAATGTGCAAATATGTAGCTCAAATTGTATATTTCCCATGCCTGCTGCCAGTGCGTCTCTCTTGTTTCGACCTGTGTACCCGTAAATTGAATCAACTGAGATGAAATAAAAACATGTTTTCTTAATGTTTCCTTGTCAATAGCCCCTACTCTATACATTTACCCTTCCCTCTGATTTTCCCTAGGCCTAGTTTGGTTTCCTATGGACACTAAATGAGCTAGTCTAGCCTAGCCTATGGAAATATTTCAAAGAAGAATGGACTAAGAACTATTGCCGTCTGAAAAGAATTACAATGACTAGAATGGAACAAAGGAGATGTTACCATTTCGAGCAACCATCACAAGCACTAAATGTCATTTCGTCGACAAGGAAAATCCGTCAGAACATTGACACGTCAGGACATCGACAGTCATAACTGTCGGACATTGACATTGTGACTCTTGATGAACTGACGTGTCGATGTTATGACTGTTGACGTTCTCACGGGTAGCAATTGTGACTGTCGATGAACTGACGTGTTGATGTTATGACTGCAATGTTCTGACGCGTAGCGATTGTGACTGTCCATGTCCTGATGTGTCGATGTTATGACTGTCGATGTTATGACGGATTTATTGTCGATGTTATGACGGATTTTGTCGATGTTATGACTGTCGACGTTCTGAAGGGTAGCGATTGGGGTTGTCGATGAACTCACGTGTTGATGTTATGACTGTCAATGTTCTGACGCGTAATGATTGTGACTGTCCATGTCCTGACGTGTCGATGTTATGACTGTCAATGTCCTGGCGTGTCGATGTTCTGACGGATTTTTTTTTAGATGTCCTTACGTGTCGATGTTATGACTGTCGACGTTCTGACGGGTAGCAATTGTGACTGTCGATGAACTGACGTGTTGATGTTATGACTGTCGATGTTCTGACGGGTAGCGATGTGACTGTCTATGTCCTGACGTGTCAATGTTATGACTGTCGATGTCCTGATGAGTCGATGTTCTGACGGATTTTTTGTCGTTGTTATGACGGATTTTTTCGATATCCTACGTGTCGATGTTATGACTGTCGACGTTCTGACGGGTAGCTATTGTGACTGCTGGTGAACTGACGTGTTGATGTTATGACTGTCAATGTTCTAATGGGTAGCGATTGTGACTGTCTATGTCCTGACGTGTCAATGCTATGACCGTTGATGTTATGACGGATTCTGTCGATGTCTTGCCGGTAGTGGTCCTGACGTGTGGATGCTCTGGCGCCTTCCCGGAACAAAGAGGCTAGTTAGTTTGTAAAAAAGTAGCCACCCATTAAAAAATAACGTTAAAAATTTAAACGCATATAGGTTTATAAATAGGTAATAGGTAAGGAATTCGGTACTGTTGTATAAGCTGGAACCCACGCGATATATTGTATACGGAAGATGCTTAAGAAACTAGTCAAACGGGTTTCTTTCAATAGAGAATTGGATTGCAAACCGAGGTTTGTCAGTGCGTTTACAATATTCAGTCTTTTTTTTGTGGTTTAGGGGAAAAAATGGTACCTAGGTTAGGTTAGGTAACGTTAGGTTACGTATTTAATATATGCTTTGCTTTGCCCCCCACCCCTCCCTCCTAATGTGCAAATATATAGCCAAAATTTGTTTCGGTACAATCCCTTTATATGGCCTTTCTAAAAAGTCAAGTTTGGTTAATGCTAATGAATTAAAATAAAATAGGATGACTATATAATAGTTTTGAAACAAATTTAGGCTATATATTTGCACATTAGTGGTGGGGAGATGGGGGGCAAAGCATTGTATATATTAAACACGTAACCTAACCTAACCTAGGTACCTTTTCCCCATCTAAACTCCAAAGAAATGCACTCTCGGCGGTGTCTTGAATCATCTTGTAGAAACGGTTTTTTCAAAGCGTCTCTGTCGTTTGACTGTAGCATCTCTTGTTGGACTTCTTTAGAGAGGCCCATATAAGGGACTGTACCTTTGTTTCTAAACTATTATATCTTCATCTTTTTATTTGTTTTATTTAATTAGCATTAACCAAACTTCACTTCTTGCGTGGGTTCCAGCTAATACAACAGTACCAGGAATTCTTATAACAAGAGATAGCTTCGACCAAGATAACAGTTTTATAACTGAAATGTTTTTTTTAGCCATTGGGTAAACTTGTTTCTATTGCGCCATCAGATCTGGGTCAGTTACCGTCCATCCCCCTTTCCTTTCTTTCTGCCCCTTGGTAGATGTTTTCCCTAGTCACAAGAGCTTGGGGTTTTATTTGGATTTATATTATAAGTGAATCCTGAAAGGCTGAAATTGAACTCGTATCAACGGAAATACAGGGCTTGAAAGTTCAAGGAAATAGATTAACACTTGCTGGTAGGGTAAAATTCAAGATAAGGGGCATCAAGATAAGGGGCTTTTCGCTACTTGGAAAGTAGTTGAGCTATGTAAAGATACAAAAAACAAATAAAGTTCAGATACCCGTTAGTTATGCTATTTATTCCAATAGTCTATTTTAAGCAGTACAGTGACTTGAAGTTAACAGAAAAAATTGGCCTCGAAATTATGGCTGAATACAGCCTCTTTCTTTTTTCTATTTCTATAGTTGCATGAATAACCATGATCTTTTTCTCTTATGTTGAATCTCTTAAAGTTGGGAATCCTTGAAAATGTTTTTTCTTATGTATTTGTTTCATTTTTGTTTCTCTCCTGTTTTTTTCCTTACTATAGAGATTTGCAAGAAAAACCATGTTGAAGTGTTTTTTTTTGTGAATCTATTGATTGAATGAATCTTTTTAGCATGGATCAAGATCCTAAATCATACCCCAAGAAGGGGTTTCAAGCTCTTACCTCTACTCTTTCCCTGCTTCTAAGGCTTAGAAGATTGCCAGTAGTTTCTAAGACTAAGGCCATATGCTCACAAGTTTTTGCGATTTATTCCGTTCTTCAATTCTAAAACAAGTGTGAATCCATAGTTAACAGCAAGCGAGTTTTTGCAGAACTTAGCCTCTTTTTTTTAATTATTGAATGAAAAAAAAAGTTTTTTTTTCTATTGAAAGTAAGGAGGAACATTAAAACTTAAAAACTAGCATAAACTATTCCATATATGAGGAGGGCTGCCCTTCCTCAGTCCTTGTTCTTTACGCTAAAGTTTTAAAGTTTTCAAAAACACTTCTCATTCTCATTCAACGGCCCTGGTGTTTGAGCAGTCTTTCTTAAGAATTGTGACAAAACTTCAAACTTTGGCGATGTTTGAGAATGCGGCAATTTAAATTCGAACTTTCGTATGGGGACTAGTATACGATTTGAGGAATACTGTCCTTTGGAGACATCCAAAAGAACCATTATTAATTTTTTTTTTTAATTTAAGCTACATATTTGCAAAGTTTTTAAAACCGTAAAAATCAGGATCTAGCAAAGCTATGAGGCTCAAAATGCTTTCTTTGCTCAAAAATCTTCCACTAATAAAGATCAGCCAGTGCGTTCTTTGCAGCTTGTGTAGACTGCAAAAATATCCATGGTATCCGAGCAATAGTTTGAATATTTCAATTCAAGCTGGAAAAATACCTTAAAATGTTAAAATTAGTTTTTTATTTTTGGTTAGGCTCTAACTACCCGATGTGGGATTGACTATGTAGTTTCAGACAAAAAATTCAATTTTTTAATATATTTTATTTTTCAGTTTAAAATCGCTAAAGTTATCATGTAAACTGCAAAAATATTTATAATATCTGAGCAATAATTTTAATCTTTTCATTCAAACTAACAAAATACCTGAAAATTTAAAAATTAGTTTTACTTTTTGTTAGGTTATGGATACTCGATACGAGTCATAAGAAGTGTTAATTAGATGAAAATATTATTTCGTGTTTTGTAATAAGATGCCTTCTAAGCGAGTTATTATACGTAATTTAAAAAAAAAGTACTATACAAAAAACAGAGACAACATCTTGGAAAAAAAGCAAAGGTATTCAACTGACAAGGCGTATCGAGAAGTGAAAATTGATACTGACAAAATGCGTTATTATAATGATGTAATTTATAGACATGCGAAAATTTAGACAGCCAAACAAAAGAGTAAGGAACGGTATGATAATGATGAAGATTACAGAGAAGCAGCAATTGAGCAGGCTGCACAAAAGAGCAAGGAACAGTATGATAATAATAAAGATTATCGAAACAAACATAAGAAAAAATTGCTACTAGAATAATGGGTAGATACTGGGGTGACAAAAGCTATAATGAAAAAATTAAATTCTCTGCGAGGTTGTACCGAAGAACGCATAAGGACAAAGGGAAAAATTACATTCAGAAATACAAGAAGATGGCAAAAATGCAGGCTGATCTTCGTAAATTGAGAAACATTTTACGCGTTTTACCAGGATCACGAAAAGTATTCAAAATTACAGATTAAAATTCTCTTTGAAAGTGCGGATGCTGTTTAAAAGTCGGCTAGAAATGCTTTGGCAAAGCTTCCTAGTAATATCCAAAAGAAATGTTGTCAGTTTAATGAAAAGCTTCCAAGGTATGGATTGGCAACTGCGGAACAGTTTATAGATGCAATGGAAAATGTTCGACAACACAATGAATATACGGAGGTGTACTTCTTAGAATTTCACAAAGACTCCCCCTCCGAGCCGGCTATCGTGGCGCTTTCCCGCGGCGCTTCCTGCGGCGCTTCCCAATGGTGCTTCCCAGGCCCCACAGCGCTTCCCGGGTCGATTAAGTTACGTTAGGTTAGCTAGTAAACATCTCTTCGTGTTTAAGTTAGGTTAGGTTAGGCTAGATTAAGTTATGTTAGGTTAGGTTAAGTTAGGTTAGGTTAGCCTACGTACGCGCGCGTACGTAGGCTAACCTAACCTAACCTAACTTAACCTAACCTGGGCCCGGGAAGCGCCAGTGGGAAGCGCCGCAAGAAGTGCCGCGGGAAAGCGCCGCGATGGCCGGCTCGGTGAGGGAGTCTTTGTGAAATTAAGAACTGTAGTGGAAGATTTTTATTTTTCTCTGGAGAAATTAGAATAGAACTGTAAGTTCTTTGATAAAATTCAGACTTGAGTTAACTTTTCATGATCGACGTATAACTTTTTCTATCCTCAATGAAAAATTTAGAACAGTAATTTAAAATTTTTCCATCTCTTTGAGAAAAATCTGAACTGAAGAGGAAAATTTTATTTTTTCTTGAAAAATAGAATTGATCTGTAACTTATTTTTTTTTCATATGGATAGTTAGGAAAAGAACTTGAACTTTTCTTCACATCAATGAGAAAATTAGCTCCTTATCTTCATAGTGAAATATTCACAATCAATGTGTAACTTTTTCTATCTTCTACAAAAAATTTGGAGGAGAATTTTAAATTTATGTCTTTGGGGAAACATCTGAACTGAAGTGGAGCCTTTTTATATTATTAGGAAAAATAGAATTGATCTAAAGGAAAACAAGTGTGAATCCATAGTTGTGGAAGTCCGGGTTAACAGCAAGCGAGTTTTTGCAGAACTTAGCCTCTTTTTTTTTAATGATTGAATGAAAAAAAAAGTTTTTTTTTCTATTGAAAGTAAGGAGGAACATTAAAACTTAAAACTAGCATAAACTATTCCATATATGAGGAGGGCTGCCCTTCCTCAGTCCTTGTTCTTTACGCTAAAGTTTTAAAGTTTTTCAAAAACACTTCTCATTCTCATTCAACGGCCCTGGTGTTTGAGCAGTCTTTCTTAAGAATTGTGACAAAACTTCAAACTTTGGCGATGTTTGAGAATGCGGCAATTTAAATTCGAACTTTCGTGTGGGGACTAGTATACGATTTGAGGAATACTGTCCTTTGGAGACATCCAAAAGAACCATTATTAATTTTTTTTTTAATTTAAGCTACATATTTGCAAAGTTTTTAAAACCGTAAAAATCAGGATCTAGCAAAGCTATGAGGCTCAAAATGCTTTCTTTGGCCCTCATTTGTGCTGTAAATTTACTTCTGAAAGTTTTTACTCTTAAAAAGCATTGTTTGTTTAAGTTGATAAAAATCAGTGCCCCTTGAAGGGGAAAAGGGTGGTGATATACAGCCTACTTAAACATCCCCTCCCAGAACACAATTTGCATTCTGGATCCATTCCTGAAAGTGTCCTTCACCTAGTTCAACTGCTTTCCTATATTTTTTTTTAAGTGAGCGTACCTCGGAAAGTTCACTGCATGATTTCAGTTTTTTAAAGCGTGGGAAAAAGCAAACTTTGAGGGCTCATTTGGACCCAAGTCCCTTTCTTTCTTTCTTTTTTTAGTCACTGATAAGGATAATTGCCGAGACGCTGATAAAATATAAATAAATCCCAGCTAGATATGTAAATATGTTGCAGGCCATGGAGCCTTTGTGGAGACCAGTGCCTTGTATTTGTTGTACGATTTTTGTTTTTTAATGGAGATTATATCTTCTGTTGTCCACTGTTGGTAATGGCAAGAAGAAAACGCATACTACATAGCGAGTTTATAGCATCAAGGTTTTTTTTTGTTTTTCACATGTATTATGAAACAGCTGAGATTTCTCATCGTTAGAATTCTTCTAAGCGAATTCTAATCAAAACATATTTTTATTTCTTTTGGAATATTGGTCTTGCTTATAAAAAAAGACGCTGACTTCTAGCCAAGAAAAAAACATAGCTAGTCTGTGGCTGCAATTTATATTTTCAGAAATCCACATGTATAACACGTTTGAAAACCGATTCCAATATAATTCAATCCTTGTTCAACTCAATCCCAATTTAACTCAGTACCCGTTTATGACACCCCTCATTCAACTCATCCCATTCACCTCAACCCCCAGGCAACTCAACCTTCATTCAACTCAACCCCGTGCAATTCAACCCTCACTTACTCCACCCCATGCAACTGTTCCTTTTACTCAATGTCATTTACCTTAACCCCGTTCACTTCATTCTCCATTCAATTCAACCTCCGTTCAACTCAACCCCAATTCAATTCAACCCGTACAGCAAGTTACGATAGGTTGAATGGGGGTGGGCTGCATGGGGATGGAGTCAAACGGGGGTTGATTTTCACGGGGTTTAATTTAACGGGGGTTGAGCTAAATGGGGCTGAGTTCGATGGGGGTTATACTGCATGGGGGTTGAGTTAAACGGGGATTGAGTTAATCGTTGGTTTAGTTAAAAGAGGGTTGACTTAAAGGGTTGGGTTGAACAGGGTTGAGTTTCAGGCACATTTTGAAAACAAGATATTGCTTACTAATCAAATTAGAATAAACTTGTAGTTAATTACTGTTAGTAAGTTTCAATTAAGTTGAAACTTGGAAAATCAGTTGTCCAGTTGGAAGTTGATTTAAGGAAAATCCAACTTGGAAGTTGAAGAATCAAGTGGAAACATGCTATTGGCTACTTATAAAATTTAATCAAACAGAAATTCGATTCAAAGAATTTTCAGCTTCCAGCTAAGTTAAAAGCTCGAAAATCTGTCGTCTGGATGAAAATTGGGCCAAAAAAATCCAAAGTTGGAAGCTGAAAAATCAGCTTAAAATAAGCTACATGCCACTAACCAAATTAAGTCAAGCTTGTGGTTACATACTGTCAAAGTCCAAATAATTTGCAAGTTGAAAATTAACTGTTCTTAGCCATTTTTTATTTGTATGTTTTTCTTAGAAAAATTACTGAGAAATTTTCGCAGAGAGCTACGCATATAATTTATCACCTTTTAATTAACGGTTTTCACTTCTCTAAAGGAAAAAGCTGTAGCGTTTACTGTTTTGTGAGGAACTGAGAAACCTTGTTTTTAATTCTTGTAGAACACAAAATTTGAAGTTGCATTTCCCCTTTCAACCCCACTGAAACTGAAGATTGTCTCCTCTATCTAGCCAAAGAGCCCATAAGAGAAATAAAAGAGGAAAAAATGTAGCGAATTTTAACAAACATTCTGAATAACTTACTCTGAAAATTGTAATGGGACAGAATTTTGCAGCATTAACTTTGTACAAGCGATAATGGATAACGTTTCTGGATTAAAATCTTCTAAAAATCTAAAAAATCTTCTCCGAAAAATTGTAAATGCAAAACAGCTTTAATCGTCGTCTCAATCACCTGATTTTTTTTTTTTTTTTTTTTTTTTTACAGTATATTTTCAGTTTGGATCAGCTGAGTACGTTTTAAGGTTCTCAAGAACGGAATATCTAGAGATGAACTGTAATGGGACCCGATCCCTTACAACTGTTTTTCTTCTAATCTGCTGTTTTAAGTTCTTTTTATCAGTTGGAAATCCCTTAGAAACGATAAAAAGCTTTTCCATTACCCGTTGTGCAAAGTATTGGCAATGAATTCTGAGTAGAGAGGGGGGTCCGAGTCGTGACATGACCACGTGGTTTATGGTTTTCTCACTGAAAATGAAAAAAACAGAATTTTTCTCACTTGAAAAAACATGGTTTTTCTCACATTTATGGATGTTTTCTGGACGGTTATGTGTGTTGGTCAATTTATTTGATGTTTTTCTCGGATGTCAACAGTAATTTATGTCTGTTTTATGTTTTTTTTTCAATGAGAATGAAAAAACAGGACTTTTCTCACTTTGATGGATGTTTCTTGGAGAATTGTTTCCGGGACGAAGTTTATTAATGTCTGACAGATGACGTCAAGTTGATTAATGTCTTTGGAGTTTGTCTGATCAAATTGTTTCCCGGTGAAGATTATTAATGTCTGATAGATGAAGTCAAGGATGATTGATTTGTCATGAAAGAAGAATTGCTTCTGAGCGAATGTTTTGATCTTAGCGATGAAGAGATTAACGCGGGAAAGAGTTTCCCAGTAATTTCAAATGTGACAGCGCAGGGATGCCAAAAACAAAAGGAACACACAGAAATTACGTTTAGGGGTTATTTGGGGTGAAACCGTTTTAGACCTCTTAGGGAATTATTTCGGCGAAACAGTTAGAGACATTTTAAAAGATGATTTTAGAAGATGTTTTAGAAGAGAATTTGAGGGTGAAACTCTGTGGTCATTATCATACACAAGTTCCATTTGAACAGTGTCGTGAGGTCCTCTACCCCAACCCCAAAGGGTTCCGATCCCCCTATCCCAACCCCGAAGGTTATCCCCGGTCCTCAAAGGTCCCCTGGCGCCCCAAAGGACCACCGGTGTCCCAAAAGCCCTGAGCCCCCATTTTTTAATACTTTTTTAAGGCTTTATTCTATCTTTTCAGAACAAGTTCTTTTCTTAATATCCATCCTAAACCCATTTTACAAGTTGAAGTACCCATCCTTTTCACCCACAACTTTACTATACTGCTTTTTTGAATGCTCCAACACCAAGCAATACTTTTCAAAGGCATTCCAGAACCAGTTCTTTTCTTAATATCCCTCCTAAACCCATTTTACAAATTCAAGTACCCATCCTTTTTACACACAACTTTACTTTACAGCTTTTTGAATGCTCCAACACCAAGCAATACTTTTCAAAGGGCATTTCAGAACAATTTCTTTTCTTAATGTCCTTCCTAAACCCATTTTACAAGTTGAAGTACCCATCCTTTTCACGCACAACTTTACTATACTACCTTTTTGAATGCCCAACACCAAGCAATACTTTTCAAAAGGCACTTCAGAACAAGTTCTTTTCTTAATGTCCTTCCTAAACCCATTTTACAAGTTGAAGTACCCATCCATTTCACCCACAACTTTACTTTACAGCTTTTTAAATGCTTCAACACCAAGCAATACTTTTCAAAGGCATTTCAGAACCAGTTATTTTCTTAATGTCATTCCTAAACCCATTTTACAAGTTGAAGTTCCCATCCTTTTCACACACAACTTTACTTTACAGCTTTTTGAATGCACCAACACCAAGCAATACTATTCAAAGGGCATTTCAGAACAAGCTCTTTTCTTAATATCCTTCCTTAACCCATTTTACAAGTTGAAGTACCCATCCTTTTCACCCACAACTTTACTTTACAGCTTTTTGAATGCTCTAACACCAAGCAATACTTTTCAAAGGCATTTCAGAACCAGTTATTTTCTTAATGACCGTCCTAAATCCATTTTAGAAGTTGAAGTACCCATCTTTTTCACACACAACTTTACTTTACAGCTTTTTGAATGCTCCAACACCAAGCAATACTTTTCAAAAGGCATTTCAGAACAAGTTCTTTTCTTAGTGACCGTCCTAAACCCATTTTACAAGTTGAAGTACCCATCCTTTTCACCAACAACTTTACTATACTGCTTTTTTGAATGCTCCAACACCAAGCAATACTTTTCAAAGGCATTTCAGAACCAGTTCTTTTCTTAATATCCCTCCTAAACCCATTTTACAAATTGAAGTACCCATCTTTTTCACACACAACTTTACTTTACAGCTTTTTGAATGCTCCAACACCAAGCAATACTTTTCAAAGGGCATTTCAGAAAAATTTCTTTTCTTAATGTCCTTCCTAAACATATTTTACAAGATGAAGTACCCATCCTTTTCAACCACAACTTTACTATACTACCTTTTTGAATGCCCAACACCAAGTAATACTTTTCAAAAGGCATTTCAGAACAAGTTCTTTTCTTAATGTCCCTCCTACACACATTTTACAAGTTGAAGTACCCATCCTTTTCACCATAACTTTACTATAAGACTTTTCGAATACCCAACATCAAGCAATACTTTTCAAAAGGCTTTATTATATCTTTTCAGAACAAGTTCTTTACGTAATTTTCTTCCTAAACCCATTTTACAAGTTGAAGTAGTTATCTTTTTCCCCACCACTTTACTATACTACCTTTTTGAATGCCCCAACACCAAGCAATACTTTTCAAAGGGCATTTCACAACAATTTTTTTTCTTAATGTCCTTCCTATACCCATTTTACAAATTGAAGTACCCATCCTTTTCACCCCCAACTTTACTTTACAGCTTTTTTGAATGCTCCAACACCAAGCAATACTTTTCAAAGGCATTTCAGAACCAGCTCTTTTCTTAATGTCCCTCCTAAACCCATTTTACAAATTAAAGTACCCATCCTTTTTACACACAACTTTACTTTACAGCTTTTTGAATGCTCCAACACCAAGCAATACTTTTCAAAGGGCATTTCAGAACAAGTTCTTTTCATAATGTCCATCCTAAACCCATTTTACAAGTTGAAGTTCCCATCCTTTTCACCCACAGCTTTACTTTACAGCTTTTTGAATCCTTAACACCAAGCAATACTTTTCAAAAGGCATTTCAGAACAATTTCTTTTCTTAATGTCCTTCCTAAACCAATTTTACAAATTAAGTACTCTTCCATTTCACCATAACTTTACTATACTGCTTTTTTGAAGTCTCCAACATCAAGCAATACTTCTCAAATGACATTTCACAACAATTTCTTTTCTTAATGTCCTTCCTAAACCCACTTTAAAAGTTGAAGTACCCATCCTTTTCACCCGCAACTATACTTTACAGCTCTTGAATGCCACAACACCAAGCAATACTTTTCAAAATGCATTTCAGAACAAGTTTCTTTTCATAATGTCCCTCCTAAACCCATTTTACAAGTTGAAGTACCCATCCTTTTCACCCACAACTTTACTATACTGCTTTTTGAATGCTCCAACACCAAGCAATACTTTTCAAATGCATTTCAGAACCAGTTCCTTTCTTAATGTCCCTCCTAAAACCATTTTTACATGTTGAAGTACCTATCCTTTTCACCACAACTTTACTTTACAACTTTTTTTTCTTAATGTCCCTCCTAAACCCATTTTACAAGTTGAAGTACCCATCTTTTTCACCCAGAACTATACTTCACAGCTTTTTGAATGCCCCAACACCAAGCAATACTTTTCAAAAGGCATTTCAGAACAAGTTCTTTCTTAATGTCCCTCCTACACACATTTTACAAGTTGAGGTACCCATCCTTTTCACCACAACTTTACTATAAGACTTTTCGAATACCCCAACATCAAGCAATACTTTTCAAAAGGCTTTATTATATCTTTTCAGAACAAGTTCTTTACGTAATTTTCTTCCTAAACCCATTTTACAAGTTGAAGTAGTTATCTTTTCCCCACCACTTTACTATACTACCTTTTCGAATGCCCCAACACCAAGCAATACTTTTCAAAAGACATTTCACAACAATTTCTTTTCTTAATGTCCTTCCTAAACCCATTTTTACAAATTAAAGTACCCATCCTTTTTCCACACAACTTTACTTTACAGCTTTTTGAATGCTCCAACACCAAGCGATACTTTTCAAAGGGCATTTCAGAACAAGTTCTTTTCATAATGTCCATCCTAAACCCATTTTACAAGTTGAAGTTCCCATCCTTTTCACCCACAACTTTACTTTACAGCTTTTTGAATGCTCAACACCAAGCAATACTTTTCAAATAGCATTTCAGAACAAGTTCTTTTCTTAATGTCCTTCTTAAACCCATTTTACAAATTGAAGTACCCATCCTTTTCACTCACAACTTTACTTTACAGCTTTTTGAATGCTCCAACACCAAGCAATACTTTTCAAAGGGCATTTCAGAACAATTTCTTTTCTTAATGTCCTTCCTAAACCAATTTTACAAATTGAAGTACTCTTCCATTTCACCATAACTTTACTATACTGCTTTTTTGAAGTCTCCAACATCAAGCAATACTTCTCAAATGACATTTCACAACAATTTCTTTTCTTAATGTCCTTCCTAAACCATTTTAAAAGTTGAAGTACTCATCCTTTTCACCCGCAACTATACTTTACAGCTCTTGAATGCCACAACACCAAGCAATACTTTTCAAAAAGCATTTCAGAACAAGTTCTTTTCATAATGTCCCTCCTAAACCCATTTTACAAGTTGAAGTACCCATCCTTTTCACCCACAACTTTACTATACTGCTTTTTGAATGCTCCAACACCAAGCAATACTTTTCAAATGCTTTTCAGAACCAGTTCCTTTCTTAATGTCCCTCCTAAAACCATTTTTAAATGTTGAAGTACCTATCCTTTTCACCACAACTTTACTTTACAACTTTTTTTCTTAATGTCCCTCCTAAACCCATTTTACAAGTTGAAGTACCCATCTTTTTCACCCAGAACTGTACTTCACAGCTTTTTGAATGCCCCAACACCAAGCAATACTTTTCAAAAGGCATTTCAGAACAAGTTCTTTTCTTAATGTCCCTCCTACACCCATTTTACAAGTTGAGGTACCCATCCTTTTCACCACAACTTTACTATAAGAATTTTCTAATACCCCAACATCAAGCAATACTTTTCAAAAGGCTTTATTATATCTTTTCAGAACAAGTTCTTTACGTAATTTTCTTCCTAAACCCATTTTACAAGTTGAAGTAGTTATCTTTTTCCCCACAACTTTACTATACTACCTTTTTGAATGCCCCAGCACCAAGCAATACTTTTCAAAGGGCATTTCACAACAATTTCTTTTCTTAATGTCCTTCCTAAACCCATTTTACAAATTGAAGTACCCATCCTTTTCACCCCCAACTTTACTTTACAGCTTTTTTGAATGCTCCAACACCAAGCAATACTTTTCAAATGGCATTTCAGAACAAGTTCTTTTCTTAATGTCCCTCCTAAACCTATTTTACAAGTTGAAGAACCCATCCTTTTCACCCACAACTTTACTATATTTCCTTTTTGAATGCTCCAACACCAAGCAATACTTTTCAAACGCATTTCAGAACCAGTTCCTTTCTTAATGTCCCTCCTAAAACAATTTTTACATGTTGAACTACCTATCCTTTTCACCACAACTTTACTTTACAACTTTTTTTTCTTAATGGCCCTCCTAAACCCTTTTTACAAGTTGAAGTACCCATCTTTTTCACCCAGAACTATACTTCACAGCTTTTTGAATGCCCCAACACCAAGCAATACTTTTCAAAAGGCATTTCAGAACAAGTTCTTTTCTTAATGTCCCTTCTACACCCATTTTACAAGTTGAGGTACCCATCCTTTTCACCACAACTTTACTATAAGACTTTTCTAATACCCCAACATCAAGCAATACTTTTCAAAAGGCTTTATTATATCTTTTCAGAACAAGTTCTTTACGTAATTTTCTTCCTAAACCCATTTTACAAGTTGAAGTAGTTATCTTTTTTTCCCCGCGACTTTACTATACTACCTTTTTGAATGCCCCAACACCAAGCAATACTTTTCAAAGGGCTTTTCACAACAATTTCTTTTCTTAATGTCCTTCCTAAACCCATTTTACAAATTGAAGTACCCATCCTTTTCAAAACCCAACTTTACTTTACAGCTTTTTTGAATGCTCCAACACCAAGCAATGCTTTTCAAATGACATTTCAGAACAAGTTCTTTTCTTAATGTCCTTCCTAAACCCATTTTACAAGTTGAAGTTCCCATCCTTTTCACCCACAACTTTACTTTACTGCTTCTTGAATGATCCAACACCAAGCAATACTTTTCAAAGGGCATTTCAGAACAAATTCTTTTCATAATGTCCATCCTAAACCCATTTTACAAGTTGAGGTACCCATCCTTTTCACCCACAACTTTACTATAAGACTTTTCGAATACCCCAACATCAAGCAATACTTTTCAAAAGACATTTCAGAACAAGGTCTTTTCTTAATGTCATTCCTAAACCCATTTTACAAGTTGAAGTACTCATCCTTTTCACCCACAACTCTACTTTACAGCTTTTGAATGCCCCAACACCTAGCAATACTTTTCAAAAGGCATTTCAGAACCAGTTCCTTTCTTAATGTCCCTCCTAAAACCATTTTACAAGTTGAAGTACCCATCCTTTTCACCACAACTTTACTTTACAACTTTTTTTCTTAATATCCCTCCTAAACCCATTTTACAAGTTGAAGTACCCAACTTTTTCACCCAGAACTATACTTCACAGCTTTTTGAATGCCCACAACACCAAGCAATACTTTTAAAAAGGCATTTCAGAACAAGTTCTTTTCTTAATGTCCCTCCTAAAACCCGTTTTTGCAATTTGAGGTACCCATCCTTTTCACCACAACTTTACTTTACAACTTTTGTGCACGCCACAATATCATGCAAGTTTCCACTTCAGTTCAGATTTTTTTGTGCACGCCACAACATCATGCAAGTTTCCACTTCAGTTCAGATTTTTCTCAAAGAGATGAAAAAATTTAAAATACTGTTCCAAATTTTTTCATAGAAGATAGAAAGTTCAAGTTATCTTCTGAATTATTAAAGAACTTACAGTTCAATTCTAATTTCTCCAAAGAAAATAAAAATCTTCCACTTCAGTTCTTAATTTCATAGACACAAGGAAATTTAAAGTTCCATTTGAAATTTTTCCGTAGAAGATAGAAAAAGCTATACCATAGTTGTGAATATTTACCCGGAAGATAAAAATTTCTACTTCAATTTTAAATTTTCTCAACGAAGTGAAGAGAAAAGTTCAAGTTCTAGTCATCACGCAAGATTCCACTTCAGTTCAGATTTTTTTCAAAGAGATGAAAAAATTTAAAATACTGTTCCAAATTTTTCATAGAAGATAGAAAGTTCAAGTTATCTTCTGAATTTTATTAAAGAACTTACAGTTCAATTCTAATTTCTCCAAAGAAAATAAAAATCTTCCACTTCAGTTCTTAATTTCACAAAAAACACAAGGAAATTTAAAGTTCTACTTGAAATTTCTCAATGAAGTGAAGAAAAGTTCAAGCTCTCTTCTGAATTTTCTCAATGAAAAAGAAATTAGTTATTGATCAATTCTATTTTTCCTAATAATATAAAAAGGTTCCACTTCAGTTCAGATGTTTCTCCAAAGACATAAATTTAAAATTCTCCTCCAAAATTTTTGTAGAAGATAGAAAAAGTTACATATTGATCGTGAATATTTCACTATGAAGATAAGGAGCTAATTTTCTCATTGATGTGAAGACAAGTTCAAGTTCTTTTCCTAACTATCCATATGAAAAGAAATAAGTTACAGATCAATTCTATTTTTCAAGAAAAAATAAAATTTTCCACTTCAGTTCAGATTAATCTCAAAGAGATGGAAAAATTTAAAATTACTGTTCTAAATTTTTCATAGAAGATAGAAAAAGTTTTACGTTGATCATGAAAAGCTAACTCAAGTCTGAATTTTATTAAAGAACTTACAGTTCAATTCTAATTTCTCCAGAGAACAATAAAAATCTTCCACTAATAAAGATCAGCCAGTGCGTTCTTTGCAGCTTGTGTAGACTGCAAAAATATCCATGGTATCCGAGCAATAGTTTGAATATTTCAATTCAAGCTGGAAAAATACCTTAAAATGTTAAAATTAGTTTTATTTTTGGTTAGGCTCTAACTACCCGATGTGGGATTGACTATGTAGTTTCAGACCAAAAAAATTCATTTTTTAATATATTTTATTTTTCAGTTTAAAATCGCTAAAGTTATCATGTAAACTGCAAAAATATTTATAATATCTGAGCAATAATTTTAATCTTTTCATTCAAACTAACAAAATACCTGAAAATTTAAAAATTAGTTTTACTTTTTGTTAGGTTATGGATACTCGATACGAGTCATAAGAAGTGTTAATTTAGATGAAAATATTATTTCGTGTTTTGTAATAAGATGCCTTCTAAGCGAGTTATTATACGTAATTTAAAAAAAAAAGTACTATACAAAAAACAGAGACAACATCTTGGAAAAAAAGCAAAGGTATTCAACTGACAAGGCGTATCGAGAAGTGAAAATTGATACTGACAAAATGCGTTATTATAATGATGTAATTTATAGACATGCGAAAATTTAGACAGCCAAACAAAAGAGTAAGGAACGGTATGATAATGATGAAGATTACAGAGAAGCAGCAATTGAGCAGGCTGCACAAAAGAGCAAGGAACAGTATGATAATAATAAAGATTATCGAAACAAACATAAGAAAAAATTGCTACTAGAATAATGGGTAGATACTGGGGTGACAAAAGCTATAATGAAAAAATTAAATTCTCTGCGAGGTTGTACCGAAGAACGCATAAGGACAAAGGGAAAAATTACATTCAGAAATACAAGAAGATAGCAAAAATGCAGGCTGATCTTCGTAAATTGAGAAACATTTTACGCGTTTTACCAGGATCACGAAAAGTATTCAAAATTACAGATTAAAATTCTCTTTGAAAGTGCGGATGCTGTTTAAAAGTCGGCTAGAAATGCTTTGGCAAAGCTTCCTAGTAATATCCAAAAGAAATGTTGTCAGTTTAATGAAAAGCTTCCAAGGTATGGATTGGCAACTGCGGAACAGTTTATAGATGCAATGGAAAATGTTCGACAACACAATGAATATACGGAGGTGTACTTCTTAGAATTTCACAAAGACTCCCCCTCCGAGCCGGCTATCGTGGCGCTTTCCCGCGGCGCTTCCTGCGGCGCTTCCCAATGGTGCTTCCCAGGCCCCACAGCGCTTCCCGGGTCGATTAAGTTACGTTAGGTTAGCTAGTAAACGTTAGGTTAGTTAGGTTAGCTAGTAAACGTGTTTAAGTTAGGTTAGGTTAGGCTAGATTAAGTTATGTTAGGTTAGGTTAAGTTAGGTTAGGTTAGCCTACGTACGCGCGCGTACGTAGGCTAACCTAACCTAACCTAACTTAACCTAACCTGGGGCCCGGGAAGCGCCAGTGGGAAGCGCCGCAAGAAGTGCCGCGGGAAAGCGCCGCGATGGCCGGCTCGGTGAGGGAGTCTTTGTGAAATTAAGAACTGTAGTGGAAGATTTTTATTTTTCTCTGGAAAAATTAGAATAGAACTGTAAGTTCTTTGATAAAATTCAGACTTGAGTTAACTTTTCATGATCAACGTATAACTTTTTCTATCCTCAATGAAAAATTTAGAACAGTAATTTAAAATTTTTCCATCTCTTGGAGAAAAATCTGAACTGAAAAGGAAAATTTTATTTTTTCTTGAAAAATAGAATTGATCTGTAACTTATTTTTTTTTTCATATGGATAGTTAGGAAAAGAACTTGAACTTTTCTTCACATCAATGAGAAAATTAGCTCCTTATCTTCATAGTGAAATATTCACAATCAATGTGTAACTTTTTCTATCTTCTACAAAAAATTTGGAGGAGAATTTTAAATTTATGTCTTTGGGGAAACATCTGAACTGAAGTGGAGCCTTTTTATATTATTAGGAAAAATAGAATTGATCAATAACTAATTTCTTTTTCATTGAGAAAATTCAGAAGAGAGCTTGAACTTTTCTTCACTTCATTGAGAAATTTAAAATAGAACTCTAAACTTCCTTGTGTCTTTGTGAAATTAAGAACTGAAGTGGAAGATTTTCATTTTCTTTGGAGAAATTAGAATTGAACTGTAAGTTCTTTAATAAAATTAAGAAGATAACTTGAACTTTCTATCTTCTATGAAAAATTTGGAACAGTATTTACATTTTTTCATCTCTTTGAGAAAAATCTGAACTGAAGTGGAATCTTGCATGATGACTAGAACTTGAACTTTTCTTCACTTCGTTGAGAAAACTTAAAATTGAAGTAGAAATTTTTATCTTCCGGGAAAATATTCACAACTATGGTATAGCTTTTTCTATCTTCTACAGAATAATTTCAAATAGAACTTTAAATTTCCTTGTGTCCTTGTGAAATTAAGAATTGAAGTAGAAGATTTTTATTTTTTTTGGAGAAATTAGAATTGAACTGTAAGTTCTTTAATAAAATTCGTTAGCATGTTAAGTGCTTAGAATGTTTATTAAAAAGTTGGACATTTTTTATTTTCTTTGAAAAAAAAAATAGAATTGAACTATAACTTTTTTCTTTTCTCTAAGAAAATTCAGAAGAGAACTTTAAATTTCTTTGTGTCTTTGTGAAATTAAGAACTGAAGTGGAAGATTTTAATTTTTCTCTGGAGAAATTAGAATTGAACTGTAAGTTCTTTAATAAAATTCAGACTTGAGTTAACTTTTCATGATCAACGTATAACTTTTTCTATCTTCTATGAAAAATTTAGAACGGTAATTTAAAATTTTTCCATCTCTTTGAGAAAAATCTGAACTGAAGTGGAAAATTTTATTTTTTCTTGAAAAATAGAATTGATCTGTAACTTATTTCTTTTCATATGGATAGTTAGGAAAAGAACTTGAACTTTTCTTCACATCAATGAAAAAATTAGCTCCTTATCTTCATAGTGAAATATTCACGATCAATGTGTAACTTTTTCTATCTTCTACAAAAAATTTGGAGGAGAATTTTAAATTTATGTCTTTGGGGAAACATCTGAACTGAAGTGGAACCTTTTTATATTATTAGGAAAAATAGAATTGATCAATAACTAATTTTTTTTTCATTGAGAAAATTCAGAAGAGAGCTTGAACTTTTCTTCACTTCATTGAGAAATTTCAATTAGAACTTTAAATTTCCTTGTGTCTTTGTGAAATTAAGAACTGAAGTCGAAGATTTTTATTTTCTTTGGAGAAATTAGAATTGAACTGTAAGTTCTTTAATAAAATTCAGAAGATAACTTGAACTTTCTATCTTCTATGAAAAATTTGGAAAAATATTTTAAATTTTTTCATCTCTTTGAGAAAAATCTGAACTGAAGTGGAATCTTGCATGATGACTAGAACTTGAACTTTTCTTCACTTCGTTGAGAAAATTTAAAATTGAAGTAGAAATTTTTATCTTCCGGGAAAATATTCACAACTATGGTATAGCTTTTTCTATCTTCTACGGAAAAATTTCAAATGGAACTTTAAATTTCCTTGTGTCTGTGAAATTAAGAACTGAAGTGGAAGATTTTTATTTTCTTTGGAGAAATCAGAATTGAACTGTAAGTTCTTTAATAAAATTCAGAAGATAACTTGAACTTTCTATCTTCTATGAAAAAATTGGAACAGTGTTTTAAATTTTTTCATCTCTTTGAGAAAAATCTGAACTGAAGTGGAAACTTGCATGATACTATGCGCGTGCAGAAAAAACTGAACTGAAGAAGTGGAAACTTGCATGATATTGTGGCTTGCAAAAAAGTTGTAAAGTAAAGTTGTGGTGAAAAGGATGGGTACCTCAACTTGTAAAAATGGGTTTAGGAGGAACATTAAGAAAAGATATTGTTCTGAAATGCCTTTTGAAAAGTATTGCTTGGTGTTGTGGGCATTCAAAAAGCTGTGAAGTATAGTTCTGGGTGAAAAAGTCGGGTACTTCAACTTGTAAAATGGGTTTAGGAGGGACATTAAGAAAAAAAGTTGTAAAGTAAAGTTGTGGTGAAAAGGATGGGTACTTCAACTTGTAAAATGGTTTTTGGAGGGACATTAAGAAAGGAACTGGTTCTGAAATGCCTTTTGAAAAGTATTTCTAGGTGTTGGGGCATTCAAAAGCTGTAAAGTAAAGTCGTGGGTGAAAAGGATGGGTACTTCAACTTGTAAAATGGGTTTAGGAATGACATTAAGAAGAGACCTTTTTCTGAAATGTCTTTGGAAAAGTATTGCTTGACGTTGGGGTATTCGAAAAGTCTTATAGTAAAGTTGTGGTGAAAAGGATGGGTACCTCAAATTGTAAAATGGGTTTAGGATAGACATTATGAAAAGAACTTGTTTCTGAAACGCCCTTTGAAAAGTATTGCTTGGTGTTGGATCATTCAAGAAGCAGTAAAGTTGTGAGTGAAAAGGATGGGAACTTCAACTTGTAAAATGGGTTTAGGAAGGACATTATGAAAAGAACTTGTTCTGAAATGCCCTTTGAGAAGTATTGCATGGTGTTGGAGCATTCAAAAAGGCAGTATAGTAAAGTTGTGGGTGAAATGGATGGGTTCTTCAACTTGTAAAATAGGTTTAGGAGGGTCATTAAGAAAAGAACTTGTTCTGAAATGCCATTTGAAAAGTATTGCTTGGTGTTGGAGCATTCAAAAAAGCTGTAAAGTAAAGAAGGGGGTGAAAACGATGGGTACTTCAATTTGTAAAATGGGTTTAGGAAGGACCTTAAGAAAAGAAATTGTTGTGAAATGCGCTTTGAAAAGTATTGCTTGGTGTTGGGGCATTCAAAAAGGTAGTATAGTAGTAAAGTTGTGGGGAAAAAGATGACTACTTCAACTTGTAAAATGGATTTAGGAAGGACCTTAAGAAAAGAACTTGTTCTGAAATGCCTTTTGAAAAGTATTGCTTAGTGTTGAGGCATTCAAAAGGCTGTGAAGTATAGTTCTGGGTGAAAAAGATGGGTACTTCAACTTGTAAAATAGGTTTAGGAGGGACATTAAGAAAAACAGTTGTAAAGTAAAGTTGTGGTGAAAAGGATAGATACTTCAACATGTAAAAATGGTGTTAGGAGGGACATTAAGAAAGGAACTGGTTTTGAAATGCATTTGAAAAGTATTGCTTGGTGTTGGAGCATTCAAAAAGCAGTATAGTAAAGTTGTGGGTGAAAAGGATGGGTACTTCAACTTGTAAAATGGGTTTAGGAGGGACATTATGAAAAGAACTTGTTCTGAAATGCCTTTTGAAAAGTATTGCTTAGTGTTGGAGCATTCAAAAAGCTGTTTTGGCATTCAAGAGCTGTAAAGTATAGTTGCGGGTGAAAAGGATGGGTACTTCAACTTGTAAAATTAAATTTTTAAAATGGGTTTAGGACGGTGACTAAGAAAAGAATTTGTTCTGAAATGCCTTTTGAAAAGTATTGCTTGGTGTTGAGCATTCAAAAAGCTGTAAAGTAAAGTTGTGGGTGAAAAGGATGGGAACTTCAACTTGTAAAATGGGTTTGAGATGGACATTAAGAAAAGAACTTGTTCTGAAATGCCCTTTGAAAAGTATTGCTTAGTGTTGGAGCATTCAAAAAGCTGTAAAGTAAAGTTGTGGGTATAAAGAATGGGTACTTCAACTTGTAAAATGGGTTTAGGAATGACATTAAGAAAATAACTGGTTCTGAAATGCCTTTGAAAAGTATTGCTTGGTGTTGGAGCATTCAAAAAGCTGTATAGTAAAGTTGTGGGTGAAAAGGATGGGTAGTTCAACTTGTAAAAATGGGTTTAGGAAGGACATTAAGAAAACAACTTGTTCTGAAATGCCTTTTGAAAAGTATTGCTTGGTGTTGGAGGATTCAAAAAGCTATAAAGTAAAGTTGTGTGTAAAAAGGATGGGTACTTCAATTTTAAAATGGGTTTAGGAGGGACATTAAGAAAAGAACTGGTTCTGAAATGCCTTTGAAAAGTATTGCTTGGTGTTGGGCATTCAAAAAGCTGTAAAGTAAAGTTGTGTGTGAAAAGGATGGGGACTTCAACTTGTAAAATGGGCTTAGGAATGACATTAAGAAAATAACTGGTTCTGAAATGCCTTTGAAAAGTATTGCTTGGTGTTGGAGCATTCAAAAGCTGTAAAGTAAAGTTTTGGGTGAAAAGGATGGGTACTTCAACTTGTAAAATGGGTTTAGGAAGGACATTAAGAAAATAACTGGTTCTGAAATGCCATTTGAAAAGTATTGCTTGGTGTTGGAGCATTCAAAAAGCTGTAAAGTAAAGTTGTGGGTGAAAAGGATGGGTACTTCAACTTGTAAAATGGGATTAGGAAGGACATTAAGAAAAAAAACTTGTTCTGAAATGCCATTTGAAAAGTATTGCTTGGTGTTGAGCATTCAAAAAGGTAGTATAGTAAAGTTGTGTGTGAAAAGGATGGGTACTTCAACTTTTAAAATGGGTTTAGGAAGGACATTAAGAAAAGAAATTGTTCTGAAATGCCCTTTGAAAAGTATTGCTTGGTGTTGGAACATTCAAAAATCTGTAAAGTAAAGTTGTGTGTAAAAAGGATGGGTACTAATATTTGTAAAATTGGTTTAGGAGGGACATTAAGAAAAGAACTGGTTCTGAAATGCCTTTGAAAAGTATTGCTTGGTGTTGGAGCATTCAAAAAAGCAGTATAGTAAAGTTGGGGGTGAAAAGGATGGGTACTTCAACTTGTAATATGGGTTTAGGATGGACATTAAGAAAAGAACTTGTTCTGAAAAGATATAATAAAGCCTTAAAAAAGTATTAAAAAATAGGGGCTCAGGGGCCTTTGGGACCCCGGTGGTCCTTTGGGGCACCGGGGGACCTTTGAGGCCCGGGGTTTCCTTCGGTGTTGCGGTAGGGGAATCGGAGCCCTTTGGAGTTGGGGTAGAGGACCTCATGACACTGTTCAAATGGAACTTGTGTATTATAACGACCACAGAGTTTCACCCTCAAATTCTCTTCTAAAACATTTTCTAAAATCATCTTTTAAAATGTCTCTAACTGTTTCGCCGAAATAATTCCCTAAAATGTCTAAAACGGTTTCGCCCAAATAACCCCTAAACGTAATTTATGTGTGTTCCTTTTGTTTTTGGCATCCCTGCGCTGTCACATTTGAAATTACTGGGAAACTCTTTCCCGCGTTAATCTCTTCATCGCTAAGATCAAAACATTCGCTCGGAAACAATTCTTCTTTCATGACAAATCAATCATCCTTGACTTCATCTGTCAGACATTAATAATTTTCACCCGGAAACAATTTGATCTGACAAACTCCAAAGACATTAATCAACTTGACGTCATCTGTCAGGCATTAATAAACTTCGCCCCGGAAACAATTCTCCAAGAAACATCCATCAAAGTGAGAAAAGTCCTGCTTTTTCATTCTCACTGACAAAAACCATAAAACAGACATAAATTACTGTTGACATCCGAGAAAAACATCAAATAAATTGACCAACACACATAACCGTCCAGAAAACATCCATAAATGTGAGAAAAACCATGTTTTTTCAAGTGACAAAAATTCTGTTTTTTCATTCTCAGTGAGAAAACCATAAACCACGTGGTCATGTCACGATTCGGACCCCCCTCTCTACTATTCTGTCTTATTTTTCAGAAAACATTTTACGTAAATTTAGTCAAATGTTTAGATAATTTCAAGAAAATTTGTAGTTTTTGAACATTTTTAATACATTCCGGATTATAGATCTAAAACGTTTTTGACGAAAAAGTTGGTTTGGCTTGAACCCTCCGCATTCACCATCATGCCAATCAATTTTAGTTTGACTGTTTTAGAATCTTTGGGGATGTTGTGTGGAATTTTTTTCTTGACACTTTTTTGAAATAAAAATAATAAATTGAATTTTACGCTTTAAAATGGCTTAATAATGTGTATTATTTCCCTCCATTCAATCACATGGTTCTCGTATAGGTCACTTTATTAGAATCTTCCATCAACGAGAAAAAAAATGCTAAAATTAATTCGGTTTTTTTGGGAGGGGGTGGATTTTCTAAAAGCAAGCACGATAGCTCAAAAGCTATGGTGAAACCATGCAAAAAATTGGTTAGTAGTGTGTATGTGCACAGTTTCAATTGCACAAGGAATTGCACAAGAATATACATTACAATTTCAATTGCACAAGAATATACAGTACAGTTTCAAAAATACATGAAAAAATACATTGAATTGCGCAAGAAAAACCCATGGTCAAAAGTGTATACAATATGAACGGTACATTGGAATTACACAAGAACCCTACAAGAATTTGCTCAAAAGTGTAATAGATTTCAAGCGTATATTCACCCCTACAAAAATACATGAAAAAATACATTGAATTGCGCAAAAAAAACCCATGGTCAAAAGTGTATACAATATGAACGGTACATTGGAATTACACAAGAACCCTACAAGAATTTGCTCAAAAGTGTAATAGATTTCAAGCGTATATTCACCCCTACAAAAAAATACATGAAAAAATACATTGAATTGCGCAAGAAAAACCCATGGTCAAAAGTGTATACAATATGAACGGTACATTGGAATTACACAAGAACCCTAAAAGAATTTGCTCAAAAGTGTAATAGATTTCAAGCGTACATTCACCCCTACAAAAATACATGAAAAAATACATTGAATTGCGCGAGAAACTCACGTGTGAATACTTTAAAAGTTGGCACACTATAATGGGTGCTATGAAACTAAGGTTGAGGTTTTTTAAACTTGGCAACGCATAATGTAGTCAAGCATGTTTTGAGAGTTTGATCGTAATAATATAATTAAAAAAAAAACCGGTGTGATAAAAAGTAGTCAGAGATGTTTTGGGAGCACACACGAAATTATGTAACTCAACATCCGTTTTTTTATTTGTCCTTGAAAAACCGTATAAAATGTTCATACACTACAATTAAATTTTCGTTATGTTTTAACACATTGATTATAGTACACTACATATTATTAACTTTGAAAACAATGGATTCGTCAATTTTCAATGTGAGTACACTTTCATTCCTTATTTCCAAAAAAAAAAATCGTTTTACTAGTAAATTCAAATTTCAGGGGGACTTAGCCCCCTCCCCTCCAACAATACAAAACTTAAAAAATATAATGAGTATATTCGATAGAAACGGCAACGCACGCTTTTTTCTATTATGTAAAACAAAAAAAAACTCCCTTTTCCATTGCTCTGTTAGGAGCATAATTCTGTAGTTTTAGTTCTTTTTCGTTCAAAATGTGGTTTTTCACATTATCAAAAAAATAGAGTTTCTGGTCTAAAAGTATCTGTGTCTAATCCTCTTAACAAGAACGACAATTTCCAAACAGGCTTTTATATGCGTTATCTGGAATTATTAATACCATATGTTGAAGGATAGCGGCAAGGGTCTCCTTGACAAATAGATTCTTTTTAGGGTCAAATTAAAGGTGAGTAAAGCCGCGGGACCTCAGATCTAAACTTAAGGAGGGAATATAGGTGGGACCTACAATTTATTCATCGGTAATTTTGGGTTATGTTATTTTAGGAGAAAATTCTTAGTACTTTCCAAAGCTTAGTAGGTAATATCTTGGCTCATTGTCATGAATTGAAACCTGTTTCTGTGATCTTCATCCTTCAAAGTGAAATTATGAAAGATGTATTTATTAAGCTATTAATTGTTTAAAGCATATTCCAGCCTAGGTAGCATACTAGGACCCCAAGGCTGTTCATTATGATGAGTGTATGTACGAGAAGGAATATTTGAGCAGAAAAATATTGATTTGTAAAAAGGGGATGTTTTTGAAATCCCCCTTCCCTCCAAACTCAAAATTTTCCAAAATTTTACTTTAAAAGCTTTTCTTTTTAAATATTTCTAAAGTGCTAATAGTTATAGCACTACAAACATCAGAATTGACTTTATAGGACAAATTATATTATGGGGGGGATTTTTTTGAAATCCCCCTTCCCTCCAAACTCAAAATTCTCCAAAATTTTACTTTAAAAGCTTTTCTTTTTAAATATTTCTAAAGTGCTAAGCCATAGAGTGCTACAAACACCAGAATAAACATTTTTTCTTCTGTAAAAGGGAATTGTTTTTTTTCATGCTAAATTTTGCCTTCTTTTTTAAGGAAGAGGATTCATGCAATTACCCTCCCTCCGAAAAGAGACCAAGATGGGATGATATCACATCAATGCAAGCTGCAAGATCATCAGTCATCAGATATGCAGTTCCAATACAAGTTCGATGGACCAGCCAGGAGTAATCAAGCCCAAGTGCCAGCTCTGCGCAAACCTTTATGCAACCTGGCAGGAACTTCAAGAGAGAATGGACGCTTTCATATAATGCTTCAATCTCATCCGATCAAGATGGGGGGGGGGACACTCCTCTTCATGCTTTACCAGGGACTTCAGGTGTACAAGCGCAGTCAGAATTTTTAAGTATATATAATTTTTTTTTCTTTCTTTTCCGTATTTTTCAAAAATAAGACAAATTTTCTCAAGCGCATAACTTTTGATGAGTAAAACTTAAATTTGTTTCTAAACTATTCTATAATAATCTTATTTCATTTTCTTTCATTAACCAAATTAGCAGTATATAAAAGAATGGCTATAACACAGAAGTAGCAAATAGCTTATTATAGATTTATAAAACTTTACCTGTAATTTCTCTTTTAAGCAAGATGTTTTCTAATGCAAAAAATCCATTATTTCTTTAAACAAACTAACTATATAAACAAATAACTATTATTTCACTGTTGACAATCGAACAACCGTTCTTAAACTAGGATGTGTTTTTTGCACATACCTTTTGTGCGTATCCGGTTCTTATCAAATGTCCCATCAGGATGCTTGAATGTTAATCCGACAGGTATAAATTTGAATGTTAAACGTTCGTCATAAAGTGGCTTTCAAATAACAGGATGTTTATCTTAGATAAGATATTAACACAGGAAAAAGGTTTTTAATAATTTCCAAATATGTCATCGCAGTGATGTCAAAAAACATTATTTGGGCGAAACCGTTTTTGGACATTTCAAGCAATTATTTCGACGAAACAGTTAGAGACATTTTAAAAGATGTTTTCGAAAAGAATTTGAGGCTGAAACTCTAGGGTCGTTATAATACACAAGTTCTATTTGAACAGTGTTGTGAAGTCCGATACCCCAACTCGAAAGGGCTTCGATCCACCTACCCCAAAAGAAGCTCCCGGTTCCCAAAGGTCCTCCCCGGGGATCTAAAAGGGACCATCCAGCATTTTAATTGCACTTTAATTGTTGATATGGAAGGAGAAAAAAAAGTTCTTCTCTTACAATGATTTATGTCCAGGTTAACTACGTCCAGCACTTCAAACAAATCCGTTGCCAAACGACATAGGAAAATTCAGATTGTCGAGAAAGTTACACCAACACCAGCAACCAATGTATGGGATTCATGCCCATTAACCGAAGCTGAAAAGCAAGGGTTCATAGAACATACTGCATCGGTTGAACGATGGTCGGATTTTATTGAGAATTATATTCAAGAGGGTCAAGCACTAGAGTTGGATCCCTATTTTGCATTTTTATTCTGAAAATTATTTGGAATAAAACCATTAGTTTTATATATAATTCTCTTGTTCTAACTTATCCTCTAAGAATAAGACTTCATTTTCCTGACTAAAACAATATATATTTTTAACATGTTCAGTTGTCATTATGAAAGACATATGCCAATGTAACTTTTTTTTCTTCTTTTAATTGTTCAGGTGGTGGGACAATGACTATGAAAAATTGACATAGTTTATTAACTTTATAAAAATAATGGTTATTTCACATAAAAAATAAAACCTTTTTTCTACAGATTAATGATGTAGCACCACCACCATTGAGTGCTGAAACAACTGAATTTACAGGACCAATTCTTTCACCACCAACGGAGTTCAGTGATGAACCTACATTAGTTCTAGAGAATATGGAATGGCATAGGGGTTTCCTTAATGATGTTTTTGGGGAAATGGCTAGCCTAGACGACTTAACCTGTGATATTGACATGCATGAGGATCCGAAGTGGGCAGATAGTTTTATGCGTGAGCATTTAGGAGATGTTACTAGTGCATCTGAACCGGGTACTCATAACAAAATTCCAGCACAGGACAATACAGGCTGGCTCGATCAATTGTCCCCAAAACACCTTGGAATATGTACTAGGGGACCTCATGCCATCTCCAACCAATGTTATTGAACAGACTGGGAGTGGTGGTGTTATTGACAATTCCCTGTCACCCTCCACCATTCCGCTTAATGATATAGCTAGTACTAGTAGTAATACAACAACAACAACAACAACAACAACAACACCAGTATCCCCTCTTCCAGATTTTTTTTCTGTCCAACTCTGCCTTGCACCACACAATGGTCTACAGCACCAAATTCGGTGATCCCTTCAACTCTCTAGTGTCGGGGGATATAATAACAGATCCCTCGGCCACTACACATTCATATACTGATAAGATTCGAGCCATTCTTGAACAACAAATGGGGGGGGTGTGGGGAATGGGGGTCAGTTTAAAAGCATCAATAGCACTAAAAATATTTTTTTTAAATGAAAATGCGGGTGAGATGCATTCAAAATACTTGCAAACAGAGATGTTGGCAATTCGCCCGCATTTATCAAATTATGGGGAGATTTTTCTAAATTGGGTTAATAGTATTCAAAAAAGTGGGAAAATTATAACGAGGGTGGTAGTGGATCTGTGGTTTTATTTATTGAAAGTTTAAATGTTAATACACATGTAGGTTTAAAAAGGATTTTATTGTAAGAGGTGGTGGGGAGAGGGCTATAGTTTTAAAATATCATTCAGATTTAGAGGGGTGTAGGGGGATACAACGAATCTGTTTCGATACGAGGCTGCAGTGTTTCAAGTATGCATTTTTAATTGCAGCATACAGACCACTTCAAATAGATGCATCTAAGAAAAAGTTGGATAAAATGGCAGTTAATGGTAGGGAGGGTTCAAAGTTCCCAAAAGTAGATTTTAATTGTTTAAATGGTCAATTTCCCGTGACACTAAAAGGAATAGATATTTTTTGAGCGGCCTAATGCACATTTAAAGATTGGTGTCACGGTGTTAGAGTATGAAACAGAATTTGAAGAGGGTCAGCGTTCCGATAAGAAGGATGTATTATTTCCAGTGCTAGCTCCTTCAATTGAATCAGTAGAACATTGGGTGTGGCTTCTATACACCCCACCCACAGACTCCGATTCAATTGGTCATTTCAATCCAATTATGGATATTAGTAGGGTTCTAAGTGAGGGTAAACATCGGCGTGGTGTGTGTTATTACTGTCCAACATGTCTCTAAAGATTTCGCTCTGATTTAAAGTTAAAGCATCACATGAAACACTGTAAACGTCATAGATACCAGGCTGTGGAGACGGTAAGCGGAGATAGAGCGATCTTACGTTTTAAAAATTTTCAAAACACGCTCCTGCAGAGCAATAAGATCGCTTTGGACTGCGAAGCTAAACTGACAGACGTGTGCGATCTGTCAAATTCAAATCGTGTTAAAATACATGAAGCCATAGGGGTCTCTTACGCTCACGCGCAACGAGATTCCAATAATACCATGCAAGTGCTGGATGTAGTTGAAATGTTGGGTGACGGTGAAGACTGCATGCGCTTGGCATTGGTCAGTCTAATCAAAACAGCGAACGGTGCAATTTCGCGCGTTCGTTATACAAACTATCCTATGCTCCTATCACCAGATGACATAGTGGCCATTAAAAATCGTAAAATGTGTTGGGTTTGCAAGGGAGAATTTGATGATGGTGTTGGGAAAGGGGGGAGGAGGAAGGTGATCGACCATGATCATTTGTGGCAGGAAATTACATCGGGAGGGAGTAACTTTAGAGGGGTAGCACACCAGTCATAAAATTTAAACGTTAGACAACAGTATTTCGTACCTGTTTTTATACACAATTCCAATTACGACTTAAAGTTTGTTCTACCGGTGTTGGCCCGCATTTCCAAGGGTGGAGTTGTAGATGACGCATGGATAGATGGTTCTTTTTCATATAATATCATACCCAAATCATCGGAGAAGCTACTGCTGCTAGAATTCATGTGGAAAACAGTTGACAAGGGTAACACGTGCCTGAATAAAATCCGTTTTTTAGACTCTTTCAGCTTCTTCCCCAAATCTTTAAGTCAATTGATTCAGGTACAGAAAAGTGACAATTTTGATAGCTTCCCCCTCCTCAAACAGCGCTTCCCCGATGATGAAATGTATGATTTATTAACGTGTAAGGGTATATATCCATATGATTATTACAACTCTGGCTCGAGGCTAGATGAGGTGTCACTACCGCCCATTGAAGCTTTTTACAATTCTCTTACTGAGAGTGAGTGCACCACTAGCGACTACGAATTTGCTAAGAGGGTTTGGGCAAAGGACGGATGTAAAAATGGGTGGGATTATTGTAAACTATACTTGGCCAGTGACGTACTCACTCTTCTGGACATTGTGTGTTAAAATACGGATAAAATCTATGGGGAATTTGGGTTGGAATTAGGTTATTATTTTTCCACTCCTCATTTGGTGATGGACTTGATACTTAAAATCAGCAAAGAAGAAATAGGTCTGATCGCCGATGTGTATCAGCATCTGTTTGTAGAGAGATCAATGAGGGGTGGCTATGTTTTTCACGGGGATCGTATCATAAAAACTGATCCGAGTGGACAGCACACCGATGAAAAGTCGGACGCAGTTTTTTTTGGATATGAATTCTCTTTACCCATTGGCAATGTCTCACTACTGTTTGCCGTGTGGCAATTATAAATGGCTTGACAATCCGTGTGCTTCGAATTTCCCTGACATTGCCAGTGTTGAGGAGAATGGGGCACAGGGATGGTTTTTTGAAATTGACGGTGAAATACCCATGGAAATCCATGACTCGGTAAAAGACTTTGTTTTTCCGTGCATAAATAGACCGGTGAGTAGGGACTCTCTGAGCCCCTACAATTTATCTTTAGTAGAGGACGGGAGTATGCACTGGGTACCTTCAAAACAAAAACTAATGCCGACCTCAACCCGAAACAGAATATCGTTGTTCATCATGTGCTATTGAAATGCATGGTCCAATAGTTTCAAGGTCACAAAGATTCATAGAGCCCTCCAATCTGATCAAAAGCCTTACATGAAAACGTTTATTGACACCTTTGTCAGCAATCGTTCACAAGCGAAAACGAAAGTTGAAAAAGAAGTCTATAAACTCATTTTGAACTCTGCTTTCGGTAAAATGTACGAGAGCGTACGAAACAGAAGTCGATGTGACATTGTAACCAATCCCAAAGATTGTGCTCGAATCATTGCGGATCCAAGCTTCACATCGTTCACAATCATAGACTCTGATATGGTGCTCCTACATCGTAAGAAAAGAAACATTATATTTAATAAAAATATTGCAGGCGGACGTGCAATAACTGAAATATCCAAGAAACTCATGTTGTCATTTTATTATAATGTATGCAAGGTACAGTGGCCGATTGAGGGACAAGTTCAAGTGTATTGCGGGGACACTGATTCACTCCTGTTAAAAGTCAAAACTGGAAATCTATTGAATGATTTGGAAAATGGCGAGTACATTAGCTCACGAATGGACTACACTAAATGGGACGAATCCCTCTACCCAGAGCTAGTGAAACGCCAGGCCCCAAATCAATTGTTAATGCTAAAATCTGAAACGGGTAGCGATTTGATATCCAGTGGTGTGTTTCCTGGTCCGAAGGTATACTGTGTGGAAACAAACAGCAAGGATATCAAACAAGTTTGCAAGGGGGTACCTACACAGTTTGTAAAAAATAATTTCAACATGAGTGTGTATAGAAACTGTGTGGAACGTAGTTTAGTGCCAAGGGCGAAAGTCATGGCGATTCGCTCTTTACAATTAAAAACTACACAGTTAGACTTGAGAAAAACGCCATGTCTGCCATATCGGACAAAGTCTATGTACTTGAGGATGGTGTGAAGGTACTACCACACGGTCATTATTTAATTTCAGACCGAGTTGAATGTATAGAGTACAGAAAACAACTCGGTCTAGAAAAATTAACTTAAATTCATTTAAAAAAAAAGTATAAATTGGGTGGGAGGGTTTTGGGTAATTGGGTGTTTTTTTAATTTAGTGTTTTTTTTTGTTTTTTTTTAATTCTTTTTTCCTATATCATAAACAATTTTCAATGTGTGTGTGTGTGTGTGTGTGTGTGTGTGTGTGTGTGTGTGTGTGTGTGTGTGTGTGTGTGGGTGTGTGTGTGTGTGTGTGTGTGTGTGTGCAAAGCAGATCAATTTCCACTATTTAATGCCAGCCCCGGCCCGGGCCCGCCGCAGCGGGCCCCCCACTTCCCGGCGCCCAGCGCTTCCCGGACCACCCCCCGGCCGCCGCAGCGGCCGCCCCCCGGGGGGGAGGGGGGACCCCAAAATTTAAAATGCTGTAAATAATAATGATATTATTATTTCAAGTGCTTTATTCTAATAAATGTTGTATTTTTCTATAAATTAAAAAAAAAGTGTATTTATTTAAGTGTTTTATTTTTTTCTCTGTGCCTATGTAAATGTTGTATTTTTTATTATATAAATAAATTTAAAAAAAAGTGTATTTATTTAAGTGTTTTTTTCTATGTGCCTATGTAAATGTTGTATTTTTTATTATAAATAAATTAAAAAGTGAATTTTTTCATGTTTAACGTGCTTTCAATGTAATATTTTTTTAAAAGTATTGTTAGTTTTTTATGTATACAATAAAAGAAAATATGATTCTTTATTCGTATTCTTCTTCTTCTTCTTATTATTATTCTTGAACGGAGTAGTAATAGGGAAATTATTTAGTCATTAGACAGCCATAGTCTACAGTTAGTTGTCTAGGTGAACTGTTGAAGGGAACATGCATCAATTTAAAACACCATTCAGATCGTTTCTGTGTGGACCGTCAATGTCGGGCAAAACAACACTCTTAACTAAAATAATTAAAAATTGCGATAAAATGTTTGTGGAAAAGCCGAAAAAAACTACTATTGTTACAGTATTTGGCAGGAGTCATATGATAAAATAAAAGCAATTGCTGCCACATGGGTTTGGTGCAGATACGATTCATACAGGGACTCGATGTTTTCAGCATTATTGAACCAAACTCTTGGTTGATCATTGACGATCTGGCTAAACCTATTGAACAATGGTCCCAGGAAATGCTACAACTGTTCACTGTTCGCTCTCATCATGAACAGATTTCCGTTACTCTGGTTCTACACAATCTCTTTCATCAGAGCAAATGTATGCAAACACTTGCATTGAACTGCACCTTCTATATCATCTACAGAGTTGTTCGTGATTCTAGCTTGCTAATAACTCTCAATAAACAAATCTATCCAGGCGCCCCCAAATTTCTGCTCTCAGCATACAATCAGGCAACTAATAAACCCTACGGCTATATCCTATTGGATCTTAATCAAAATACACCCGAGGATCTGCGTGTAGTCACAGATATTTTTGACAATGAAATTACAGTATATCTCCCCGTGAACACTAAAAAGACCTATTAGTTGCTATCATGACACTGAAGAAACTACATGAAAATAGACATCTGTTTTCAGTTCTAAGCAGTTCAAAACCCTCGCTTAGAAAAGCCATACTCAAACATGGTATTGACAAAGATTTTATTAATCTAATATCTGAACTTTGTTTAAATTTGACCGAGGTAATGTTCAACTGCCAGAAGTAGTTAAGCAACAGGCAAAGCAACATCGTTCCATTGTACGTACATTGGCCTCTAAAAAGAAAGGAAAGAATTTTAAAAAGAAAAGACTTCTTCAGGCGGGCGGTAGCTTTTTCACACTTTTACTGCCAATAATTGCAGGACTTGTAAACAGTTTTCTCTAGAGAATGGCAAAACCCTATAAATTGACTCCAATAGAACTCGCTCTCTCACCCGTGGAACACTTTGAGAACAATCTGAGTAAATTCCTTGACAATGAGAATATTGAGGATGTTAAAAAACTGTTTTTACTTCAAGATGCACTTCGCCGAGTGGACAAACATAAACCCTATCGTGTGAAGGCCACTGCTGCTGCTGCTGGTATTGAGCACAAAAAAGAATAATCTCCTCAGGATTCTGCTGGAACACAATTAAAGAAGGAGGAATTGGACTCAATTGTATTGAAAATTGGAAATCTAATGCCCCACTCATATCGTGAACAAAGTAAACGACTCCTAACCTATCTCTTGGAAACTGGTCAAGATCATATTCAAGTTGAGAGCAATGGGGAAGGGATTATAATTCAGGGCAAGAGCTATAATCTACTTGATTTAATCTATGACATGGTTACAAATCGTAAAGGACTATTATCATTTGACACTCATCTATACAACTTTCTAAATAGATTAAACTTCCCCAAAAGTCTTATTGGCAATAGACAAATTCTAAAAAAATTAAATGTACATGCATCATCATCATCAACAACATTGACACCATTAAAATATGAATTGAAGAAGAAGAACATTTTAAATCAATTTTGGAAAATACTAGCACACCATTGATAGCTAGACAAAAGCGAAGACGTATCAAGTCAACGTCACCATTACCACCACCAACAGCCAGTATACAAAAGGGTAGCGGATGTTACACAACGTGTTTACGTTCAAAATGGTTGAAGTTCTGAAAGGTGTTTATGAAAATATTGGTGAGGCGGGGAGTTTAAGTTCCCCCACCACTCTTTCCAAAGTCACTGGTGTTCACACTAAAAGTGTACAAGACTATCTACAAAATGAATCAAGTTACACTCTGCACAGAAATCATAGACTTCGTGCCAATCAATATCGAAAAACTAAAGCCTTTTACCCATTGCATATAATGCAAGCAGATCTCCTGACTCTAGATGAGCTTCAAAGACGTCACAATACACCGTACAAGTACATCTTACTTGCAATCAGTGTTTTATAGTCGTTATGCATATGCAATTCCATTGCGATCAAAGAGAGGCGTTGAAGTTGCTCAGGCCATTGAAAGTATTTTCGAACTGGATTAATATAAAAAAATTCAAACGGATCGTGGTAGTGAATTTGTTAATCCCCATGTTGCAAAAGTACTAGAAAAATATAGTTCACTGCTCTATCATAGTCACAGTCCTATAAAGACTGCATTGGCCGAACGATTGATAAGAACTATTTGACTTTTAATTTCAAGATATTGTACATTGAAAAATACACCGGCTTTTATTCATGATCTAGATAAAATCATGTTGATTTATAATCAACGACCTCATCGATCATTGTCCAACTCTACGCCAACGGAACTTCATCATTCTGATCATGATACAATTGACACCTTTCTTAAACAATATTCCAATGAATCGGTTGTCAAGAAGAAGAAAAATAAATTCAATGTTGGTGATACTGTTCGAATTAATAGAACAACTAATGTTTTTGAAAAGGGGAATTACTTGTGGTCCACCGAACTTTTTAAAGTGGCAAAAATCCTAGACACTAAACCATAACTTATCGCCTGCGTGATACCAAAGATGAAGAGATTCTCGGCGGCTTTTATGACTATGAACTACAAAAAGTTAAAAATGCTAGTGAAATCTATCAAATTGAAAAGATATTAAAGACACGTACAGGGGTAAGAAACAGTTACTTGTTCGGTGGCTAGGATACAACTCTGATTTTGATTCTTGGATCGGTGTTAAAGATATTGAAAATGCCCCATGATTTCTATGTAACTTTCCTGTCCAACGTTTCCGATCCTCTCTACAATGACTTGAATATGACAAGTGATTTTTGGACAAAACTCTCCACCGCCATCAAATTTGACGGTGCATATGAAGTGGCTCTTGTCGACTGTATTCTCAAAAATACCTATGACATCCTGAGAAAGGATCGTGTGTATGATATAAAAGTTATACCATTCGATTGGACTATGAATGGGTTGGGCTATGTCGACTATGAATCGGTTGAAGCACTTAAACCTAGTGACTATCCACCTGCCAAATTGAAGTATATTGAATATGATAATATGGGAGATTTGTGTCGTACAATCAATAGAAAAATGGGTACATTCCATTTTAATTATTCATTGGAACATGATAGGATTTACATTAGCTCACCTGTTGACACTGAAATAATTATTCTCAATGATAATCTGAGAGATGTTTGGCTTTAAACAGAATATGATCAATGGGAAAAATGCGGGCACCGTTTACGGGATGGATCAAGTTATTTTTGCTGATTATCCACCTGGTTTTGCCTCGGACTCTTGCATATTTCTCTATGCATCCTTTGTGGAAACATCGAGAGTCGGTAATTCAAATGTCCCCCTCCTACGTGTTCTTGAACAAAAAACATCTCATGAACTTGTTCATCACTATAATATAAAGCATCTTCAGTATGTTCCTGTAAACACTTCGTATTTGGAACTCTGCCAGTTAACACTAAGAAGTGAATTGGGTGATCCTCTAGCAATAACAAAAGGCTTAGCAGTGATTACATGTCATTTTCGACCCATTGTCAACGACAGCACAATCACCTAAAATGAACAATAGGAGAATTCCATTTGTCTGCCCCGATATTATTGTTATGTTGGTGCTTTGAGTCCACGTCAAATAGGCAATGGACTGGACTACTACAATCGGCGTACTACAATGTCTGGCTATGGTCTTGGTAGCTGGTTTGCTAGGCTATTTCGTTCTGCACTACCCCTTGCCAGAAAATATCTTGTACCTGCTGCATCAAATTTTGCTGTCTCCACACTACAGGACTGGGGGTCGGGCAAGAATTTCAAGGAGAGTGTTAAGGAAAATATTAGATCTTCAGCAAGAGCCGTTGGTGAGCAACTAAAATCTTGACAAAATGGGGAGGGATTGAAGAGGATGCGTTTGCGTCATTCACTCATCAGTCTCCACCCAGGCAGGAAGCAAAGGACATCAACAAAGACTTTGAGGAATAAAACAAGGAAGACCAATAAGCAGAAGAAGAAAAAGAAAAAGATTGTTAGATCAAAGAAGGATTTCTTCTCTTAAGATGACTTATCTCCCCCACAAGGAATCATATCCATCAATTAGTTCCTCATTGAATCTATTCAATGCTGAAAATGTTGATGTCAGTGTCAAGTATGGCTACTATGAACAATTTCACCCCCAACAAACCCTCTCGGAAAATATACACTTTCAAATATTTTCCACTGAAGACTATTTCATTGATTTGTCGTCAACATTTATTGATTTTAATGTTTTGGTGAAGAAAAAGTCAGATAATACAACTCCAAATGCCGGCGATGGTCTCTCCTATGAAAACTGTATTCTACACAACCTATTCAAACAAATTATTGTATTTATTAATGGAACATTGGTCAGCACTAGCAATAATTTATCAAACTATGCAAGTTACATACAATTTATGATGATGACGCCAAAGGCATACAAGGAGTTGAGAGGACAATCATTGGGCTATGAATATCGATCAGGTGTTGATACTGACGGTGAGTTGACTACTGCAGTGACCCAGGAGTATCATCTAGTTGGAAAATTAAATCATGAGATATTCAATATATCCCAATGGCTACCCCCCAATGTCAAGATTGACATAAAGTTACAGATGGCCCCATCGAAACACACACACACACACACACTCACACACACACACACACACACACACACACACACACACACACACACACACACACACACACACACACACACACACACACACACACACACCCACACACACCACACACACACACACACACACACACACACACACACACACACACACACACACACACACACACACACACACACACACACACACACACACACACACACACACACACACACACACACACACACACACACACACACACACACACACACACACACACACACACACACACACACACACACACACACACACACACACACACACACACACACACACACACACACACACACACACACACACACACACACACACACACACACACACACACACCACACACACACACACACACACACACACACACACACACACACACACACACACACACACACACACACACACACACACACACACACACACACACACACACACACACACACACACACACACACACACACACACACACACACACACACACACACACACACACACACACACACACACACACACACACACACACACACACACACACACACACACACACACACACACACACACACACACACACACACACACACACACACCACACACACACACACACACACACACACACACACACACACACACACACACACACACACACACACACCACACACACACACACACACACACACACACACACACACACACACACACACACACACACACACACACACACACACACACACACACACACACACACACACACACACACACACACACACACACCACACACACACACACACACACACACACACACACACACACACACACACACACACACACACACACACACACACACACACACACACACACACACACACACACACACACACACACACACACACACACACACCACACACACACACACACACACACACACACACACACACACACACACACACACACACACACACACACACACACACACACACACACACACACACACACACACACACACACACACACACACACACACACACACACACACACACACACACACACACCACACACACACACACACACACACACACACACACACACACACACACCACACACACACACACACACACACACAACACACACACACACACACACACACACACACACACACACACACACACACACACACACACACACACACACACACACACACACACACACACACACACACACACCACACACACACACACACACACACACACACACACACACACACACACACACACACACACACACACACACACACACACACACACACACACACACACACACACACACACACACACACACACACACACACACACACACACACACCACACACACACACACACACACACACACACACACACACACACACACACACACACACACACACACACCACACACACACACACACACACACACACACACACACACACACACACACACACACACACACACACACACACACACACACACACACACACACACACACCACACACACACACACACACACACACACACACACAACACACACACACACACCACACACACACACACACACACACACACACACACACACACACACACACACACACACACACACACACACACACACACACACACACACACACACACACACACACACACACACACACACACACACACACACACACACACACACACACACACACACACACACACACACACACACACACACACACACACACACACACACACACACACCACACACACACACACACACACACACACACACACACACACACACACACACACACACACACACACACACACACACACACACACACCACACACACACACACACACACACACACACACACACACACACACACACACACACACACACACACACACACACACACACACACACACACACACCACACACACACACACACACACACACACACACACACACACACACACACACACACACACACACACACACACACACACACACACACACACACACACACACACACACACACACACACACACACACACACACACACACACACACACACACACACACACACACACACACACACACACACACACACACACACACACAACACACACACACACACACACACACACACACACACACACACACACACACACACACACACACACACACACACACACACACACACACACACACACACACACACACACACACACACACACACACACACACACACACACACACACACACACACACACACACACACACACACACACACACACACACACACACACACACACACACACACACACACACACACACACACACACACACACACACACACACACACACACACACACACACACACACACACACACACACACACACACACTGTCGTCTCTGTGTCTGTTTCGTCTCTGTGTGTGTGTCGTCTCTGTGTCTGTGTTGTCTCTATGTGTATTTGTCGTCTCTCTCTGTGTGTGTGTGTGTGTGTCGTTTCTGTGTGTTTGTCCTCTCTGTGTGTGAGTCGTCTCTTTGTGTCTGTCGTCTCTGTGTGTTTGTCCTCTCTGTGTGTGAGTCGGCTCTGTGTGTGTGTCGTCTCTGTGCGTGCGTCATCTCTTTGTGTGTTTCGTATCTGTGTGTGTGTGTCGTCTCTTTGTGTGTGTTGTCTCTGTGTGTTTGTCGTCTCTCTGTGTGTGTGTCGTCTCTCTATGTGTGTCGTCTCTATGTGTTTGTCGTCTCTGTGCGTGTGTCGGCTCTATGTGTAAGTCATCACTTTGAGTATGTCGTCTCTGTGTGTGTGTTGTCTCTGTGTGTGTGTGTCGTCTCTGTGTGCGTGTCGTCTCTGTGTGGGTGTCGTCTCTGTGTGTGTGTGTTGTCTCTGTGCGTGTGTCGTCTCTATGTGTGTTTCGTATCTGTGTGTGTGTTGTCTCTATGTGCGTGTTGTCTCCTATGAACCAACAAATTGTATTTTCCATAATTTTCTTACAAAAAACTAGAGGTTTACGGTCAAAAAACCCTTATTAGCTTAGATTTTTTGCTAGCAAGTCGCCCTCCACTATAACTTCGCTAATACATCTTTCTGCCAATCAACTCATCCCCAAAACACTTTTCAGCCATTTCTTGTTAAAATTTTTTATTTCAACTCATCCACACGGGTTTTTCGCTAGCAACTCGCCCTCCACTATAATTACGCTAATACATCCTTCTGCGAATCAACCCATCTCCCCCAAAACACTTTTCAGTCATTTGTTGTTAACAAATTTTTATTTCAACTCATCCACACGGGTTTTTCCACATTTGAACCAGAGAATGGACCTAAGTTTCACATTTGAACGAGAGAATTGTATTTTCCATAATTTTCTTACTGGAAACTAGAGTTTATGGTTAAAAACCCTTATTAGGTCAGATTCTACAGAAATAGTTTATTTTTTGATCCATTACTGGACTTAAGTTTCACCTATGAACCAACGAATTGTATTTTCCATAATTTCTCTTACAAAAAAACTAGAGTTTACGGTCAAAAACCCTTATTAGCTTAGATTTTTCGCTAGCAACTTGCACTCCACTATAACTTCGCTAATACATCCTTCTGACAATCAAACCATCTCCCCAAAAACACTTTTCAGCCATTTCTTGTTAAAAATTTTTTTTTCAACTCACCCACACGGGGTTTTCGCTAGCAACTCGTCCTCCACTATAACTACGCTAATACATCCTTCTACCAATCAACCCATCCCCAAAACACTTTTCAGCCATTTCTTGTTAAAATTTTTTATTTCAACTCACCCACACGGGGTTTTCGCTAGCAAACTCGTCCTCAACTATAACTACGCTAATACATCCTTCTACCAATCAACCCATCTCCCCCAAAACACTTTTCAGTCATTTCTTGTTAAAAAAATTTTATTTTAACTTATCCACACGGGTTTTTCGCTACCAACTCGCCCTCCACTATAACTTCGCTAATACATCCTTCTGCCAATCAAACACTTTTCAGTCATTTCTTGTTAAAAAAAATTTATTACAACTCATCCACATGGGTTTTTCGCTAGCAGCTCGCCCTCCACTATAACTTCGCTAATACATCCTTCTGCCAATCAACTCATCCCCCCAAAACACTTTTCAGCCATTTCTTGTTAAAATTTTTTATTTCAACTCATCCACACGGGTTTTTCCACATTTGAACCAGAGAATGGACCTAAGTTTCACATTTGAACGAGAGAATTGTATTTTCCATAGTTTTCTTACAGGAAACTAGAGTTTATGGTCAAAAACCCTTATTAGCTCAGATTCTACAGAAATAGTTTATTTTTCGATCCATACCTGGACTTAAGTTTCACCTATGAACCAACAAATTGTATTTTCCATAATTTTCTTACAAAAAACTAGAGTTTACGGTCAAAAACCCTTATTAGCTTAGATAATAAGGGTTTATTAGCAACTCGCAACTCGCTTATTAGTAACTCGCCCTCCACATATAACTTCGCTAATACATCATTCTGCCAATCAATCCCATCTCCCCCAAAACACTTTTCAGCCATTTCATGTTAAAATTTTTTATTTCAACTCATCCACACGGGGTTTTCGCTAGCAGCTCGGTTCACCGTACAGTACTATAAGTACTCTAAGAGATCCTTCTGCCATCGCCCCACCACTTGTGTATTATACGGAGCACATCGAAGAAGTAAAGCTATCCGTTATTACAATTCTTTTCTTGTCATCTACATCCCCTCTTAGTATCCACTTCTTCGTATAGTATAACGTTAAACTATTTTAAAATGACAACACTGTCCAAACATCACTTGTGTGTTATACAGTACACAATCAACCCACCTCCCCCAAAACACTTTTCAGCCATTTCTTGTTAAAATTTTTTATTTCAACTCATCCACACGGGGTTTTCGCTAGCAGCTCGGCCCACCGTACAGCACTATAAGTACTCTAAGAGATCCTTCTGCCATCACCCCACCACTTATGTATTATACGGAACACATCGAAGAAGTAAAGCTATCCGTTATTACAAATCTTTTCTTGTCATCTACACCCCTCTTAGTATCAACTTCTTCGTATAGTATAATGTTAAACTATTTTAAATTGAAAACTCTGTCCCAGCATCACTTGTGTATTATACAGTACACAATCAACCCATCTCCTCCAAAACACTTTTCAGCCATATCTTGTTAAAAAATTTTATTTCAACTCATCCACACGGGGTTTTCGCTAGCAGCTCGGCCCACCGTTCAGCACTATAAGTACTCTAAGAGATCCTTCTGCCATCACCCCACCACTTATGTATTATACGGAACACATCAAAGAAGTAAAGCTATACGTTATTACAATTCTTTTCTTGTCATCTACACCGCTCTTAGTATCAACTTCTTCGTATAGTATAATGTTAAACTATTTTAAATTGACAACACTGTCCAAACATCACTTGTGTATTATACAGTACACAATCAACCCATCTCCCCCAAAACACTTTTCAGCCATTTCTTGCTAAATTTTTTTATTTCAACTCATCCACACGGGGTTTTCGCTAGCAGCTCGGCCTACCGTACAGCACTATAAGTACTCTAAGAGATCCTTCTGCCATCACCCCACCACTTATGTATTATACGGAACACATCGAAGAAGTAAAGCTATCCGTTATTACCATTCTTTTCTTGTCATCTACATCCCTCCTAGTATCAACTTCTTCGTATAGTATAATTTTAAACTATTTTAAATTGACAACACTGGCCAAACATCACTTGTGTATTATACAGTACACAATCAACCCATCTCCCCCAAAACACTTTTCAGCCATTTCTTGTTAAATTTTTTATTTCAACTCATCCACACGGGGTTTTCGCTAGCAGCTCGGCCCACCGTACAGCACTATAAGTACTCTAAGAGATCCTTCTGCCATCACCCCACCACTTATGTATTATACGGAACACATCGAAGAAGTTAAGCTATCTGTTATTACAATTCTTTTCTTGTCATCTACACCCCTCTTAGTATCTACTTCTTCGTACAGTATAATGTTAAACTATTTTAAATTGACAACACTGCTCAAACACCACTTGTGTATTATACAGTACACATCGAAGAAGTAAAGCAAGGTCAAGTCGTATTTTTTTCCGGCCTTCCATCATCAGATATGCTAGTTCAATTACACATGCACTGGACCAGCCAATGATCACTTAGATTGCTATGTTCCATGGCAAGGGGCTATCTTAACTGATAAGCCTCAATTCGCAAATCCCTTACCCTTTTTTGCAAATGTCAATCAAAACAATTCTGATTGTAGCGTCCAATTTTTTAATAACAAACTACTCTCGAGTTACACTCCATTCCGCAAATCCCTTACCCCTTTTTTGCAAATGTCAATCAAACAATTCCGATTGCAGCATCCAATTTTTTAATAACAAACTACTCTCGAGTTAAGGCAATCTTTCATTGGCTCCTAAAAGATGTCTACGTCAAACGGTACATTCATTGTGCAATTCCTATCTATAACAAAAACCTTGCCGGCTTAAAAAAAAAAAAAAAAAAAAAATGTCCACGTGAAGCTGAAGTGTAATTCCATGCGCAATAGAACCTTGACTATTGTTTCATAACATGCATTATAGCGTGCCAACTTTTAAAATGCACATGTCTAAGTATAGTGCCAAAGGCGTGGGTTTTCTTGTACGGTTCTTGTATAATTCCATGTGCAATTGATATCAATAGCAATAACCAGTCTGGTAATCTGCCTTGGAAAGGTGCCAAGGAACATTATCGGCTAGAAATATAAGATACTACTGTACTGGCGTGAGAGGGGGATGTTAATTGCCCTCCAGTCACTTTCAACCATTAAAAATGGCACTAGCTCTTTGAATTTTCAATCGAACGAGCCCTTTTAGAAGTTTCTACGACAACACTTTCTATAAAAACCTTATATGCCCCCGGGCATAAATTACAACCCTTGGCCTGAGGCCTGTGGGGGGGGGGGGGGTGTTGTCATCCTCAAAGACCTAATTGCCAGAATTTTTCCACTACGTTGAACAAAACGGCTATCTCAAAATTTTGGTTGGATGTGTTTCGAAAAATGGTGGGCGTCAGAGGGGGCTTAGTTGCCCTCCAATCACTTTCGACCATTAAAAATAGCACTAGCCCTTTCAATTTCCAATCGAATGAGCCCTTTTTGAAGTTTCTTTGAAAACACTTTCCATGAAAACCTTATATGCCCCAGGGCATACCTTACAACTCTTGTCCTGAGGGCTGTGAGGGGGTTGTCATCCTCAAAGACCTAATTTCCAGAACTTTCAACTACGTTGAACAAAATGGCAATCTCAAAATTCTGATTTGATATGTTTGGTGGAATTGTGGGCGTGAGAGGGGGGCTAGTTGCCATCCAATCACTTTCGACTATTAAAAAGGGCACTAGCCCTTTCAATTTCCAATCGAATGAGCCTTTCTGAAGTTCCTACGACAACTCCTTCAAACAAAGTGCCCTGGTCTAGAAGAAAAAAAAAATAATACATTGCAACATCGTTCTGCCTATGATAAGAACTGGTAACTCTCATACCATCCCGTGTGAAAGCACCACTGTTTCATTTTTTATTTTGAAGGATCAACTGGGATACGCTCAACTTTGGTTGATTAAGACCACATGAAATAAGGTATTTTCTTTGGTTTTCGTTAGAGATTGGCTTTATTATTCCTGGACCATTGTGAACTATACTATCAAAATCGTCACTCCACTAATTGCTGAACTATTAAGAACTCTTTCGATGAATTCGACTGTTAACTCTTTATACAGCTAAAACATAGAAGATGATGTACATTTGTATTTATACCAAGATATCTCTTGCATTCAACGTACAATGTTCGCCGACAGTCTTCATGTTATTGGAACCCCCGACTACTGACATAATGTGTTCAAGCTCGGTAAAACATCTAAAATATGCCTTGTTGGGTCTTTGAACGGAAAACTTCTTGCCCTAATTCTCATAATCCTTAGTGATCGATGGTGTGACATCAAAATTACCGTAAAGAGACGGATGGAAACATTTGGAATAATTGCTTATCTAATTTCAGTTTTTTAGAAGTTTCTACGTTGCTCAATACTTTCGTCCCAGGCAAAAAACTTACCTCCCGGTTTGAATGAGAAACGATTTTTGAATCATTTCAATGAAATGATTGAATGAGATCTCAGAGTATTCAAAAGCACTCCTGTCCTAGGGGGAAAAATCCTGGGTACACAACCAAGTCTTGCTTGTCGTTCTCAAGTGTTGTATTCTTCTCAACCTCTAGTTTTTTTCACTATCTTGTATACTCTTGCTTTGAAATGGTCTCCTGGAGCTACTTTTCTTTGAATTCTAATTACTTTTCCATTGTGTTTAGAAATTTCTTGGCTTATTTTCCACTCGTAGTTAAATTTGACCAACAATCCGACAATATGGGAGCATAAAGATATTTTAAGGCCAGTTGCTAGGCTACTAGACCAGTCCTTTTAAACCCGGTTTAAAACCACCCTATTCTATTTACATGTAAATTCAGTTTTCCGTATCTATGATTGAAGCTAAGCAAGGCTAAAATTAACCATTTATCCACTGAGAAGCCTGAAAATCCCAAATTCTTTTCAGGAGAAGGAAAATACAACGTTGACTGTCTCCTACTGAATTGAGCACCTGGGAACTGGACAAGGCCAAAGAAACAACTTCGCGAAGATTACTTCACAAAAAGTAGGGGCTATATCGGAAAAAAAAACAGTACTCTTAAAATTCTGATCTGATGATAGGCTTGTGGGGGAGGGGCTGGGTACCCTCTATTCAATTTTGACTCTTGAAAAGGGCACTAGGTCTTTTGACTTCCAATCAAATGAGCTCCATCCGACCCAAATTTTATACGACCATTCGTTCTATTAAAAACTTAGAGCCCGGGGCATAACTTAAAACCCTTGTCCCTGGGGTCTGGAGGGTTGTGTCGACCCCATTCTATCGGAAACATTTAGGGAAAATAGACTATAAGGTGGAAGGCTTGTTACCCTTTTGTCACTTTGGCTCTTAAAAAAGGCATTAGAACGTCTGATGTCCAATCCAATTAACCCCCTCCGTAGTTTACACGGTCACCCTTTCCATAAGAAACTTATATGCCCCAGGGTGTAATTTCAAACCCTTGCCCTAAAGGCTCTAGGAGGGGGTTTTTATGTTCAAAGACATAATTACTGGACCTTTCAACTACGCTATACCAAATGGCTATCTCAAAATTTTGTTTAGATGTGTCTGTGTATTGATGGACGTGGAGGGGAGGCTGGCACCCTGTAACCACTTTTGATTTTAAACAGGGCACTAGCCCTTTTAATCTTCAATCGAATGAGCCCCTTTCGAACTTTCTATAACAATTTGTTCCATATGAAGTGCCATGAATTAAAAAAAAAAACGAAAAAAATAAAAATAAATAAATCAATAATACATTGTGCCATTATCATATTTACTAATGCAGTTATTGCGTTGCCTATGGCCAAAATTATTTTGGAACTTAAAAAAGCCGTTTTATATCATTTTGTGACACAAACTACGAGTTTGCCCAAAAACGGACCAAGTTGCTATCGCTTTAAATTTCTGAGCTCAAGAAGAGCTACATTAAGCCAAATAAAGCAGAAATAGAGTCTACAAATTTTCCAACTAAATTAAGTTAACTTAACTAAAAATAAGCTGAAACTAAGAAGAGTGGGTCGCCCCCCAATGCTTTCTTAGGACCAGAATATAACTTTCATTCTAGAGAAAACAATCCTATTTTGAGCTATGTATATAATTGCTCGTAAAGCTATTGTGAAAGGAAGGGGCGGCAGGACATTATATAGGAGGATAGGAAGCACACTCCTAAAAGAGCGTGTTTAAATCCCAAATTGTTTGACTTTTCATTGGAATTCAGATAATTTTAGGTAGGGATAGGGGGATACGAATCAATGTTTTAGTTTCAGTTTTCATTTCATCTATCTTTATTTAAAAATAATATACATAACTTACATAACATTCCTGCCAGGAAAGCCCAAAAGAAATATACTTGACTAGGGCAGGACATTAACTAATATTAGTTAGAAACAAACAGAAACAACAAATTGACTGAACATATCAAGAAGAAAAAAAGAGGGGAATAGTAAACCAGTAAATAAATCAACCTATGGTTTCACCTTTAAAGGTAAAAAAAAAAAAAAGAGAGAGAAAGCAATAGGGAACGAGAAAAAAAAAAACGAAAAATAAAAATGGGGAGAAAAACCAAAGCTGGAGGAGGACAGCACTAAACACTTTTTTCTGTAATGACCCTTCGCTGCTCACTTAAAGGATATAAGATTGTTTGAATTCCAGATGTCTTAAGGGGAGTGAATTCTAAATAATCAGTGCAAAAAATCTAATTAAAAAAGAAGCTCTTTTTGTAGAGAATGCTTCTTGGACTATGTCACAAGAATGTCGTGTGTGATGAGTGTGCAAATCTTGATGTAATGTAAGCGGATTTTGAAATGAAGATGGAAGGAGGTTATTGAAATACTTGAAACAAAAATTTGCAATCTGGAAACCTCGAGTCTTGGATACATCAAATATTAAGGTAAATTTGAAATGAAAACTGATGTCGTCTGTGTGTTGAACAGGACTATCTGAGTCGGAGTATCTGTCTTGGGTTTTTTCCTACAATTAGCCATGTCTTGATGCCTACTGCAAAATACTTGATTTTCAATTCAAAATCAACGGATTTTGAGTATCAGGCAGGTTGACCAAGAATTTAAAATTGACATTGGACCATTAGATTGCCTGGAATTAGAGGCAAACAAGGCACGCCCGCCTATGGTCTTAGGAAGGTTGACCAAGAATTAAGAATTGACATAGGACCATTAATTTGCTTGTAGTAACAGGCAAACAATCGTTTAAAGCCATCTTCATCTTCCAAATTTGAACTACCTCATTTTGGATGATTTGAACTCTTTATAACAAGAAATGAAGTTACTTGGCCATATGGAGCAGCCGTTTAAGACAAATGGGGATGAAAAATAGAATAATAAATCATTTTCAAGATTTTGTTAGGGAAACGAAATTTATGACGGCGGATGACTCCAAGGGACCTTGAAAGTTTATTGCCTACTAATTTTGTATATTTTTTCTACGAAAGATTTCTCATTAACTACAAAACCAAGATATCTACAGTTTTTACTCTATTTGTAATATTATTAGCTACTTTACATTTTAGTTCTGTTTGAATTGACGATATTCTAGAGAATACTACATAATTTGTCTTACTGTAATTCAGTGTTAAATAGTTTAAATCAGCACATGAGACAAATTCAGTGAGAACTGTTTCTATTTTTGTAAGCAAAGAAATTAGATTATCACATGGAACAAAAAGAAGTGTGTCGTCTGCAAAAAGTGTTATGTTGGCTTCAGACAAATAATATTTTACTCGGTCAAAATAAATAAGATAAAGCAGAGGTCTCAGTATTGACCCTTGTGGCACTCCATAGGGTTTAAAATGGCGCCCAGATGTTAGGTTTACGTTATGCAGAACTTGAGCTCTATTACTAGAATACGAATGAAACCATTTTAGAGGTACGTATCTATCGCTATTGATTTGAGAATCTGAAGCAATTTGTCATGATCAATAGCATCAATGTTTTTTAGTGTCTAACAATAAAGCTGCCGGTATTAGGCCTTTATCATATGCATCGATCATTCAATTAACCAATTCTAAAATAGCAAGATCCGTTGAAGGTCCTTTCCGAATACCGAACGGCGTTTTGTAAAGTGTATCTTGCTCCTGGAGGTAATTATATATTCTGTTATGAACTACTTTCTCATAAATCATAGGCAGTGCAATCGCGCTGCCTAAGTAAAGAACGATTTTGGCACAATGTATCATTAATTTTTTTGTTTTCCATACAAGAAACGTAATATGGAAGGAGTTGTCGTAGAAACTTCGAAAAGGGCTCATTCGATTGGAAATTGGAGTGGCTTGTGCCCTTTTTAATAGTTGAAAGTGATTGGAAGGCAACTAACACCCCTTCCACGCCCACCATTGCCCCAAACACATCCAATGAAAATTTTGAGTTAGCCATTTCGTTCAGCGTAGTCGATTTCCAGATAGAAATCATGTTTTTGACGAGGACACTTCCCCACAGCCCTCAAGGCAAGGGTTGTAAGCTATACCCTGGGAGCATATAAGTTTTTATAGAAAGCGTTGTCGTAGAAACTTCAAAATAGGCTCATTCGATTTGAAATTCAAAGGGCTAGTGCCCTTTTTAATAGTCAAAAGTAATTGGACGGCAACTAACCCCCTCTCACGCCCACCTTTTTCCCCAGACACATCCAATAAAATTTTGAGATAGCCATTTTGTTCAACGTAGTTGAAAGTTCTGGAAATTAGGTCTTTGAGGATGACAACCCCCCCTCCCAAGCCCTCAGGGCAAGGGTTGTAAGTTGTGCCCTGGGTGCATTTAAGGTTTTTATAGAAAGCGTTGTCGTAGAAATATCAAATAAGGCTCATTTGATTGGAAATCGAAATGGCTAGTGCCCTTTTTAATAGTCAAAAGTGGTTGGAAGGCAACTAACATCCCTTCCACGCCCACCATTTATCCAAACACATCCAATCAAAATTTTGAGCCATCCATTTTGTTCAAAGTAGTTGAAAGGTCCGGAAATTATATCTTTGAGGATGTCACTCCCCCACATCCCTCATGGTAAGGGTTGTAAGTTATGCCCTGGGGTTATATAAGGTTTTTATTGAAAGCTTTGTCGTAGAAACTTGAAAAAGTGCTCATTCGATTGGAGATTCAAAGGGCTAGTACCCTTTTTAATAGTCGAAAGTGATTGGAGGATAACTAACACCCCCCTTACACCCACCATTTCCCCTAACACATCCAATCAAAATTTTGAGAAAGCCATTTTGTTAGACGCAGTTAAGAAGTCCGGAAATTTTTGAGGATGACACTCCCACCACAGCCCTCAGGGCAAGGGTTGTAAGTAATGCCCGGGGGCTAATAAGTTTTTTTTTATTGAAAGCGTTCTCGTAGAAAATTCGAAAAGAAATCATTCGATTGGCAATTGAATCGTCTAGTGCCCTTTTTAATAGTCGAAAGTGATTGGAGGGCAAGTAACCCCCCTCTCACGCCCACCATTTCCCCAAACACATCCAGTCAAAATTTTCAGATAACGGTATTGTTCAACGTAGTTGAAAGATCCGGAAATTATTTCTTTGGGGATGACAACCACCTCACGGCCCTCAGGGCAATGGTTGTAAGTTATGCCTTGGGGCATATAAGGTTTTTATAGGAAGCGTTGTCGCAGAAACTTCAAAAAGGGCTCTTTCGAATGGAACTTGAAAGGGCTAGTGCCCTTAGTTGGAAGTGATTGGAGGGAAACTAACCCCCCTCTCACGCCCACCATTTCCCCAAACATATCCAATCATAATTTTGAGATAGCACTTCTCTTCAAAGTAGTTGAAAGTTCTGGAAATTATGTCTTTGAGGATGACAACCCCCCAGCCCTCAGGGCAAGGGATGTAAGTTATGCCCTGGGGGCATATAAGGTTTTTATTGAAAGCGTTGTCGTAGAAACTTCAAAAGGGCTCATTCGATTAAAATTTTAAATGACTAGCACCTTTTTTAATAGTTGAAAGTTATTGGAGAGCAACTAACGCCCCTCTCACGCCCACCATTTCCCACAAATACAACCAATAAAAATTTTGAGATAGCCGTTTTGTTTAACGTAGTTGAAAGTTCTGGAAATTAGGTCTTTGAGGATGACAACCCCCTTACAGCCCTCAGGGCAAGGGTTGTAATTTAAGCCCTGGGGGTATATACGGTGGTTATAGAAAGCGTTGTCGTAGAAACTCAAAAAGGGTTCATTCGATTGAAAATTGAAATTGCTAGTGCCTTTTTGATATTCGAAAGTGATTGGAAGACTTGAGAAAAGCTGATAACTTAACTTCTGAGTTTAGGAGCACCAGTCGAGCATCTTTTGTGATTTGCCATTATGGTCCCCATGTTTGGAATATATTGCCTTAACGTGTGAAAAATACGCCTAGTCTTCAGGCTTTCAAGTCACGGGCAAAGAAGTTTCTTTTATCTCGTGAGTGAATTGTGATGTCAAGCCCATTCCAGGTTGTCATTCTATTTAAGGTATTTCCCCGTTTTTTTTTGTTTTTTTTTTTCTATCTACTTCTTGTCTTTTCCACTTTCTCTCCCTTTTTCGTTTATTCCTTCATCAGATGAGTTTCTTGTGTGCAGGGCACTTCGCAGGGCAGCAGGTTTTCATTCTATTTAAGGTATTTCCCCGTTCTTTTTTGTTTTTTTTTCTATCTACTTCTTGTCTTTTCCTTTCTCCCTCTTTTTTTCGTTTATTCCTTCATCAGATGAGTTTCTTGTGAGCAGGGCACTTCGTATCGAAGGAGTTGTCGTAGGAACTTTGAAAAAGGCTAATTTGATTGAAAATGGAAAGGGCTAATGCCCTTTTTAATAGTAAAAAGTGATTGGAGCGTAACTAGTCCCCCCTCCACGCCCACCCTCCCAAATGCCCATTATGTTTAAAGCTAAATGTTGCCTTAAGATTAAATGAAAATGCACTGTGTTAATGCTAATTCCCAATAAGGCATCTCGGCAGTATCCCAAGAACGACTGAGCGTATTATGTTTATACTTTCGGGGCTACTTCTGCTTTTAAAATTTAAATACTACTATTACCTAAAACTAAATTAAATACTAATATTTGTGTCCAGATTTTTAAAACGGTGTATGTTGTTAAAAATTGCTGAAAAGTTTTCTTTAGTATACAAATAGCAGGCCAAACTATAAAGTCTTACAAAAAACGAAAAGATTTAAAGTATTGTTTTCTTTTCCCCAGACAAGACTATGTCAATGTAAAACGAACAGAAATTAATTAAAAAAAACTTTTTCCACAAAACAAGTTTTTTTAAGAAAAGTAAAGAACTCCATTAAACCAAAAATGAGCAAAAATAAAATCAAATAATCTACCAAGCGTGAAACTACCACAAATCAGCATCGATAAATAAATAAAACCCAAAATGAACAGAAATTACAATAAATAACCGAGTCAAACTCAAAAGGAGCAGAAATTAACATGAGTAGGGCTCAAAACCCCTGTGCGTTCCCAAGGCTAGAACATAATTTTGTAACTTTTCAATTGACTTTTTACAGTTTTAATTATTGACTGTTAAATGATTGTTCATTATGATTTTTCTATTTTGTTGTTGTTGTTTCATTTTTCCCAGTTTTAGTGCAACCATTTATATTGTCAACTCCGAAGTCTGAATTCGGCCCTTTGTGGGCTTGTGATAGTGACCTTTTTGAAATAAATATCTTATCTAATATCTTATCTTATCTTACCTTACTGAAAAAAATACAAATGAATGTCATTGTCAGTTTAATATACATATACTGATATTAGCAATAAAAATGTTAAAATTATTTGATTTACTAAACTTTTAGAAGTAAAAATATTTATATTTTTCAGTAAGTGCAAATTATGTTTTAGCATTGGGCATAGGGTTTTTGAGTCCTACTTATATTAATTTCTGCTCGTTTGGAGTTTGAGTCGGTTATTTATTGTAGTTTCTGTTCGTTTTGGGTTTCATTTATTTACCGAGGCTGATTTGTGGTAGTTTCACGCTTTGTAAATTATTTGATTTTATTTTTGCTCATTTTTGGTTTGATGGAGTTCTTTACTTTTCTTTGAACAATTTATTTTGTAGAAAAAGGTTTTTTAATTAATCTTAGGGAAAAAAAGTCAGAATAGATATGGGCCGGTAATTGTTCAGGTCATTTATTATTCTTTCCTTAGTGAAAGGGTAATACACGGGCCACTTTCAGCAGGAGCGACATTTTGGACAGGCTGGATGGGGCTTCAGCCCCTCTGATTTTATGAGGGGCCCCAAATCAGTAGTCACAATTATATTGATTTGATCTTAAGTGTGAAAAAATTGTGTTTTCAATTAAAACAAATCCGTTTCTAATAGAGCTGCACTTCACAACAATCTATTGTGAGCTTTATTATCAAACATATTTATTTATTATTCCTATTTCATATTTCATGACACATTTTTATTGTCTTGTTGTAAAAGTAACGGTGTCTGACTTTCATCACAATAAAACAAGGCGACCCAGGATATATAATAGAATTATACATGTCGGTTACGCGATTCCGGGGCGTGATCCCCTCTATATACGTATTATGTACTGTATATTTCTTTGAGTGTGTTCTTGAATCTGTTCTGAATTGTATTGAATTGTCTGGAAATTCAGCTTCTTGAATTTTGAGAAAATCAAAGTGAGAATTTCAGACTAGTTATTTTTTTAGAATTTCAGGAAAGATAAGAAAAATATATTATATAAAAGAACAATTAAAAGAATAGATAAAAATCTTGAAGGACAGTACCTAATCTTACATACACAAGATTATAAAAAAATGAAAATACGGTAAAAGCACAAGATTTGTTAATAGGACAGTTAAAAAGAAATTGTACCAACAGGTACAATTGTTGGTAGGACAGTTAAAAAGAAAAACATGAAAAAAAAACTAATAAGAGACCTACCAATTGGTGTCAATTCAAGAAAATTTTGATAGGGGGGGGGGGTTGAATTTACTGTTTGACATCCTGAAGAGGGGGGGAATTTGTTGTTTTTCGACTTTTCTATGAAAATATCAAGCCAGTTTTATGAGCAGCCACATTCAGGTATGTAAGCTGGTATTAAAGCAATTGCACCGAATGCAATTTACATTCACCGCCGTGCTCATTCACTCAACCTTGTATTGGTGATTGTATTTATAATTTGAGACAAATGACATCTTTCTTCTCCATTCTTCAAGAGCTGTATTGTTTTATCACGAATAGCAACATACAATACCATATGTTTGTTAATGCTCAGAAAGCCACTGGCATAACTGTTCCACAGTTGTCGAAGCCATTCGGGGAACAAAGTTGTATCTACTGAATAGATACAACTGTGTCTTGACTGTTTCATCAATTAGCAAAACATTCTTCAGACGTGGGTGTAGGCCCACGGACTCTCAGTCAGTCTTCAGACATTGGAATTTATATTTACACTCTATCTCGCGGATTTTCTTTTTTTTTGCCACAATATCTCTGTTTGAGCAGCTGCAGGTGGTAGACCTAGTTTTCTCTAGAGCTACTTGTCTTACTGCAGCTACGCGAGATAAAATTACTGACATGCAAACTGAAAAAGCTTTTAGTGTAATGTTTCATAAAGCAAAACAATCTTTTCGTGAGTGAGGCCTCACTGAAGACCTTTTGCAAAATGTTCAGAATTCTGGTTCTTCTTGAAGAAGAACAAAGCGTGCACATTAAGTAGCTCCAGCTTACCTTATTTTCTAACCGTGTCGACTTTGGGAAAAAGTGACCATGCTGAAGTGAAAGAATCAACTAAAGATGCTTTCAAAAGGGATTGTTTTTTTTTGTGGTAGATAGATTGTGCTGTGAGTTTGAAAACCGCGTCACGAATGCTTTTTCACTGTTAGAGTCAATCTCTGCATTAATCTTGATCCTTCACACTCTCTCAATACGATCTGACTAGCTAGTGTGGCAGCGCATTAAAAAGAAGTTTGCATTGACATAACCCTAATTGTCTTGCAAACAGATCTTGTGAGAAGATATATCGAGTATTTAGGCAATAGGGCAAAAGATCTCTTAGAACTTCACAATTTATTGAAAGCAATGTTGATAGCATATTCTGAAGTTTTAAAGATTATACAAATCTTCATTACTCTGCCTATCACAACGGCTTGCAATGGGATTCTTTTCTAAGTTAAGCTTGATTAAAACCCATTTAAGATCAACAATGGCTAAGGAGAGACTCAGTGATCTGATGTTGGTGTTTAGTGAAAATAAAATTGTGTGAAATCATTGGATTTCAAGGCTATGGTCGGTATTTTTGGAAAAATTAGTCTTCGTTGGTTTCCAGTTTTGCAATAAAACTGTGAATTACTTTCCAGCTTAAGTTCTCTGTACTTATTAAAAACCTTCAAATTGTTTCTTACTATTATTAGTTTATTTTGGGAGAGGCCTGTGCTAACCAGTGTAAAGGAACGTTGCTCTTAAGCAACTGTGAGCCGACCACTTTGGGGGGCCCACAGAGGTTACTTAGCCCCTCCTTAATTCAGAATGAAATGACGCCGAAAACTTTAAGCCTTTATGGGAAAGTTCCCTTTTCAAGTGACAAATTTATTAAATAACCTAAAACAAGGATGACAATTTTTTTAGTTGCTTTAACTATTTTCAACGATACTTCATCAATTCCACAAAATTGTGATTTCATTTTCGTAATTGTTTCATTTATTTCATTTTCGTCACATTCCGTAAACAGGAATTCAGAAGTTACATTTAGAGGTGGGTATTGGGGTAAGGGGGGGGGCTTGATGATCTTTTGGAAGCTTCATGGCGTAGTTTTGAACCTTCCTCTGAAAAAGATTCGCATAAATTTTCCGCAATTTCTTTCGGATCCTTACAAATTTCATCACCAATAGTCATCTTTTTTTTTTGCTCTTTTTTCTTTTTTTATGGCCCAATACTTCATTAAATTTTGCCCAGTTCTTCTTCATATTTACTTTAATTTGATCAAATTCCTTTTCATAATATGGTTTTTCAGCATACTTTTTTATTTTATTCCGTCAATTTCAGTATTCTTTGAAAATCTAGAGGTTCTGATCCGTGGGGCCATTTAAGTAATCTTTATACAAATTATTCTTCATTTTTATAGAAGCAAGGATACCAGTCGTCATCCATTCCATCCTTGGAATATTTTTTTTTTCTTTCTTACCTGTTTAATTGGACAACACTTATCAAACTTCGTAAAAAATGTACCCAGAAAAAATTATAAGCTTCATTTGCACACTTATTTTTAAAAACATCCGAAAAATCAACATGGTTTAAATTTTCAGCTAGTTTTCTTAAACTATTTTCTGATAAATCTCGATATTTAAGCTTATTTTTGTGGCCTGATATATTTAAAATATCAAGTTTGCCAATTAACATAAGGTGGTCTGATTCACCATTAATAAGAACGTCAGCCGAACAATCTTAATAATTGGCCAGCAACAAAAATATTATCTATTATTGTTGCCGAAGACTGCATTATTCTCGTAGGAATTAATACTAAAAGGTATAAATAAGACGACAACATTATGTTAAGGAAATCAACACTGCCATCTGAATTCAATGGGTCAATATTAAAATCACTCATTATAGCTGTCTTTCTATTTTCTCTTGTAACTTTAGACAAAACATTTTTAAAAACTTGTATGAAATCATTATCTGAAAATGATCGTACTTTATATACTATTTCCATTATCGAATTTTCCAAACTTGACGACCTTGTTTCAATAAACAGAGTTTCAACTTTAACTTCAAGCCAGAGTAAAAGGTCATCTCTTACATTATAATCCACATCACACTTCTAATCAACGCTGCTAGTTCTCCTCTCTGCATAAGGGAACGACCTTTATATTCAAAATTATACCTTGAAACAGAAAAATCCATTAAATTCACATTCACGTCATTTAAAAAAAGTTTCACATAGGCCTGCAAACAAAGGTTGGGATTTAAAACTGTCCATTGCTGACAGGAGTGAATATCTGGCTGATCGAAACCCTCGACAGTTCCAAAAAAATAAAGAATTACCCTTACTAGAATCCTATTGAGAAAGACTCCCAAGTTCAACGTCTGCACTATCTTTTGTACATTTTGCTAGTCCATCTTTCCATTCTGATCCATCAAATGAAACGTCTGCGAATACATCATCCAGAACTAGCCTATTTTCTTCGAATTTTTTTTAAACGATCATGAGACCCTAGCACGAACTAACCGTATACAGAAAGGAGTAGGGAGAAGAAATATAAAGAAGAAAACAAAAAAAATAAGAGAAACGTACATGAAGGCAGAGAAGGATATAAAGAAGAGAGAAAAGAAAAATGATAAACCTGAACAAAAATAGTCCGAATAAATGCAAACATTAAGCTGAGGGTCCATGACTGATAATATCATTAGCACTTCGGATTTGTCTTGTGTTTGGACCCTGCTTAACAAAAATCGCTCCTTCTATGGACCAGGCATTCTTTGACCTGAGTTTTTTGCAAGCCAAGTCAAGCAACTGTTTCCTCTTTCTAGTTAGGTGCTCCGACACAAATACACCTGTTTCCGCAAGGTTCAATTTAGCTAGGAAAATGGATTTCGCACCCTCCTGGTTACGAATTCAAAGCTAACGGGAGACACGTTAGAACTGTCCGGACTGGATGAAGTTTGGAGCCAACGAATGTCCTGTATTTGCGAATTTGCAATATCCGGTAGTCCCATTTTGTCTTCGATAATTTTCACTGCCGTCTCAACTCTGACTCCTCGAATTTGCTTTAAACCACTGAAAATAAGCATATCCAATCTCGTTTCTTGGTCCATATCATCCATTCGGTAAAAAATTACAGTTCTGCCCTATAATAAGGAGACATGTTAAGAGAACAATTCTTACTTTAAAATATGTATAATGATCCTAGTTAACATATTATCCAAGGGGAGAATCTTTATCCTCAAACTGTTCCTCTTTTTTCAACTTAAAATAAACAAATTACTATTTGCCATGCTTAATTTGGAAGTGACTATATGTTCTGAAATTTGTGCTATAATTTATTTTTATAGATGGTGTTAAACCAGCGTTCAATCCCCATATTAAGTTCCGTTTTTTTAAAAACAAATTTTAAAATACGATTCTAAGATATTGATGAATATCTTAGAACCTAAATATAAACAAAGTATATACCCTCCCCCCTAATGTGCAAATATATATCCAAAATTTTATTCTGAATCTAAATATAACCAATTGAACTTTGCCCCAACCCCTAAATATATCCAAATCAGGGTATATATTTGGACATCAGAGGGGCGGGGGTAATATTCATTTTTGATGCAAATTAAGGTTATATTTTTGTTCAATTTCATTGCGCAAACCACTCCGGAGATGTTCTAGTTCTTTTTGTGTGCTATCCACGACGGAGGCAAGAAAAGCCCGATCCAAGTTTAACTTTTCTAAGTAGATATCTGGATGTATTCTAAGTAGAAGATGCATTCACTGAATACATCTTCTACTCCTTTGGCATTTTTCTTAACAGCTTCGCTGAAGTTTTCTTGGTATGATTTGAGCTGAGATTGTTGAACCGTTATAAGTTCGTGCGTGCCGTAACAGAAAACGACGAAGTGTGTTCAGTTCTTCCTTTGAACTATGTCCACGATTGGAACAGGCCATTCAGGATAACCTTGGAATTTTGCTAATACCAGTCAATCAATTTCAAGTCCTCCGGGCATCTTAGGAAATAAGGAAAGATGTTACCTTGTTACTACCTTTCTTATTTATAGACGTGCCGGCATTCTTCTGTTTCTCAATAAATTTAGCTACACGCCAATCCATAATCCTTGCAAGCGAAAATTGGTTTCCTGGCAACCTTAGATGCACCCTGTTTGAATGACAAACCGGTACTGAATGAAATCGGTATGTTCTGTCATTTAAATTAAGCATGTATAAGGGTGTTGCAGCGTAATACCTCTCTTCTTATTACAGAAAGATGTTTTTCATATCCGTTTTGAAGCTTGATAGCCTCCTCCCCGCTTTTCTCTCTTTGAATATTACTGAAACATCCAACGCAATCCCAAGTAGTTCCAGAGAAATAGCAAACATGCTATGTTTACGACCAGAACCAACATGGTGTCCTTCGATTTGCCTTTGTCCCCTTCTCGAATTTCATGTATTCAGGGTTTGCTCTGTCTCTTCAATGGTCTATGAAAGTTTCAACAAAATATCAATTCTGAGACATTGCACGCAGCGTTTTTTTGAAAACTCACATACAGACTTATAGGATTTGCCGTCGGAAATATCTACCAAACAAAGGAATTACAGGCTCTCTATATAATTTGCCGTCGGGAACTACCAAGCAAAAAGGAATTGGAGACTCTCTATAAGATTTGCCATCGGGAACTGCTAAAGACTTCCTACTTGCACTATTAAGTCAGTGAAGGTCCCAGCGTTTGCCATACTCGCGGAAACCACCAATTGGCTCCATGTCGGCTTTGACAGTGGCAAGCCAGGGTTTGTTTTGTCCTCCTACTCTCTATTTCCAAAACGAAAGCGGTAGGCATTTGAAGCAATTCTTGCTTACATCGTTGTCTGGTCTACACTACCACAAATCACCATCAATAAATAAAAGAAACCCAAAACAGACAGAAATTATAAAAAATAACCGAGTCAAACTAAAAAATTAACATGAATAGTATTGACAACCCCCATGACTTCTCAAGACCAAAACGTAATTTGCATTTTACTGAAAAAGAAACAAAAAACAAATGACCGTGGATTGCCAGTTTCATATATCCTACATATACTGATACTTATTCCTTATATTTTTTTTTGTTTATTGAAGCCAAAAAAGTGAAAACTTTTAAAATTTATTTTGTTTAATTCCTGGGGAGACTCGTATTTTATGGACCTATCAAGTCGTTCTTTAGTGGCACGTCTTAAAATGGAATCGACACGGCTACACTGACAGGCAAATCAGCTATCCTAAAATTATTAAAGAAAATAAACCGGGAGAGTCTCTTCAGTGTCTCAAAGGAACAAGACATAAATAAGTATTTGTTATATAAATTATTACCTTAAATAAAATATTTCATTTAAATTATTGAAACAAGTTATATAAGTTTTTATAGCAATTTTGAGTAGTAATGTCATGCATACAATCTAATTCATAAGAAATTTTTTGAATATATGTTTTCAAAACAAATTGAAACTTTTTAACATTTTTTCTCGGAATCTCATTAAAGAAACAAGGAAACTTAAGTTTGAACCAAGTTCGATGGGAGAAAATCTTCCTGTATTATATCAGAAAAAGCAATGAGTGTTACATTTAGATAGCCTAAATAATTCTCTGTATTCAAAATTTAGGGTGGGTGGCTTTGATTTAGCCCTAATTCCCAAAACCATTGGATTTCCATACTTTTCCTATTTAATCCTGTATTTGTCAATACAACCTGCCTGTTCTTTTGCTTTTTTCCACTGTATTTTCCTATCCTGACTTAGAAACTTCTTCAGGATCAACCTTTCGATGTGGGAGGATTTAAGTAGCATAAGGGTTCCAGACTCCACGAGACCCATAAAGATTCCTATTGGATTTCCACGGGACCCTGGTTTCTGGAAGACACGCCCCTGTATTCTGATGGGACCCCTGGATTCCCATCACACCCGGAAGACATGCCCCTTGGATTCCGACAACATGCCCTGTTTTAAAATGATCAGGTTTTATATCATAGGGGCTTTTAAATTATGTAATTGGAGTTGGAACTCAAGCGTGGCTTAGTATATTTATCGGAAATAACGTAATGACGGTGCACACGTGGGTGTTACATAATGGCAGCGCACACATCAGTGTCACATAATACTTTTTGAGATTTCATTTTCATTCAAGACATTTCTTAAGACATTTAAAGACGTTTCTTAAGATGTTTCAAGACGTTTTAAATCATCCCAAGACGTTTGTAAAGACATTTTTATCAAGACGTTTCAAAACGTTTTCCAAGACATTTCAAGAGGTTTCAAGAAATTTCAAGACATTTCATAAGACATTTTTCTTCAAGATGTTTCAAGATATTTTTAAGACATTTCAAGACGTTTCAAGAAATTTGAAGACCTTTCTCAAGACATTTTTCTTCAAGACGTTTCCTAAGACGTTTCAAGACATTTCAAGATATTTTTAAAGACATTTTTCTTCAAGACATTTTCTAAGACGTTTCAAGGCTTTTCAAGACATTTCTTAAGACATTTTTCTTCAAGACGTTTTCTAAGACATTTCAAGACATTTAGAGATGTTTCTTAAGACGTTTTTCTTCAAAATGTTTTCGAAGACATTTCAAAACGTCCTCCTCATCACCCCCTAGGAGATTTTCATTCTTTTTCCCCAAAACATAAACCTGGAAATCTAAAATCGAACACTGTTTTTTTTTTATTTGAACAGCGGGACTTAGCATTTCATTGCTAGAATATCCAGGCAATTCACGCCCCTTAGAATTCCCACGAAGGGCCCTAACCTAACCATCGGAGGACCCTGGAAACCAATTCAACCGAGACCCAAGCTTCCAGTTGAACCCTCCCCAATAGCAAGCAAGTCCAACGGGACCTCCTAACATAACCACTTTAGGACCCTAGCAACCAATTGAACCGAGACCCAAGCTTCCAGTTGAACCCTCCACAATAGCAAGAAAGTCCAACGGGTCCCCCTAACCACCTTAGGACCCTAGTAACCAATTCAACTGGGTACCCAAGCATCTAATTCAACCGGTGGGGCCCCTAGCGAGCAATTGCAACGGAGGGTCCTAACCTAACTATTGAAAGACCCTAGCAAGCAATTCAACTGAGGCCCAAGCATGGTTCACGGAACTAGTTGTGTGTTGATTTTTATTCGTGGAACTTGTTGCATGCAAATTTTTTTTCGTAGAGCTTGTTGCATGCTGATTTTTGTCTCCGTGTAACTTTTACACTGATTTTGCTCCTCGCGAAACTGATTTTATTCATGAAATTTGTTGCATGCTGATTTTTGTTCGTGAAACTTGTTGCAAGATGATTTTTCTCTTCTTGAAAATTTTTTCTAGTCACGAAACTGATTTTCTTCCCCAAAATTGTTGTGGGCTGATAAATGTTCGTGAAACTTGTTGAGTGCTGATTTTTGTTCATGAAACTCGAGGAACTGATTCAGGGCTGATTTTTGTTCGTGAAACTGGTTACATGTTGATTTTTCTCTGCACTTAACTCGTATATAGATTTTTATCCTCGTGAAATTGATTTTGTTCATGTAAATTCTTACCTGCTGATTTTTGCTCGTGGATCTTTTTGCATGCTGATTTTTGTCCGTGAAACTTCTTGCATGCTGTTTTTTCTTTTCGTGAAACTTGTACATTGCTTTTTTCTTTTCGTGAAAATAATTTTGTTCATGGAACTTGTTGCGTGCTGATTTTTGTTCGTGGAAGTTGTTGCATGCTGATTTTTGCTTCTGTTCGTGAAACTTGTTACATGTTGATTTTTTTCTTCGTGAAACTTGTACATTAATTTTTCTCCTCACGAAATTAATTTTGTTCCTGGAACTTGTTGCATGCTGATTTTGTTTATTAAGCTTGTTGCATGCTGATTTTGTTTTCTTTTGTTCGTGAAACTTCTTGCATATTGTTGTTTACTCTTCATAAAATGTCTACATTGATTTTTCTCCTCAGGAAACTGATCTCGTTCATGGAACTTGTTGCGTGCCGATTTTTGTTCGTGGAACTTGTTGGGTACCGATTTTTGTTCTCAAAACTTGTTGCATGTTATTTTTTTCTCTTCGTGAGATTTGTACATTAATTTTTTTCTCCCCGTGAAACTGATTTTGTCGATGGAACTTGTTGGCCGCTGATTTTTGTTCGTGAAACTTGTCGAGTGCTGATTTTTATCCGTGAAACTTGTTGCATGTTGATTTTTCTCTCTTCGTGAAACTTGCACTTCAATTTTTCTCATCATGAAACTTATTTTGTTCTTGCCACTTGTTGCTTGCTGATTTTTACTCAAGGAGCTTGCTGCGTGCTGATTTTAGTACGTGAAGCTTCATGCAAGTTGATTTTTCCTCTTCGTGAAACATAAAAATTAATTTTTATTCTCGTCGCGTAACTGATTCTATTCATGGAATTATTGCATGCTTATATTTTATTTAGTGGAAAACTGTTGCTTGTTAATTTTTCTCTTCGTAAAACATGTGCATTGATTTTTCTCCTCGTGAAGCTGATTTTGTTCAAGAAATTTGTTGTTGTGTGCTGATTTGTTTTTGTTTGTGGAACTTGTTGCATGCTGATTTTAGTTCATGAAACTCGCATATTGATTTTTCTCCTCGTGGAACTGATTTTGTTCGTGAAAATTGTTGCCTGAAGATTGTGCTCGTGGAACTTTTTGCATGCTGGTTTTTGTGTCGTGAAAACTAGTTCCATGTTGTTTTTTATCTTCGTGAAACTTTTTCTCCTCGTAAAACTGATTTTGTTCATGGAACATGTAGCGTCCTAATTTTTGTTCGTAGAACTTGTTGAGTGCTGATTTTTGCTCGTTAAACTTTTCGAAGGTTGATTTTTCTCTTCGTGAAGCTTGTACATTGATTTTTCTCCTCGCGAAACTAATTTTGTTCATGGAACTTGCTGCTTGCTGTTTTATGTACGTGGGACTTTTTGAGTGCTGATTTTTTAACTAATGAAACTTGTCGCATGTCGATTTTTTTCTCCTCGGACTAACTCGTAAATTGATTTTTCTCCTCGTGAAACTGATTTTACTCGTGAGACTTTTTGCATGCTGATTTTATTTTCTTCGTGGAACGATTTGCGTGCTGACTTTTTTGCTCGTAACACTTGTCGCATGTTGATTTTTCTCTTGGCGAAACTTATACATCGATCATTCTCCTCGGGAAACTGATTTTATTCACGGACTTATTGCATGGATATTTTTGTTCGTCGAACTTGTTGCACGCTGATTTTTGTTGGTGAAATTTGTTGCGTGTTTATTCCCTTTGTGAAACTCCTACATTGATTTTTCTCCCAATAAAACTGTTTTGTTCAAAGAAGTTGTTACGCGCTGATTTTTGCTCGTGGGTCATGTTGCATGCATTTTTTTTTCGTGAAATGGGTTAAATATAGTTTTTCCTCTTCTTGAAACATGTACAGTGTTTTTTTGCTTCTTGAAACTTGTACATTGATTTTTCTCCTCCTGAAACTGATTTTCTTCATCGAATTTGTCGTGTGTTTGATTTTTATCCGTGGAATTTGTTGCATGCTGGTTTTTGTCGATGAAACTTGTTACATGCTGATTTTTCCCTTCGTGAAATTTATACATTGTTATTTTCTCCTCATCCGATTGAATTTCTTCATCGGACTTGTCGTGTGCTGATTTATGTTCGTGAAACTTGTTGAGTGCTGATTTTTTGATCATGAAACTTATCGTATGTTGATTTTTATCTTCGTGAAACTTGTACATTGATATTTCTCCTCGCGAAACTGATTTTGTTCATGGTACTTGTCGCGTGTTGTCTTATATTCGTGGAACTTGTTGAGTGCTGATTTTTGCTCATGAAACTTGTCGTGTGTTGATTTTTTTTTCTTCGTGAAACTCGCAAATGATTTTTTTCCTCGCGAAATTGATTTTACTCATGGAACTTATTGCATGCTGCTTTTCTTTTCTTCTTGGAACTTGTTGCATGCTGATTTTTTTACTTGTAAGACTTGTCGCATATTGATTTTATTATTATTATTATTTATTGCAAAATACGCCATACAAAAAAGGAAAGACGGGGCAAAAGGCGAAAAAAAAGAAACACGCATAAACTTAGCAGTTATACATGACGGTTTTTAGTGACGAACGCTGGAGCTAAGATCCAAAGCATGTCTTAGAACAGATTACAAAAACGAGAATGAAAAAGTCAATTACACACGGCACTGCAGGTATTCGAAATTTTCGTTCGTGGAACTTGTTGCATGCTGATTTTTGTTCGTGAAACTTGTTGTATGTTGATTCTTCCCTTCGTGAAATTCGTAAATTATTTTTTATCCTGATGAAACTGATTTTGTTCAAGGAAGTTGCTGCGTGCTGATTTTTGTTAGTGGAACATGTTTTATGCTGATATATTTGCTCGCGAAAGGGCTATATGTTGATCTTTCTCTTCGTTAAACATGTACATTGGTTTTTTCTCTTCGTAAAATTTATGCATTGCTTTTTCTCGTTGTGAAACTTATTTTCTTCATGGAATTTGTTGCGTGCTGATTTTTCTTCGTGGAACTTGTTGCGTGCCAATTTTCGTTCGCAAAAACTTATAGCATGTTCTTTTTTCTCTTCGTGAAATTTGTACATTTATTTTTTTTTCCACGTTGATTCTGTTAATGCAACTTGTTGCCTGATGATTTTTGTTTCCGGAACTTGTTGAGTGTGATAGTGATAGTGATATATTTAATTAACACAAAGTTTAAATACAAAAATCAATATTATTCACCCAAAACCAAACGGTTGACGTAGGGTGAAACAGGTAAAAAATAATAATACGTACATGTAACATCATTCAAATACACTATAATGAGAAAGAAAGATAAAAAGAGAGAAAAAAGAAAAGAAAGAAAAAAAAATAAAGAATAATAATAATAGTACAGGGACAGCAACTACATACCATATTCATGTTGTGGGGTCGCACTCACAAACCAACAAGCAATTACAACTTAATTTAAATTAAATCAAATCAAATCACCTCCAAAACAAACAAAACTAGAATTCATACTTACTTAATAATTTTTCTTTCAATTTTGCTTTAAAACCACTAAAATTTTCTAGTTTACTCATATCATTATCCAAATTATTCCATAAATTTATACGCTTTATAACAAAAGAAAACGTCGACCTGGCAGACACTATAGGGGGAGTATAATAATCATTTTTACCCCTAGTATTTTGGTTATGTATATTCCATCGGCTGTAAAAACCAACCGTTAAAAAACTCCAGCAGCTGCTTCATATTGTATCTATACATAAACACAAATATATAAAAATGATGAAGACCCACCGCTGGCAATATCCTAAAATTCCTATAGACTTCTCGAACAGATTCTCTTTCTGATTTTCCTGATAATACTCTAATAGACTTGTTCTGGATAATTCGCACATGATTAACAATTGAAGAAAATGTACCCATGTATACAGAAGAACAATACAAAATACAGGGATGGATTAACGAAAAATAGAGAAGCCTAAGTATACTAGTTGGAAACATATAACTAAGTTTACGAATCATCCCCAAATTACGCGATAGAATCCGGGATAGAGTTTCAATACGGGATCGAAAAACTGAGAGTCTCATCTATAATAATGCCAAGATACTTTACTGCCTTTTGACGAGCAATCATACCATCTTCATATGCTATATGCTGTATCCATGGATAATAGTTCGATGTCCTCGAAAATATAAGAAAATTACTCTTAGAGGGGTTCACCTTTAGCTGATTCACTCTCAGCCATCTTTAAACCACATTTAGCGATTCTCGTACACTCTCAAGGAGCAATCTTTCTGACTTTGCGATCACCACTAAAGAAGTATCATCAGCAGACATAGGCACTGTAGCGGCGCTATCATTTTTGACAATTTCACTCATTCTTGTTTCCAGTTTACCAACAGACTGTGGAAGATCATTCACAAAAATTAAAAATAATAAGGGTCCAAGTACCGAACCCTGTGGAACTCCACACTCAATACAATTTTCATGGGAACCCATATTACTGATTTGAACATATTGTTTTCTACAAGACAAAAAAGAACGTAAAAACGAAAGAGCTGGACCCCTAATCCCATAAATTTCACACTTCATTAACGGAATATCATGACTGACCGTATCAAATGCCTTTACAATATCTAAAAATACAGTTGCCAATTTATATCCATTATCCAACGCCATATTAATAATGCTAGTCAAATATATTTTTGCTTGCTCAGTAGTGCGATCTTGACGGAATCCAAATTGACGGAATCCAGTGCTTATTTTTTATTGGTGAAACTCGTTGCATGTTGATTTTTCTCTTCATGAAACTCGTAAATTTATTTTTCTCCTCGTGAAACTGATTTCATTCACGGAACTTATTGCCTGCTGATATTTGCTTGTCTAACTTGTTGAGTGCTGATTTTTTGTTCGTGAAATTTGTTGCATTTTGATTTTTCTCTTCGTGAAACTCGTACATTGATGTTTCACCTCGCGAAACTGATTTTGTTTTCGGAACTTGCTGCCTGCTGATTATGTTCGTGGAACTTGTTGAGTTCTGATTTTTGCTTGTGAAACATGTCGCATGTTGATTTTTCTGTTAGTAAAGCTCGTACATTAATTTTCTCCTTGCGAAACTCATTTTTTTAGTGGCACTTGTTGTTTGCTGTTTTATGTTCGTGGAACTTATTTTAAAGAAGAGAAAGAAAGGTTTATTTAAAAAAAACATATCAACAAACAATTATTACTTCCTCCCCTAAAAAGCAAAGCTTGTCCGTGGGGGAGGTAGAGAAAACAAGATCCTTAAAACAAAGAACACTTGGCCACCGATACCACTAATACCATCACACTAAACAATAAATACAAAATAATATCATATATTATACTTCCTCTAGGAACATCATATCAACAAAACCCCCACAATAAAAATCAATCAATCAATCAAAACTCATATTCAGCAAACAGCAGTTCCTTAATGATTTTTCTAAAAATATTTGTGTCACTAATGGTCTTAATATCACTATTCAAACTATTCTATTTCCGTGTACCTCTATAAAAAACAGAAAAACATGAACGGGAAGATATACCTCTAGGTACACAGAAGTCCGCGCTACCCCTTGTATCATGAGAATGAACAGTAGACCTAATGGACAATAAATCATCAAACCAACGAGGCTGAACATCCTGCTGCAGTCCCAAAATAAACCACAATACATAGAACTCACGAAGGCCTGCAGCCGGCAAAATTTTTAAAGTTGGGTAAATTTCTCGAACAGAAATACGTGGAAATATACCGGCTAAAATTCTTACGGCATGATTTTGTAGAACTCTTATTGGTTTTAGGATAAAAGATAAAGTAGAGAGCCAAATACTCGAACAATAAAGTATATACAGGTGTATTAAAGAAAAATAAAGATGGCGAAGGACAGACTTTGGAAAACAATGTTGAAGTTTCTTCATTATACCGAGATTTCTTGCCGAATTTTGCTTGTTAAAGAAACATGTTCCTTAAAAGATAGAGTTTCATCTATTACAATCCCAAGGTATTTAAAAGACTCAGTCTGTTTATAACGCCATTGGGCATATCCAATTCGTTGATCCATTGGTAAAAGTTTGATGATCGCGAGAAAATAATAAAGTTAGACTTAGCCATGTTAATCCTTAATTTATTTACCCTCAGCCATGATATAATTCTATTAACTGATTCCTTCATGGAAATCTGCAGCAACCCCGCCGTCTTAGCTGTGCTAATGGCTGTTGTGTCATCAGCAAAAAGTGAAACTGTTTCATTACTCGGGTTTACCGTTAGTTCATTTATTTTATAGCAAAAATTATTCAGACAATTTGGTAAATCATTAATAAATATCAAGATGGTGCTCACTTTCGTGTTAATCTTCGTAAGAAACGCAACCGTGATCTGTCTCTACCTTAAAATCTCTTTCTCTTTACCTTCACTACTTCACTTACCTTCACTAATATAGGACCGAGAACTGATCCTTGCGAAACACCTACTTCAATACGCTTTTTTTTGGAAGAAGAATTATTTAGTTGGACATACTGATAACGATTACTTAAAAAACTTCTTAAAAATTTAATGATTTACCCCTCAAACCATACACCTCACACTTCTTAAGTAGAAGTTCATGATCCACAGTGTCGAAAGCTTTCATCAGATCTAAAAATATAGCACCTATTTTTAAAACCTTTATTTAATACCTCATTAATAATAGTTGTCAAATAAATCATCGCCTGTTCCGTTGTCCTTTTTCTACGGAACCCAAATTGTGTGTCTACCAGTAACTTATGATCCTCCAAAAAAACTCATCATTCTAATACTAAAACACTTCTCTAAAACAAGGGAAATGATGTGTAAAACAGATATCGGTCTATAGTTTCCTGGGTCGTTTTGAATACCACCCTTATGAATTGGGGTTACACGGGCAACTTTAAAACAGTCTGGGAATTTTCCTTGACGAAAACACTCATTAATTAACCCACATAAAACTTCAGCTATAACAGGAAAAATACATTTAAGTGTTTTTAGAGTAATATGATCGCTACCAGATGAATTACTACGCAACCCATAAATAATTTTTTTAATTTCATCAACTGTTAGAAGTCTAAGGTGAAGAGATACATCAATCGGGTCCCTCAGCAAGGACTCGAACGTTGAATCGCCACTATCAGGTACAACTGACATAGCTAAATTCAGACCAATATTCGAAAAATAACTCTGAAATTCATTGCATATGTCCTTTTCAGAATTCAAAGTCTTTCCCATTACACTAACTAATTCATCAGGTACACTATTTATTTTTAATCCAATCACTTCTTTTATTAGTCCCAGGTTTTTTCTAAGGGCATCCTTCGACCTCCTTAAACTTTTTCTCAAAATATTTCTCTTTTTCATTTCTTAAAATTGTATTCAGTATATTTCGATAAATATTATATAATTGCTGATTTTCTTGTGTTGATTTAATTATTTGAGCTCTAAACAATTTATCTCTTACATTATTTGCTTCAAAATCACAGGACTAATCCAAGGTTTTTTACTTGAGGGTTTTCTATTAAACGGTTTCAATATGACTGCTTGACTTATCAAAATCTGCAACTTTTCATAAAATAAAAAAAACTTGGATTTAGATCCTGAACTTCGCCTAGAACATCGTACCAATTCACCTTTTCTATGTCATTTTTAAGTTTTACCATCGCATTTTTACTGATCACTGGAATCCTTGATTTTTTGCCTTTAAACACCTTCGTGACAGTTCTAAAGCTAGCTGAAACTCCAAAGTGGTCAGATACATCGTTGATAAGGACCCTGGGAAGACTCAAGGGTACATTAGGAAGGATGTTATCCAGAAGCTTAGCTGATGTTCCCGTAATTCTTGTAGGGATATTTATACAAGGATGAAACCCATTAGATAAACTTCTATTAATAAATTCAGTGCTAGCAGATGACTGATGTATAAGGTCAATATTAAAATCCCCGATAATAAAAAATGGCATAGAGTTAATAGGAAGTTTCATTAATTTTTCTTCAAATAGATCCATAAAGTCTTGGAGCAGGCTCTGTGGAGGTCTATATACTACAACAATGCAAAAATTCAAATTCTCTCTAGTTATATGTAAAACAAAAAACACTCGCAAACTTTCTCTCTATATATTGTAAGATCTTCTCTTATTGAAACCTTATAATCAGTTTGAATATAAGCTGCTAGGCCTCCATGTTGGTAATACTCTCGATTCCTTACATATAAATTATAACCAGGGATATGCAGTAATTGCGAGTTATTATCATTTAACCACGTTTCAGTTAAAGCGATCACCTGAAAGACCTTAGTATTTATTAATTCCGATAAAAAATTATGCGCAGAATTCAATCCCTGACAATCCAAATGAAAAATGTTAAGGCCAAAATCGCTTCATCACCATACAAGGGTAGTGCCCCTTCTTTAAAAACATACCTTGATGGTTCATTTGTGAAAATCTCAGTAGCATTAATATCTAAAATTCTATTTATTCTTTCATTAAACTGGCTGGAAAAATCAACCTTCGACTTTCAAGTTGCAGGACATTGCTGTTCCCAGGAGGTGAAACGATATCTCTAACCATCATCAATAAAAGTTAATGTATGTAACGGTAGAGGGTGGCGGTGGCGACAAAAAAATCATTATCTACTAAACATATATCTAGACCTAGATAAATACAAAAAAATAACAAAATATATTCCGTCAAAGTGGACATAAGAAACAAAAATTAAACAAAATAAATAACAAACCGGTCGATATGTATACGCATATCAACTCCCAAAAATAAAATTCAGTGGGCTTAATATGGCTCACAACTGTGAGCCATATTAAGCCCACTGAATTTTATTTTGGGAGTTGATATGCGTATACATATCGACCGGTTTGTTTATTTATTTTGTTTAATTTTTGTTTCTTATGTCCACTTTGACGGAATATATTTTGTTATTTTTTTTGTATTTATCTAGGTCTAGATATATGTTTAGTAGATAATGATTTTTTGTCGCCACCGCCACCCTCTACCGTTCACATACATTAACTTTTATTGATGATGGTTAGAGATATCGTTTCACCTCCTGGGAACAGCAATGTCCTGCAACTTGAAAGTCGAAGGGTTGATTTTTCCAGCCAGTTTAATGAAAGAATAAATAGAATTTTAGATATTAATGCTACTGAGATTTTCACAAATGAACCATCAAGGTATGTTTTTTAAAGAAGGGGCACTACCCTTGTATGGTGATGAAGCGATTTTGGCCTTAACATTTTTCATTTGGATTGTCAGGGATTGAATTCTGCGCATAATTTTTTATCGGAATTAATAAATACTAAGGTCTTTCAGGTGATCGCTTTAACTGAAACGTGGTTAAATGATAATAACTCGCAATTACTGCATATCCCTGGTTATAATTTATATGTAAGGAATCGAGAGTATTACCAACATGGAGGCCTAGCAGCTTATATTCAAACTGATTATAAGGTTTCAATAAGAGAAGATCTTACAATATATAGAGAGAAAGTTTGCGAGTGTTTTGTTTTACATATAACTAGAGAGAATTTGAATTTTTGCATTGTTGTAGTATATAGACCTCCACAGAGCCTGCTCCAAGACTTTATGGATCTATTTGAAGAAAAATTAATGAAACTTCCTATTAACTCTATGCCATTTTTTATTATCGGGGATTTTAATATTGACCTTATACATCAGTCATCTGCTAGCACTGAATTTATTAATAGAAGTTTATCTAATGGGTTTCATCCTTGTATAAATATCCCTACAAGATTTACGGGAACATCAGCTAAGCTTCTGGATAACATCCTTCCTAATGTACCTTGAGTCTTCCCAGGGTCCTTATCAACGATGTATCTGACCACTTTGGAGTTTCAGCTAGCTTTAGAACTGTCACGAAGGTGTTTAAAGGCAAAAAATCAAGGATTCCAGTGATCAGTAAAAATGCGATGGTAAAACTTAAAAATGACATAGAAAAGGTGAATTGGTACGATGTTCTAGGCGAAGTTCAGGATCCAAATTCCAAGTTTTTTTTATTTTATGAAAAGTTGCAGATTTTGATAAGTCAAGCAGTCATATTGAAACCGTTTAATAGAAAACCTCAAGTAAAAAAACCTTGGATTAGTCCTGTGATTTTGAAGCAAATAAATGTAAGAGATAAATTGTTTAGAGCTCAAATAATTAAATCAACACAAGAAAATCAGCAATTATATAATATTTATCGAAATATACTGAATACAATTTTAAGAAATGAAAAAGAGAAATATTTTGAGAAAAAGTTTAAGGAGGTCGAAGGATGCCCTTAGAAAACCTGGGACTAATAAAAGAAGTGATTGGATTAAAAATAAATAGTGTACCTGATGAATTAGTTAGTGTAATGGAAAAGACTTTGAATTCTGAAAAGGACATATGCAATGAATTTCAGAGTTATTTTTCGAATATTGGTCTGAATTTAGCTATGTCAGTTGTACCTGATAGTGGCGATTCAACGTTCGAGTCCTTGCTGAGGGACCCGATTGATGTATCTCTTCACCTTAGACTTCTAACAGTTTGATGAAATTAAAAAAATTATTTATGGGTTGCGTAGTAATTCATCTGGTAGCGATCATATTACTCTAAAAACACTTAAATGTATTTTTCCTGTTATAGCTGAAGTTTTATGTGGGTTAATTAATGAGTGTTTTCGTCAAGGAAAATTCCCAGACTGTTTTAAAGTTGCCCGTGTAACCCGAATTCATAAGGGTGGTATTCAAAACGACCCAGGAAACTATAGACCGATATCTGTTTTACACATCATTTCCCTTGTTTTAGAGAAGTGTTTTAGTATTAGAATGATGAGGTTTTTTGGAGGATCATAAGTTACTGGTAGACACACAATTTGGGTTCCGTAGAAAAAGGACAACGGAACAGGTGATGATTTATTTGACAACTATTATTAATGAGGTATTAAATAAAGGTTTTAAAATAGGTGCTATATTTTTAGATCTGATGAAAGCTTTCGACACTGTGGATCATGAACTTCTACTTAAGAAGTGTGAGGTGTATGGTTTGAGGGGTAAATCATTAAATTTTTTAAGAAGTTTTTTAAGTAATCGTTATCAGTATGTCCAACTAAATAATTCTTCTTCCAAAAAAAGCGTATTGAAGTAGGTGTTTCGCAAGGATCAGTTCTCGGTCCTATATTAGTGAAGGTAAGTGAAGTAGTGAAGGTAAAGAGAAAGAGATTTTAAGGTAGAGACAGATCACGGTTGCGTTTTCTTACGAAGATTAACACGAAAGTGAGCACCATCTTGATATTTATTAATGATTTACCAAATTGTCTGAATAATTTTTGCTATAAAATAAATGAACTAACGGTAAACCCGAGTAATGAAACAGTTTCACTTTTTGCTGATGACACAACAGCCATTAGCACAGCTAAGACGGCGGGGTTGCTGCAGATTTCCATGAAGGAATCAGTTAATAGAATTATATCATGGCTGAGGGTAAATAAATTAAGGATTAACATGGCTAAGTCTAACTTATTATTTTCTCGCGATCATCAAACTTTTACCAATGGATCAACGAATTGGATATGCCCAATGGCGTTATAAAACAGACTGAGTCTTTTAAATACCTTGGGATTGTAATAGATGAAACTCTATCTTTTAAGGAACATGTTTCTTTAACAAGCAAAATTCGGCAAGAAATCTCGGTATAATGAAGAAACTTCAACATTGTTTTCCAAAGTCTGTCCTTCGCCATCTTTATTTTTCTTTAATACACCTGTATATACTTTATTGTTCGAGTATTTGGCTCTCTACTTTATCTTTTATCCTAAAACCAATAAGAGTTCTACAAAATCATGCCGTAAGAATTTTAGCCGGTATATTTCCACGTATTTCTGTTCGAGAAATTTACCCAACTTTAAAAATTTTGCCGGTTGCAGGCCTTCGTGAGTTCTATGTATTGTGGTTTATTTTTGGACTGCAGCAGGATGTTCAGCCTCGTTGGTTTGATGATTTATTGTCCATTAGGTCTACTGTTCATTCTCATGATACAAGGGGTAGCGCGGACTTCTGTGTACCTAGAGGTATATCTTCCCGTTCATGTTTTTCTGTTTTTATAGAGGTACACGGAAATAGAATAGTTTGAATAGTGATATTAAGACCATTAGTGACACAAATATTTTTAGAAAAATCATTAAGGAACTGCTGTTTGCTGAATATGAGTTTTGATTGATTGATTGATTTATTTATTGTGGGGGTTTTGTTGATATGATGTTCCTAGAGGAAGTATAATATATGATATTATTTTGTATTTATTGTTTAGTGTGATGGTATTAGTGGTATCGGTGGCCAAGTGTTCTTTGTTTTAAGGATCTTGTTTTCTCTACCTCCCCCACGGACAAGCTTTGCTTTTTAGGGGAGGAAGTAATAATTGTTTGTTGATATGTTTTTTTTAAATAAACCTTTCTTTCTCTTCTTTAAAATAAGTTCCACGAACATAAAACAGCAAACAACAAGTTCCACTAAAAAAATGAGTTTCGCAAGGAGAAAATTAATGTACGAGCTTTACTAACAGAAAAATCAACATGCGACATGTTTCACAAGGAAAAATCAGAAACTCAACAAGTTCCACGAACATAAATCAGCAGGCAGCAAGTTCCGAAAACAAAATCAGTTTCGCGAGGTGAAACATCAATGTACGAGTTTCACGAAGAGAAAAATCAAAATGCAACAAATTTCACGAACAAAAAATCAGCACTCAACAAGTTAGACAAGCAAATATCAGCAGGCAATAAGTTCAGTGAATGAAATCAGTTTCACGAGGAGAAAAATAAATTTACGAGTTTCATGAAGAGAAAAATCAACATGCAACGAGTTTCACCAATAAAAAATAAGCACTGGATTCCGTCAATTTGGATTCCGTCAAGATCGCACTACTGAGCAAGCAAAAATATATTTGACTAGCATTATTAATATGGCGTTGGATAATGGATATAAATTGGCAACTGTATTTTTAGATATTGTAAAGGCTTTTGATACGGTCAGTCATGATATTCCGTTAATGAAGTGTGAAATTTATGGGATTAGGGGTCCAGCTCTTTCGTTTTTTACGTTCTTTTTGTCTTGTAGAAAACAATATGTTCAAATCGGTAATATGGGTTCCCATGAAAATTGTATTGAGTGTGGAGTTCCACAGGGTTCGGTACTTGGACCCTTATTATTTTTAATTTTTGTGAATGATCTTCCACAGTCTGTTGGTAAACTGGAAACAAGAATGAGTGAAATTGTCAAAAATGATAGCGCCGCTACAGTGCCTATGTCTGCTGATGATACTTCTTTAGTGGTGATCGCAAAGTCAGAAAGATTGCTCCTTGAGAGTGTACGAGAATCGCTAAATGTGGTTTAAAGATGGCTGAGAGTGAATCAGCTAAAGGTGAACCCCTCTAAGAGTAATTTTCTTATATTTTCGAGGACATCGAACTATTATCCATGGATACAGCATATAGCATATGAAGATGGTATGATTGCTCGTCAAAAGGCAGTAAAGTATCTTGGCATTATTATAGATGAGACTCTCAGTTTTCGATCCCGTATTGAAACTCTATCCCGGATTCTATCGCGTAATTTGGGGATGATTCGTAAACTTAGTTATATGTTTCCAACTAGTATACTTAGGCTTCTCTATTTTTCGTTAATCCATCCCTGTATTTTGTATTGTTCTTCTGTATACATGGGTACATTTTCTTCAATTGTTAATCATGTGCGAATTATCCAGAACAAGTCTATTAGAGTATTATCAGGAAAATCAGAAAGAGAATCTGTTCGAGAAGTCTATAGGAATTTTAGGATATTGCCAGCGGTGGGTCTTCATCATTTTTATATATTTGTGTTTTATGTATAGATACAATATGAAGCAGCTGCTGGAGTTTTTTAACGGTTGTTTTACAGCCGATGGAATATACATAACCAAAATACTAGGGGTAAAAATGATTATTATACTCCCCCTATAGTGTCTGCCAGGTCGACGTTTTCTTTTGTTATAAAGCGTATAAATTTATGGAATAATTTGGATAATGATATGAGTAAACTAGAAAATTTTAGTGGTTTTAAAGCAAAATTGAAAGAAAAATTATTAAGTAAGTATGAATTCTAGTTTTGTTTGTTTTGGAGGTGATTTGATTTGATTTAATTTAAATTAAGTTGTAATTGCTTGTTGGTTTGTGAGTGCGACCCCACAACATGAATATGGTATGTAGTTGCTGTCCCTGTACTATTATTATTATTCTTTATTTTTTTTTCTTTCTCTTTCTTTTCTCTCTTTTTATCTTTCTTTTCTCATTATAGTGTATTTGAATGATGTTACATGTACGTATTATTATTTTTTACCTGTTTCACCCTACGTCAACCGTTTGGTTTGGGTGAATAATATTGATTTTTGTATTTAAACTTTGTGTTAATTAAATATATCACTATCACTATCACACTCAACAAGTTCCGGAAACAAAAATCATCAGGCAACAAGTTGCATTAACAGAATCAACGTGGAAAAAAAAATAAATGTACAAATTTCACGAAGAGAAAAAAGAACATGCTATAAGTTTTGCGAACGAAAATTGGCACGCAACAAGTTCCACGAAGAAAAATCAGCACGCAACAAATTCCATGAAGAAAATAAGTTTCACAACGAGAAAAAGCAATGTATAAAATTTACGAAGAGAAAAAACCAATGTACATGTTTAACGAAGAGAAAGATCAACATATAGCCCTTTCGCGAGCAAATATATCAGCATAAAACATGTTCCACTAACAAAAATCAGCACGCAGCAACTTCCTTGAACAAAATCAGTTTCATCAGGATAAAAAATTAATTTACGAATTTCACGAAGGGAAGAATCAACATACAACAAGTTTCACGAACAAAAATCAGCATGCAACAAGTTCCACGAACGAAAATTTCGAATACCTGCAGTGCCGTGTGTAATTGACTTTTTCATTCTCGTTTTTGTAATCTGTTCTAAGACATGCTTTGGATCTTAGCTCCAGCGTTCGTCACTAAAAAACCGTCATGTATAACTGCTAAGTTTATGCGTGTTTCTTTTTTTCGCCTTTTGCCCCGTCTTTCCTTTTTGTATGGCGTATTTTGCAATAAATAATAATAATAATAAAATCAATATGCGACAAGTCTTACAAGTAAAAAAATCAGCATGCAACAAGTTCCAAGAAGAAAATAAAAGCAGCATGCAATAAGTTCCATGAGTAAAATCAATTTCGCGAGGAGAAAAATCAATTTGCGAGTTTCACGAAGAAAAAAAAAAATCAACACACGACAAGTTTCATGAGCAAAAATCAGCACTCAACAAGTTCCACGAATATAAGACAACACGCGACAAGTACCATGAACAAAATCAGTTTCGCGAGGAGAAATATCAATGTACAAGTTTCACGAAGATAAAAATCAACATACGATAAGTTTCATGATCAAAAAATCAGCACTCAACAAGTTTCACGAACATAAATCAGCACACGACAAGTCCGATGAAGAAATTCAATCGGATGAGGAGAAAATAACAATGTATAAATTTCACGAAGGGAAAAATCAGCATGTAACAAGTTTCATCGACAAAAACCAGCATGCAACAAATTCCACGGATAAAAATCAACACACGACAAATTCGATGAAGAAAATCAGTTTCAGGAGGAGAAAAATCAATGTACAAGTTTCAAGAAGCAAAAAAACACTGTACATGTTTCAAGAAGAGGAAAAACTATATTTAACCCATTTCACGAAAAAAAAATTGCATGCAACATGACCCACGAGCAAAAATCAGCGCGTAACAACTTCTTTGAACAAAACAGTTTTATTGGGAGAAAAATCAATGTAGGAGTTTCACAAAGGGGAATAAACACGCAACAAATTTCACCAACAAATATCAGCGTGCAACAAGTTCGACGAACAAAAATATCCATGCAATAAGTCCGTGAATAAAATCAGTTTCCCGAGGAGAATAATCGATGTATAAGTTTCGCCAAGAGAAAAATCAACATGCGACAAGTGTTACGAGCAAAAAAGTCAGCACGCAAATCGTTCCACGAAGAAAATAAAATCAGCATGCAAAAAGTCTCACGAGTAAAATCAGTTTCACGAGGAGAAAAAATCAATTTACGAGTTAGTCGAGGAGAAAAAAATCGACATGCGACAAGTTTCATTAGTTAAAATCAGCACTCAAAAAGTCCCACGTACATAAAACAGCAAGCAGCAAGTTCCATGAACAAAATTAGTTTCGCGAGGAGAAAAATCAATGTACAAGCTTCACGAAGAGAAAAATCAACCTTCGAAAAGTTTAACGAGCAAAAATCAGCACTCAACAAGTTCTACGAACAAAAATTAGGACGCTACATGTTCCATGAACAAAATCAGTTTTACGAGGAGAAAAAGTTTCACGAAGATAAAAAACAACATGGAACTAGTTTCACGGACAAAAACCAGCATGCAAAAAGTTCCACGAGCACAATCTTCAGGCAACAATTTCACGAACAAAATCAGTTCCACGAGGAGAAAAATCAATATGCGAGTTTCATGAACTAAAATCAGCATGCAACAAGTTCCACAAACAAAAACAAATCAGCACACAACAAATTTCTTGAACAAAATCAGCTTCACGAGGAGAAAAATCAATGCACATGTTTTACGAAGAGAAAAATTAACAAGCAACAGGTTCCACTAAATAAAATATAAGCATGCAGTAATTCCATGAATAGAATCAGTTACGCGACGAGAATAAAAATTAATTTTTATGTTTCACGAAGAGGAAAAATCAACTTGCATGAAGCTTCACGTACTAAAATCAGCACGCAGCAAGCTCCTTGAGTAAAAATCAGCAAGCAACAAGTGGCAAGAACAAAATAAGTTTCATGATGAGAAAAATTGAAGTGCAAGTTTCACGAAGAGAAAAATCAACATGCAACAAGTTTCACGGATAAAAAATCAGCACTCGACAAGTTTCACGAACAAAAATCAGCGGGCCAACAAGTTCATCGACAAAATCAGTTTCACGGGGAGAAAAAAATTAATGTACAAATCTCAGGAAGAGAAAAAAAATAACATGCAACAAGTTTTGAGAACAAAAATCGGTACCCAACAAGTTCCACGAACAAAATCGGCACGCAACAAGTTCCATGAACGAGATCAGTTTCCTGAGGAGAAAAATCAATGTAGACATTTTATGAAGAGTAAACAACAATATGCAAGAAGTTTCACGAACAAAAGAAAAACAAAATCAGCATGCAACAAGCTTAATAAACAAAATCAGCATGCAACAAGTTCCAGGAACAAAATTAATTTCGTGAGGAGAAAAATTAATGTACAAGTTTCACGAAGAAAAAAATCAACATGTAACAAGTTTCACGAACAGAAGCAAAAAATCAGCAGTGCTGCAACAACTTCCACGAACAAAAATCAGCACGCAACAAGTTCCATGAACAAAATTATTTTCACGAAAAAGAAAAAAGCAATGTACAAGTTTCACGAAAAGAAAAAACAGCATGCAAGAAGTTCACGGACAAAAATCAGCATGCAAAAAGATCCACGAGCAAAAATCAGCAGGTAAGAATTTACATGAACAAAATCAATTTCACGAGGATAAAAATCTATATACGAGTTAAGTGCAGAGAAAAATCAACATGTAACCAGTTTCACGAACAAAAATCAGCCCTGAATCAGTTCCTCGAGTTTCATGAACAAAAATCAGCACTCAACAAGTTTCACGAACATTTATCAGCCCACAACAATTTTGGGGAAGAAAATCAGTTTCGTGACTAGAAAAAATTTTCAAGAAGAGAAAAAAAAAAAAATCATTTCTTGCAACAAGTTTCACGAACAAAAATCAGCATGCAACAAATTTCATGAATAAAATCAGTTTCGCGAGGAGCAAAATCAGTGTAAAGTTACACGGGACAAAAATCAGCATGCAACAAGCTCTACGAAAAAAAATTTGCATGCAACAAGTTCCACGAATAAAAATCAACACACAACTAGTTCCGTGAACCATGCTTGGGCCTCAGTTGAATTGCTTGCTAGGGTCTTTCAATAGTTAGGTTAGGACCCTCCGTTGCAATTGCTCGCTAGGGGCCCCCACGGTTGAATTAGATGCTTGGGTACCCAGTTAGTTGAATTGGTTACTAGGGTCCTAAGGTGGTTAGGGGGACCCGTTGGACTTTCTTGCTATTGCGGAGGGTTCAACTGGAAGCTTGGGTCTCGGTTCAATTGGTTGCTAGGGTCCTAAAGTGGTTATGTTAGGAGGTCCCGTTGGACTTGCTTGCTATTGGGGAGGGTTCAACTGGAAGCTTGGGTCTCGGTTGAATTGGTTTCCAGGGTCCTCCGATGGTTAGGTTAGGGCCCTTCGTGGGAATTCTAAGGGGCGTGAATTGCCTTGGATATTCTAGCAATGAAATGCTAAGTCCGCTGTTCAAATAAAAAAAAAACAGTGTTCGATTTTAGATTTCCAGGTTTATGTTTTGGGGAAAAGAATGAAAATGTCCTAGGGGGTGATGAGGAGGACGTTTTGAAATGTCTTCGAAAACATTTTGAAGAAAAACGTCTTAAGAAACATCTCTAAATGTCTTGAAATGTCTTAGAAAACGTCTTGAAGAAAAATGTCTTAAGAAATGTCTTGAAAAGCCTTGAAACGTCTTAGAAAATGTCTTGAAAGAAAAATGTCTTAAAAAATATCTTGAAATGTCTTGAAACGTCTTAGGAAACGTTCTTGAAGAAAAATGTCTTGAGAAAGGTCTTTAAATTTCTTGAAACGTCTTTGAAATGTCTTAAAAATATCTTGAAACATCTTGAAGAAAAATGTCTTATGAAATGTCTTGAAATTTCTTGAAACCTCTTGAAATGTCTTGGAAAACGTTTTGAAACGTCTTGATTAAAAATGTCTTTACAAACGTCTTGGGATGATTTAAAACGTCTTGAAACATCTTAAGAAACGTCTTTAAATGTCTTAAGAAATGTCTTGAATGAAAATGAAATCTCAAAAAGTATTATGTGACACTGATGTGTGCGCTGCCATTATGTAACACCCACGTGTGCACCGTCATTACGTTATTTCCGATAAATATACTAAGCCACGCTTGAGTTCCAACTCCAATTGCATAAGTTAAAAGCCCCTATGATATAAAACCTGATCATTTTAAAACAGGGCATGTTGTCGGAATCCAAGGGGCATGTCTTCCGGGTGTGATGGGAATCCAGGGGTCCCATCAGAATACAGGGGCGTGTCTTCCAGAAAAACCAGGGTCCCGTGGAAATCCAATAGGAATCTTTATGGGTCTCGTGGAGTCTGGAACCCTTATGCTACTAAATCCTCCCACATCGAAAGGTTGATCCTGAAGAAGTTTCTAAGTCAGGATAGGAAAATACAGTGGAAAAAAGCAAAAGAACAGGCAGGTTGTATTGACAAATACAGGATTAAATAGGAAAAGTATGGAAATCCAATGGTTTTGGGAATTAGGGCTAAATCAAAGCCACCCACCCTAAATTTTGAATACAGAGAATTATTTAGGCTATCTAAATGTAACACTCATTGCTTTTTCTGATGTAATACAGGAAGATTTTCTCCCATCGAACTTGGTTCAAACTTAAGTTTCCTTGTTTTCTTTAATGAGATTCCGAGAAAAAATGTTAAAAAGTTTCAATTTGTTTTGAAAACATATATTCAAAAAATTTCTTATGAATTAAATTGTATGAATGACATTACTACTCAAAATTGCTATAAAAAACTTATATAACTTGTTTCAATAATTTAAATGAAATATTTTATTTAAGGTAATAATTTATATAACAAATACTTATTTATGTCTTGTTCCTTTGAGACACTGAAGAGACTCTCCCGGTTTATTTTCTTTAATAATTTTAGGATAGCTGATTTGCCTGTCAGTGTAGCCGTGTCGATTCCATTTTAAGACGTGCCACTAAAGAACGACTTGATAGGTCCATAAAATACGAGTCTCCCCAGGAATTAAACAAAATAAATTTTAAAAAGTTTCACTTTTTTGGCTTCAATAAACAAAAAAAATATAAGGAATAAGTATCAGTATATGTAGGATATATGAAACTGGCAATCCACGGTCATTTTTTTTTGTTTCTTTTTCAGTAAAATGCAAATTACGTTTTGGTCTTGAGAAGTCATGGGGGTTGTCAATACTATTCATGTTAATTTTTTAGTTTGACTCGGTTATTTTTTATAATTTCTGTCTGTTTTGGGGTTTCTTTTATTTATTGATGGTGATTTGTGGTAGTGTAGACCAGACAACGATGTAAGCAAGAATTGCTTCAAATGCCTACCGCTTTCGTTTTGGAAATAGAGAGTAGGAGGACAAAACAAACCCTGGCTTGCCACTGTCAAAGCCGACATGGAGCCAATTGGTGGTTTCCGCGAGTATGGCAAACGCTGGGACCTTCACTGACTTAATAGTGCAAGTAGGAAGTCTTTAGCAGTTCCCGATGGCAAATCTTATAGAGAGTCTCCAATTCCTTTTTGCTTGGTAGTTCCCGACGGCAAATTATATAGAGAGCCTGTAATTCCTTTGTTTGGTAGATATTTCCGACGGCAAATCCTATAAGTCTGTATGTGAGTTTTCAAAAAAACGCTGCGTGCAATGTCTCAGAATTGATATTTTTGTTGAAACTTTCATAGACCATTGAAGAGACAGAGCAAACCCTGAATACATGAAAATTCGAGAAGGGGACAAAGGCAAATCGAAGGACACCATGTTGGTTCTGGTCGTAAACATAGCATGTTTGCTATTTCTCTGGAACTACTTGGGATTGCGTTGGATGTTTCAGTAATATTCAAAGAGAGAAAAGCTGGGGAGGAGGAGGCTATCAAGCTTCAAAACGGATATGAAAAAACATCTTTCTGTAATAAGAAGAGAGGTATTACGCGCTGCAACACCCTTATACATGCTTAATTTAAATGACAGAACATACCGATTTCATTCAGTACCCGTTTGTCATTCAAACAGGGTGCATCTAAGGTTGCCAGGAAACCAATTTTCGCTTGCAAGGATTATGGATTGCGTGTAGCTAAATTTATTGAGAAACAGAAGAATGCCGGCACGTCTATAAATAAGAAAGGTAGTAACAAGGTAACATCTTTCCTTATTTCCTAAGATGCCGCGAGGACTTGAAATTGATTGACTGGTATTAGCAAAATTCCAAGGTTATCCTGAATGGCCTGTTCCAATCGTGGACATAGTTCAAAGGAAGAACTGAACACACTTCGTCGTTTTCTGTTACGGCACGCACGAACTTATAACGGTTCAACAATCTCAGCTCAAATCATACCAAGAAAACTTCAGCGAAGCTGTTAAGAAAAATGCCAAAGGAGTAGAAGATGTATTCAGTGAATGTATGCATCTTCTACTTAGAATACATCCAGATATCTACTTAGAAAAGTTAAACTTGGATCGGGCTTTTCTTGCCTCCGTCGTGGATAGCACACAAAAAGAACTAGAACATCTCCGGAGTGGTTTGCGCAATGAAATTGAAACAAAAAAATATAACCTTAATTTGCATCAAAAATGAATATTACCCCCGCCCCTCTGATGTCCAAATATATACCCTGATTTGGATATATTTAGGGGTTGGGGCAAAGTTCAATTGGTTATATTTAGATTCAGAATAAAATTTTGGATATATATTTGCACATTAGGGGGGGAGGGTATATACTTTGTTTATATTTAGGTTCTAAGATATTCATCAATATCTTAGAATCGTATTTTAAAATTTGTTTTTTAAAAAAACGGAACTTAATATGGGGATTGAACGCTGGTTTAACACCATCTATAAAATAAATTATAGCACAAATTTCAGAACATATAGTCACTTCCAAATTAAGCATGGCAAATAGTAATTTGTTTATTTTAAGTTGAAAAAAGAGGAACAGTTTGAGGATAAAGATTCTCCCCTTGGATAAATATGTTAACTAGGATCATTATACATATTTTTAAAGTAAGAATTGTTTTCTCTTAACATGTCTCCTTATTATAGGGCAGAACTGTAATTTTTTACCGAATGGATGATATGGACCAAGAAACGAGATTGGATATGCTTATTTTCAGTGGTTTAAAGCAAATTCGAGGAGTCAGAGTTGAGACGGCAGTGAAAATTATCGAAGACAAAATGGGACTACCGGATATTGCAAATTCGCAAATACAGGACATTCGTTGGCTCCAAACTTCATCCAGTCCGGACAGTTCTAACGTGTCTCCCGTTAGCGTTGAATTCGTAACCAGGAGGGTGCGAAATCCATTTTCCTAGCTAAATTGAACCTTGCGGAAAACAGGTGTGATTTGTGTCGGAGCACCTAACTAGAAAGAGGAAACAGTTGCTTGACTTGGCTTGCAAAAAACTCAGTTCAAAGAATGCCTGGTCCATAGAAGGAACGATTTTTGTTAAGCAGGGTCCAAACACAAGACAAATCCGAAGTGCTAATGATATTATCAGTCATGGACCCTCAGCTTAATATTTGCATTTATTCGGACTATTTTTGTTCAGGTTTATCATTTTCTTTTCTCTCTTCTTTATATCCTTCTCTGCCTTCATGTACGTTTCTCTTATTTTTTTTTGTTTTCTTCTTTATATTTCTTCTCCCTACTCCTTTCTGTATACGGTTAGTTCGTGCTAGGGTCTCATGATCGTTTAAAAAAAATTCGAAGAAAATAGGCTAGTTTTCTGGATGATGTATTCGCAGACGTTTCATTTGATGGATCAGAATGGAAAGATGGACTAGCAAAATGTACAAAAGATAGTGCAGACGTTGAACTTGGGAGTCTTTCTCAATAGGATTCTAGTAAGGGTAATTCTTTATTTTTTTGGAACTGTCGAGGGTTTCGATCAGCCAGATATTCACTCCTGTCAGCAATGGACAGTTTAAATCCCAACCTTTGTGTTTGCAGGCCCTATGTGAAACTTTTTTTAAATGACGTGAATGTGAATTTAATGGATTTTTTTCTGTTTCAAGGTATAATTTTGAATATAAAGGTCGTTCCCTTATGCAGAGAGGGAGAACTAGCAGCGTTGATTAGAAGTGTGATGTGGATTATAATGTAAGAGATGACCTTTTACTCTGGCTTGAAGTTAAAGTTGAAACTCTGTTTATTGAAACAAGGTCGTCAAGTTTGGAAAATTCGATAATGGAAATAGTATATAAAGTACGATCATTTTCAGATAATGATTTCATACAAGTTTTTTTAAAATGTTTTGTCTAAAGTTACAAGAGAAAATAGAAAGACAGTTATAATGAGTGATTTAATATTGACCCATTGAATTCAGATGGCAGTGTTGATTTCCTTAACATAATGTTGTCGTCTTATTTATACCTTTTAGTATTAATTCCTACGAGAATAATGCAGTCTTCGGCAACAATAATAGATAATATTTTTGTTGCTGGCCAATTATTAAGATTGTTCGGCTGACGTTCTTATTAATGGTGAATCAGACCACCTTATGTTAATTGGCAAACTTGATATTTTAAATATCAGGCCACAAGAAAATAAGCTTAAATATCGAGATTTATCAGAAAATAGTTTAAGAAAACTAGCTGAAATTAAACCATGTTGATTTTTCGGATGTGTTTTTTAAAAATAAGTGTGCAAATGAAGCTTATAATTTTTTTCTGGGTACATTTTTTACGAAGTTTGATAAGTGTTGTCCAATTAAACAGGTAAGAAAGAAAAAAAAATATTCCAAGGATGGAATGGATGACGACTGGTATCCTTGCTTCTATAAAAATGAAGAAATAATTTGTATAAAGATTACTTAAATGGCCCACGGATCAGAACCTCTAGATTTTCAAAGAATACTGAAATTGACGGAATAAAATAAAAAGTATGCTGAAAAAAACCATATTATGAAAAGGAATTTGATCAAATTAAAGTAAATATGAAGAAGAACTGGGCAAAATTAATGAAGTATTGGGCCATAAAAAAAGAAAAAAAGAGCAAAAAAAAAAGATGACTATTGGTGATGAATTTGTAAGGATCCGAAAGAAATTGCGGAAAATTTATGCGAATCTTTTTCAGAGGAAGGTTCAAAACTACGCCATGAAGCTTCCAAAAGATCATCAAGCCCCCCCCCCCTCACCCCAATACCACCTCTAAATGTAACTTCTGAATTCCTGTTTACGGAATGTGACGAAAATGAAATAAATGAAACAATTACGAAAAGAAATCACAATTTTGTGGAATTGATGAAGTATCGTTGAAAATAGTTAAAGCAACTAAAAAAATTGTCATCCTTGTTTTAGGTTATTTAATAAATTTGTCACTTGAAAAGGGAACTTTCCCATAAAGGCTTAAAGTTTTCGGCGTCATTTCATTCTGATTAAGGAGGGCTAAGTAACCTCTGTGGGGCCCCCCAAAAGTGGTCGGCTCTCACAGTTGCTTAAGAGCAACGTTCCTTTACACTGGTTAGCACAGGCCTCTCCCAAAATAAACTATAATAGTAAGAAACAATTTGAAGGTTTTTAATAAGTACAGAGAACTTAAGCTGGAAAGTAATTCACAGTTTTATTGCAAAACTGGAAACCAACGAAGACTAATTTTTCCAAAAATACCGACCATAGCCTTGAAATCCAATGATTTCACACAATTTTATTTTCACTAAACACCAACATCAGATCACTGAGTCTCTCCTTAGCCATTGTTGATCTTAAATGGGTTTTAATCAAGCTTAACTTAGAAAAGAATCCCATTGCAAGCCGTTGTGATAGGCAGAGTAATGAAGATTTGTATAATCTTTAAAACTTCAGAATATGCTATCAACATTGCTTTCAATAAATTGTGAAGTTCTAAGAGATCTTTTGCCCTATTGCCTAAATACTCGATATATCTTCTCACAAGATCTGTTTGCAAGACAAATTAGGGTTATGTCAATGCAAACTTCTTTTTAATGCGCTGCCACACTAGCTAGTCAGATCGTATTGAGAGAGTGTGAAGGATCAAGATTAATGCAGAGATTGACTCTAACAGTGAAAAAGCATTCGTGACGCGGTTTTCAAACTCACAGCACAATCTATCTACCACAAAAAAAAACAATCCCTTTTTGAAAGCATCTTTAGTTGATTCTTTCACTTCAGCATGGTCACTTTTTTCCCAAAGTCGACACGGTTAGAAAATAAGGTAAGCTGGAAGCTACTTAATGTACACGCTTTGTTCTTCTTCAAGAAGAACCAGAATTCTGAACATTTTGCAAAAGGTCTTCAGTGAGGCCTCACTCACGAAAAGATTGTTTTGCTTTATGAAACATTACAATAAAAGCTTTTCAGTTTGCATGTCAGTAATTTTATCTCGCGTAGCTGCAGTAAGACAAGTAGCTCTAGAGAAAACTAGGTCTACCACCTGCAGCTGCTCCAAACAGAGATATTGTGGCAAAAAAAAAAAAAAATCCGCGAGATAGAGTGTAAATATAAATTCCAATGTCTGAAGACTGACTGAGAGTCCGTGGGCCTACACCCACGTCTGAAGAATGTTTTGCTAATTGATGAAACAGTCAAGACACAGTGTATCTATTCAGTAGATACAACTTTGTTCCCGAATGGCTTCGACAACTGTGGAACAGTTATGCCAGTGGGCTTTCTGAGCATTAACAAACATATGGTATTGTATGTTGCTATTCGTGATAAAACAATACAGCTCTTGAAGAATGGAGAAGAGAAAGATGTCATTTGTCTCAAATTATAAATACAATCACCAATACAAGGTTGAGTGAATGAGCACGGCGTGAATGTAAATTGCATTCGGTGCAATTGCTTTAATACCAGCTTACATACCTGAATGTGGCTGCTCATAAAACTGGCTTGATATTTTCATAGAAAAAAGTCGAAAAACAACAAATTCCCCCCCTCTTCAGGATGTCAAACAGTAAATTCAACCCCCCCCCCCTATCAAAATTTTCTTGAATTGACACCAATTGGTAGGTCTCTTATTAGTTTTTTTTTCATGTTTTTCTTTTTAACTGTCCTACCAACAATTGTACCTGTTGGTACAATTTCTTTTTTAACTGTCCTATTAACAAATCTTGTGCTTTTACCGTATTTTCATTTTTTTATAATCTTGTGTATGTAAGATTAGGTACTGTCCTTCAAGATTTTTATCTATTCTTTTAATTGTTCTTTTATAATAATAAATTTTTCTTATCTTTCCTGAAATTCTAAAAAAATAACTAGTCTGAAATTCTCACTTTGATTTTCTCAAAATTCACAGAAGCTGAATTTCCAGACAATTCAATACAATTCAGAACAGATTCAAGAACACACTCAAAGAAATATACAGTACATAATACGTATATAGAGGGGATCACACGCCCCGGAATCGCGTAACCGACATGTATAATTCTATTATATATCCTGGGTCGCCTTGTTTTATTGTGATGAAAGTCAGACACCGTTACTTTTACAACAAGACAATAAAAATGTGTCATGAAATATGAAATAGGAATAATAAATAAATATGTTTGATAATAAAGCTCACAATAGATTGTTGTGAAGTGCAGCTCTATTAGAAGAAACGGATTTGTTTTAATTGAAAACACAATTTTTTCACACTTAAGATCAAATCAATATAATTGTGACTACTGATTTGGGGCCCCTCATAAAATCAGAGGGGCTGAAGCCCCATCCAGCCTGTCCAAAATGTCGCTCCTGCTGAAAGTGGCCCGTGTATTACCCTTTCACTAAGGAAAGAATAATAAAATGACCTGAACAATTACCGGCCCATATCTATTCTGACTTTTTTCCCTAAGATTAATTAAAAAACCTTTTTCTACAAAATAAATTGTTCAAAGAAAAGTAAAGAACTCCATCAAACCAAAAATGAGCAAAAATAAAATCAAATAATTTACAAAGCGTGAAACTACCACAAATCAGCCTCGATAAATAAATGAAACCCCAAAAAACGAACAGAAACTACAATAAATAACCGACTCAAACTCCAAACGAGCAGAAATTAATATAAGTAGGACTCAAAAACCCTATGCCCAATGCTAAAACATAATTTGCACTTACTGAAAAAATATAAATATTTTTACTTCTAAAAGTTTAGTAAATCAAATAATTTTAACATTTTTATTGCTAAATATCAGTATATGTATATTAAACTGACAATGACATTCATTTGTATTTTTTTTTCAGTAAGGTAAGATAAGATAAGATATTAGATAAGATATTTATTTCAAAAAGGTCACTATCACAAGCCCACAAAGGGCCGAATTCAGACTTCGGAGTTGACAATATAAATGGTTGCACTAAAACTGGCAAAAATGAAACAACAACAACGAAATAGAAAAATCATAATGAACAATCATTTAACAGTCAATAATTAAAACTGTAAAAAGTCATTGAAAAGTTACAAATTATGTTCTAGCCTTGGGAACGCATAGGGGTTTTTGAGCCCTACTCATGTAATTTCTGCTCCTTTTGAGTTTGACTCGGTTATTTATTGTAATTTCTGTTCATTTTGGGTTTTATTTATTTATCGATGCTGATTTGTGGTAGTTTCACGCTTGGTAGATTATTTGATTTTATTTTTGCTCATTTTTAGTTAATGGAGTTCTTTACTTTTTTCTTAAAAAACTTGTTTTGTGGAAAAAGTTTTTTTAATTAATTTCTGTTCGTTTTACATTGACATAGTCTTGTCTGGGGAAAAGAAAACAATACTTTAAATCTTTTCGTTTTTTGTAAGACTTTATAGTTTGGCCTGCTATTTGTATACTAAAGAAAAATTTTCAGCAATTTTTTAACAACATACACCGTTTTAAAAATCTGGACACAAATATTAGTATTTAATTTAGTTTTAGGTAATAGTAGTATTTAAATTTTAAAAGCAGAAGTAGCCCCGAAAGTATAAACATAATACGCTCAGTCGTTCTTGGGATACTGCCGAGATGCCTTATTGGGAATTAGCATTAACACAGTGCATTTTCATTTAATCTTAAGGCAACATTTAGCTTTAAACATAATGGGCATTTGGGAGGGTGGGCGTGGAGGGGGGGACTAGTTACGCTCCAATCACTTTTTACTATTAAAAAGGGCATTAGCCCTTTCCATTTTCAATCAAATTAGCCCTTTTCAAAGTTCCTACGACAACTCCTTCGATACGAAGTGCCCTGCTCACAAGAAAACTCATCTGATGAAGGAATAAACGAAAAAAAGAGGGAGAAAGGAAAAGACAAGAAGTAGATAGAAAAAAAAACAAAAAAAGAACGGGGAAATACCTTAAATAGAATGAAAACCTGCTGCCCTGCGAAGTGCCCTGCACACAAGAAACTCATCTGATGAAGGAATAAACGAAAAAAGGGAGAGAAAGTGGAAAAGACAAGAAGTAAGCACGCAACAAGTAACATAAATATAATTAGTTTAACGATGAGAAAAATCAATGTATAACTTTTACGAAGATAAAAATAATCATGCTACAAGTTCCATGAATAAAAATCAATATGCAACAAGTTCCATGAATATAATTATATTCTTGGACGACAAAATCAAAGTACAAGTTTCAAGAAAGAGAAAAATTAGCATGCAACAAGTTTCACGAACGATACTCACTGTGCAACACGTTCCACAAACAGAAGATCAGCACGCAACATTTGCCATGAAGAAAATAAGTATCACGATGAGAAAAATCATTATATAAGTTGTACGAAGAGAAAAAAATCAACATATAAGTTTCAAGCAGAAAAGAGCAACATTTCACAAGTTACCCTTAAAAAAATCAGCATGCATCAAGTTCCACAAACAAACACAAAATCAGCACGCAACAAGTTCCATGAAGTAAATCAGTTTCACAAGGTGAAAAATCAATGTACATGTTTCACGAAGAGAAAAATCAACATGTAACATTTTCACGGACAAAAAAAATCATCATGAAACATGTTCCGCGAACAAAAATCAACACGCAGCAACTTCCTTGAGAAAAATCAGTTTCATCAGGAGAAAAACTAAATGTACAAGTTTCACAAAGGGAAAAGTCAATGTGCAACAATTTTCACGAACAAAAAATCAGCATGCAATAAGTTTCTACGAATAGAAATAAGCATGCAATAAGTTCCAGGAATAAAATCAGTTTCACGAGGAGAAAAAACAATATACATGTTTCGTTAGAAAAAAAAAACAACATGCGACAAGTTTTATGAGCAATAAAACAAAATCAGCACGGCAACACGTCCCACAACGAAGAAAAAGTCACATGCAATAAGTTTCATGAGTAAATTCAATTTCGCAAGGAGAAAAATCAATGTACCTGTTTTTCATGAAAGAAAAAATCAACATGCAGCAAGTTTCACGAGCAAAATTCAGCCCTTCAGTCTTCATTCAGTCTTTGGAGAGTTAACATCCGAAATAAAAAATACATTTCACGGATTCACTGTTTACATGTGATAAATTACATCTCACGGATAACTTGTTTACCTGTGATAAACCTGGACAAGGAGCCTATTGATTTTTGCGTGGAATGAAAGAAATATGTTAAGCTAATGTGTGATTACACAAGTAACGAATGACCTTGAAAAAACTTTACCTTTATTTAGAAGATTGTGGTTATGCAATCATTCCGTTAATATAGTTAATGAAGTGGGTTAGTAGTGGCTAGTGAAATGAACGAGTAAATAATAACCAAATGTCACAGCAAATATGAAAATATAAAGAAATTTTGAACCGTGTGCATATATTGATTGAAGATTGCCTTTTTTTGGAAATTTATTTTGCCGTCCATTAGAATGGGGAGAAAGAAAAATGATAAGAAAGTATAAACTGATGGTGGCAATGAGAGTGGTGATAAATCAAATGAAAGCCTAATGTCAACCCCCAAAACTCTAAAAGGGGAAAAAAAGGTCTTCGCCGGAAGATTCTATTCTCGATTGGAGTGGCGAATGCTTACGACAGGAATCTGAGAAAACAAATGCAGAAAATATCGTAAGAATTTTGGAACTGTTGGAAACTTTACAATCAGACGTAAAAGAAATTAGAGAGTCCCTTCATAGTGTGAAGACTGATGTGCAAAATATACAAAAGACTGTTCGTGAATTGGGACAAAGATGCAAGCGCGTGGAAGGTGATGCAAGAGAAACAAATAATTGGGTAGATAGTTTGAAGTCTAAGATGGAAAATCTGGATAAACTCGTGAATGATTTATTTACACAAGTTACATCATTAAAAAATCAGTCTCTTTTGTTGCAGCATACGGAAGAAAAAAAAACAAAACAAAAAAAAAAAAAAAAAAAAAAACAACATATTGTTTTGGAATGTGAGGACTGATTCATTTTCAGATACAAAAATACCATTAAAAGAGAGCTGAATGAGGGATTAGAAATGGAAGTGAAGGATATTCCTCCATTTTCAGTGGTACATGAAGCGAGTGACTTTATCAAAATCAAAGTTACTGATTATAAGGACCGATACGGCATAATGAAAAATGCAAAGAAACTAAAAGGAAAGGACTTGCAGTTTGGAAAACCAGTTTTTATTAGTGATAATGTTAGTAGAGAGGTGCGCCAAATTAGAAAGGAATTGGTGGTGAAAAGAAAATATTTAATGGAGAGAGGTGTTTGAGTGCTGGATACCACCCGTGGTACCGCCGGTTCTTTCTATTAAATCTGCAGGTAATGTTGAAAAGGTCGAATGGTTTAAAGCGTTAAAAATGTAAATAGTGGTTTGAGCTAGTTATTTATAGTGTTTGGATATTATTTTTTTTTTTAGAGAATATATGAAAAGTTATTGATTTGGTTATAGTTATTAATTTGGTTATAGTGTTTGGAAATTATTTTTTTTTTAGAGAATATATGAAAAGTTTATTAATTTTGGTTTTGCTTATAAAAAAAAATAATTTCCAAACACTATAACCAAATTAATAACTATAACCAAATCAATAACTTTTCATATATTCTCTAAAAAAAAATAATATCCAAACACTATAAATAACTAGCTCAAACCACTATTTACATTTTAACGCTTTAAACCATTCGACCTTTTCAACATTACCTGCAGATTTAATAGAAAGAACCGGCGGTACCACGGGTGGTATCCAGCACTCAACACCTCTCTCCATCAAATATTTTCTTTTCACCACCAATTCCTTTCTAATTTGGCGCACCTCTCTACTAACATCATCACTAATAAAAACTGGTTTTCCAAACTGCAAGTCCTTTCCTTTTAGTTTCTTTTGCATTTTTCATTATGCCGTATCGGTCCTTATAATCAGTAACTTTGATTTTGATAAAGTCACTCGCTTCATGTACCACTGAAAATGGAGGAATATCCTTCACTTCCATTTCTAATCCCTCATTCAGCACTCTTTTAATGGTATTTTTTTTGTATCTGACAATGAATCAGTCCTCACATTCCAAAACAATATGTTGTTTTTTCTTTCCGTATGCTGCAACAAAAGAGACTGATTTTTTAATGATGTAACTTGTGTAAATAAATCATTCACGAGTTTATCCTGATTTTCCATCTTAGACTTCAAACTATCTACCCAATTATTTTGTTTCTCTTGCATCACCTTCCACGCGCTTGCATCTTTGTCCCAATTCACGAACAGTCTTTTGTATATTTTGCACATCAGTCTTCACACTATGAAGGGACTCTCTAATTTCTTTTTACGTCTGATTGTAAAGTTTCCAACAGTTCCAAAATTCTTACGATATTTTCTGCATTTGTTTTTCTCAGATTCCTGTCGTAAGCATTCGCCACTCCAATCGAGAATAGAATCTTCCGGCGAAGACCTTTTTTTCCCTTTTAGAGTTTTTTGGGGGTTGACATTAGGCTTTCATTTGATTTATCACCACTCTCATTGCCACCATCAGTTTATACTTTCTTATCATTTTTCTTTCTCCCCATTCTAATGGACGGCAAAATAAATTTCCAAAAAAAGGCATTCTTCAATCAATATATGCCACACGGTTCAAAATTTCTTTATATTTTCATATCTGCTGTGACATTTGGTTATTATTTACTCGTTCATTTCACTAGCCACTACTAACCCACTTCATTAACTATATTAACGGAATGATTGCATAACACAATCTTCTAAATAAAGGTAAAGTTTTTTCAAGGTCATTCGTTACTTGTGTAATCACACATTAGCTTAACATATTTCTTTCATTCCACGCAAAAATCAATAGGCTCCTTGTCCAGGTTTATCACAGGTAAACAAGTTATCCGTGAGATGTAATTTATCACATGTAAACAGTGAATCCGTGAAATGTATTTTTTATTTCGGATGTTAACTCTCCAAAGACTGAATGAAGACTGAAGGGCTGAATTTTGCTCGTGAAACTTGCTGCATGTTGATTTTTCTCTTCATGAAACAGGTACATTGATTTTTCTCCTTGCGAAATTGAATTTACTCATGAAACTTATTGCATGTGACTTTTTTCTTCGTTGTGGGACGTGTTGCGTGCTGATTTTGTTTTATTGCTCATAAAACTTGTCGCATGTTGTTTTTTTTTTTCTTAACGAAACATGTATATTGTTTTTTCTCCTCGTGAAACTGATTTTTATTCCTGGAACTTATTGCATGCTTATTTCTATTCGTAGAACTTATTGCATGCTGATTTTTTGTTCGTGAAAATTGTTGCACATTGACTTTTCCCTTTGTGAAACTTGTACATTTAGTTTTTCTCCTGATGAAACTGATTTTTCTCAAGGAAGTTGCTGCGTGTTGATTTTGTTCGCGGAACATGTTTCATGATGATTTTTTTTTTCCGTGAAAATGTTACATGTTGATTTTTCTCTTCGTGAAACATGTACATTGATTTTCACCTTGTGAAACTGATTTACTTCATGGAACTTGTTGCGTGCTGATTTTGTGTTTGTTTGTGGAACTTGATGCATGCTGATTTTTTTAAGGGTAACTTGTGAAATGTTGCTCTTTTCTGCTTGAAACTTATATGTTGATTTTTTCTCTTCGTACAACTTATATAATGATTTTTTCTCATCGTGATACTTATTTTCTTCATGGCAAATGTTGCGTGCTGATCTTCTGTTTGTGGAACGTGTTGCACAGTGAGTATCGTTCGTGAAACTTGTTGCATGCTAATTTTTCTCTTCTTGAAACTTGTACTTTGATTTTGTCGTCCAAGAATATAATTATATTCATGAAACTTGTTGCATATTGATTTTTATTCATGGAACTTGTAGCATGATTATTTTTATCTTCGTAAAAGTTATACATTGATTTTTCTCATCGTTAAACTAATTATATTTATGTTACTTGTTGCGTGCTCATCTTTTGTTCGTGGAACGTTTTGCATACAGAATTTCGTTCTTGGAACTTGTTACATAATAATTTTTCTCTTTGTGAAACTTGTATATTGATTTCTTCTCCTTACGAAAATCAGTCCTACGAAAACAAAAATCAGTTTCACGAGGAGAAAAAACAAATGTACGAGTTTTACGAAGAGAAAAATCAACATGCAACGAGTTTTTTCACTAACAAAAATCAGCGCTCAACATGTTCCATGTGGTCCGGTTAAAAAAACGTTTCGTGACGAGAATAAAAAATTAATTTGCATGTTTCACGAAGAGAAAAAAATCAACTTGTACGAAGTTTCACGAACAAAAATTAGCACGCAGCAAAATCCACGGATAAAAATCAGCATGCGACAAGTTGCACCAACAGACTATGTTTCATGATGATAAAAATCAATGTAAAAGATTCACGAGGAGAAAAATCAACATACAACAATTTCACAGACAAAAATCAGCACTCAACAAGTTCTAGAAAAAAAAAAATCAGCGGGTAACAAGTTCCATGAACAATATCAGTTTTCGCGAATTGAAAAAAAAACATCAAAGTACAAATTTCACGAAGAGAAAAAACAACATGCAACAAGTTTCGCGAACAAAAATCGGCAAGCAACAAGTTTTAACGAACAAAAATCAGCATGCAACAAGTTCCAAGAATAAAAATAACTATGCAATAAGTTCCGTGAATAAAATCAGTTTAACGAGGAGAACAATCAATGTGCAAAATTCGCCAAGAGAAAAATCAACATTCGACAAGTTTTACGAGCAAAAATCAGCACTCAACAAGTTCTACGAAACAAAAAATCAAGGGGTAACAAGTTCCATGGACAAAATAAGTTTTGCGAGGAGAAAAAAACATTAGTGTACAAATTTCACGAAGAGAAAAAACAGCATGCAACAAGTTTCGCGAACAAAAATTGGTAATTAACGAGTTCCATGAACAAGAATCAGCACAAAAAAGTTGAACGAAATCAGTCTCATCAGGAGAAAAGTCAATGTACAAATTTTACGAAGAGTAAAGAAAAATAATATACAACAAGTTTCACGAACCAAAAAAATCAGCACGCAACAATTTTCATTAACAAGAATCCGCATGCAACAAGTTCCATGAACAAAATTAGTTCCGTGAGGAGTAAAATCAATGTATAAATTTCACGAAGAGAAAAATCAGCATGCAACAATTTCCACGAACGAAAACTAGTACGCGACAAGTTCCATGAAAAAAAATTGTTTCAAGAGGGAAAAAAAGCAACATACAAGGTTCAAGGACAAAAATCAGCATGCAAAAAGTTAAACGAGCAAAACTCAGGAGGAAACAAGTTCCCAGAATAAAATTAATTTAGCGAGGAAAAACCAGTGAACGAGTTCCACAAAGAGAAAAATCAACACGCGACAAGTTTCACGAGAAACTTGGCACTCAACAAGCTCCAAAAACATAAATCAGCACGCAACAAGTCCCATGAAGAAAATCAATCGGATGAGGAGAAAAAAATCAATGTACAAGTTTCGTGAAGAGAAATATTAACATGTAACAACTTATACGAGTTTCACGAGTTTTTGTAACAAGTTTCAAATGCAGTAAAAAGGCTCAAGAACAATAAAGCTGCCGGTATCTGTGGCCTGAGTTCGGAGCTGCTAACATATTCAGGTCCTGTTATGCTCCTGTTTCTCCACACCCTGTTCTCTACAATCTGGCAAACCGAGATAATTCCCGAAGATTGGCGGAAGGGTGTCATTATCCCTTTATGGAAGAGGAAAGGCTCTAGAAGCGACTGCTCAAACTACCGTGGAATAACCCTACTGTCTGTCCCGGGAAATTTTTCTCAATGGTCCTGCTAGATCGATGTCGAAATATCATTTGTAAAATCCGGCGACCGGATCAAGCTGGTTTCATGTCGGACCGTTCAATCATCGAGCAGATTTTTACGATCCGAAAAATCATAGAAAAAGCCACGGAGTTCTGGCAAAAAGATTTTTTTACCTTCGTCGACTTCCGTGCTGCGTTCGACTCAGTGGACCGAGAAGCTCTTTGACGGATTCTAGAGTCAACAGGGCTCCCTGAGAAATACTGCAGACTCTTCAAAGCTCTACACCATGGGACTGAGAGCTGTGGTTCAAGTGAACGGTCGGTACAGCCCGTTCTTCCAAATCACGACAGGTGTGTGCCAAGGATGTGCAGTGCCCCAAAGCTCTTCAATGTCATCATAGACTACGTTATGACAAGGACTACCTCACGTCTCAGCTTTGGACTCAAGTTTGGAGATCGTGTCATTACAGATGCTGATTTTGCCGATGACTTGGCCATTCTGGTGGACTCGATGGAGCAGTTGCTGGAAGCGCTTTGAATCCTACAAGAAGAGGCTGCAAAAAAATTAGGACTGCAGATAAACTGGACTAAAACGAAAATTATAGCCATAGACCCACCCTCCCCTGCTGCCAATCCTTCACTTAGCCTGGATAACACCACTAGCATCAAAGTTGTCCAAAGGTTCACCTACCTGGGCTCCATAATTTCTTCAGATGGCTCGCTTCTTTCTGAACTACAAGCGAGAATATCCAAAGCGTCTTCTGCCATGGGCAGACTGAACCGTCACCTCTGGCGAAAACCAAACATTAGTCTCACAACGAAGCTGCGGATTTTCAACGCCCTCGGCAGCTCTGTGATGCTCTATGGAGCTGAGACGTGGCAAGCTTCAGCCACAACCCTCAAGGCAATTGATGTCTTTCAGTCAAAGAGCCTGAGGAGGATCGAAGGTCTACGATGGTTCGACTTTGTCAGCAATGAGAAGCTGCTGCAGCTCACCAAGCAATCTTGGTTTTCGACCCAAGCAGCCGAGCGAACACTACGATGGTTCGGACGCCTACTTCGAACGCCTCCACACATACCTGTGAAAACGATCCATGACTTCGACTCTGTCAAAGCCTGTTGGAAGTGACCTCGTGGCTGACCGAAGAAACGATGGTGTGACAGCCTCTCCGAGTTCCTGACGATGGCAAATATCAGGTTGAGCGATGTGCAAACGCTTGCCATGAACCGAAGTGGATGGAGGAGGCAGACGTCACTATCTACGGTGAGCAGCGCCCGGCAGGAGACATAAGTCAAGTAAGTCAAGTTTCACGGACGAAAATCAGCATGCAAAAAGTTCCACGAATAAAAATCAGTATACGACAAGTTTCATGAGGAGAATCAGTTTCAGGAGAAGAAAAATTAATGTGCAAGTTTCACGAAGAAAGAATCAATGAATATGTTTCACGAAGAGAAAGAACAACATGCAGCACATTTTACGAACAAAAAATCAGAATGCAGCATGTTTCACGAACAAAAATCAGTATGCAACAACTTCCTTGAACAAATCAGTTTGATCGGGAGAAAAAATCAATGTACGAATTTCACAAAGGGAAATATCAACATGCAACAAGTTTCACGAACAAAAATCAGCATGCAACAAATTCCAGGAACAAAAATAACCATGCAACAAGTTCCATGAATAACATCAGTTTCACGAGGAGAAAGATCAATGTAGAATTTTCACCAAGGGAAAAATCAATATGCGACAGGTTTTACGAGCAAAAATCAGCACCCAACAAGTTCAACGAAAAAAAAATCAGCGGGTAACAAGTTCCACGAAAAAAAGCAGTTTCGCGAGGAGAAACAACATCAATGTACAAATTTCACGAAGAGAAAAAACAACATGCAACAAGTTTCGGGAACAAAACTGGTAAGCAACAAGTTCCACGAGCAAAAAACAGCACGAAACAAGTTCCATGAACGAAACCAGTTTCATCAGGAGACCAATCAATGTACAAATTTTACGAAGAGTTCAGAAAAACAATATGCAACAATTTTCAAAAAAAAAAAAATCAGCTTGCAAAAATTTTATTAAAAAGAATCCGCATGCAACAAGTTCCATGAACAAAATTAGTTCCTTTTGGAGAAAAATCAATGTACAAATTTTACGAAGAGAAAAAATCAGCATGCAACAATTTCCACGAACAAAAATTAGCACGTGACAAGTTCCATGAAAAAAATTAGTTTCACGAGGAAAAAAGCAATGCACAAGTTTCAAGCAGAGAAAAAACAACACACAACAAGTTGAACGGTAAAAAATTAGCATGCAAAAACGTTTTAAACGAGCAAAAATCAGCAGGCAACAAGTTCCAAGAACAAAATTAGTATCGCGAGGAAAAAAATCAGCGAACGAGTTTCACGAAGAGAAAAATCAACATGCGACAAGTTTCACGAGCAAAAAAATTAGCTCTCAACAAGTTCCAAAAACATAAATCAGCACATGGCAAGTCCCATGAAGAAAATCAATCGGATTAGGAGGAAAAATCAATGTACAAGTTTTGCGAAGAGAAAAATTAACATGTAACAAGTTTCACGGACAAAAATCAGAATGCAACAAGTTCCACGAACAAAAAAAAGTATACGACAAGTTCCATGAAGAAACTCAGTTTCAGAAGGAGAAAAATCAATGTGAAAGTTTCACGACGAAAAAAAATCAGTGTATATGTTTCACGAAGAGAAAAAAACAACATGCAACACATTTCACAAACAAAAAACAGCATGCAACATGTTCCAAGAGCAAAAATCAGCACGCAACAAGCTCCTTGAACAAAATCAGTTTCATCGGGAGAAAAAATCAATGTACGAGTTTCACGAAGGGAAAAATAAACATGCAACAAGTTTCACGAACAAAAATGAGCATGCAACAAGTTCCTGGAACAAAAATAACCATGCAATAAGTTTCGTGAATAAAATCAGTTTCACGAGGAGAAAAATCAATGTACAAGTTTCACCAAGAGAAAAATCAACATGCGACAAGTTTTACGTGCAAAAATAAACAGCACGCAACACGTTCCACGAAGAAAAAAAACTAAGAATTCAATAAGTTCCACGAGTCAAATCAGTTTCTCTAGGAGAAAAATCAAATTCAATGTATGAGTTAAACGAAGAGAATAAAATCAACATGCGACACGTTTTATTAGCAAAAAATAAGGACTCAACAGTGTCCACGAGCATAAAACAACACGCAACAAGCTCCATGAACAAAATTAGTTCCGTGAGGAGAAAAATCACTGTACAAGTTTCAACAAGAAAAAAAAAGTCAACATGCTACAAGTTTCATCAGGAAAAATTAGCACTCAGCAAGTTCCGGGAACCAAAATTAGCACGCTACAATTTCCATGAACAAAACCAGTTTCACGAGGAGAATAAGTTTCAAGAAGAGAAAACAAAAATATGCAACAAGCTTCACAGACAAAAATCAGCATGGAAAAGGCTCCACGGGAAAAATCAGCAGGCAACAAGTTCCATGAACAAAATTAGCTTCGCGAGGAGAAAAATCAATGCATGAGCCTTACGAAGAGAAAAATCAACAAACAACAAGTTTCACGAACAAAACTCAGTACTCAACAAGTTCCATGAGTTCCAGGAACAAAAAATCAGCATACAACACGTTCCATGAACGAAATCAGTTCCCAAAGGAAAAAAATTAATGTACAAGTTTCATCAAGAGAAAAGTCAGTATTTAACGAGGTTCACGAACAAAAATCAGCATGCAACAAGTTCCACGAACAAAAAAATCGGCACACAACAATTTTCTTGAACAAAATCAGTTTCATGAGGAGAAAAATCAATGTACAAGTTCCGCGAAGAGAAAAATTAACATGCAAAAGGCTCCTCTAAACAAAATCTAAGCATGCAATAAGTTCCATGGATAAAATCAGTTTCGCGACGAAAATAAAAAATCAATTTTCATGTTTTACGAAGAGAAAAAATCAACTTGCATGAAGTTTCACGAACAAAAAACAGCAAGCAGCAAGTTCTACGGTTAAAAATCAGCAGTCAACACAGAGAGATTCTACTGTCACATCGTTCTCAGCTCAATAGCGCTGCCTAAGTAAACAACGGTGTTGCCACTATGTATTATTTATTTTCTTCATCCATACTAGGGCACTTCTTATTGAAACAGTTGTCGTAGAAACTTGGAAAAGGGCTTATTCAGTTGAAAATTGGAACGGCTAGTGCCCTTTTTAATGGTAGAAAGTGATTGGAAGGCAATTAACACCCTTCCACGCCATCCATTTCCCAAACCCATCCAATCAAAATTTTGAGATAGCTATTTTGTTCAGCGTAGTTGATTTCCAGATAGAAATTATGTTGAGGAGGACACTTCCCCACAGCCCTCAGGGCAGGGTTGTAGTTATGCCCTGGGGGATATAAAGTTTTTATAGAAAGCGTTGTCATAGAAACTTCAAAAAAGGCTCATTTGATTGAAAAATTCAAAGGGCTAGTGCCCTTTTTAATGGTCGAAAGTGATTGGTGCCGAAATAATAACCCCCCTCTTAAGCCCACCGTTTCCCCAAACACATCCAAGCAAAATTTTGAGACAGCCATTTTGTTCAACGTAGTATAATGTCCAGGAAATTAGGTCTTTGAGGATGACAACCCCCCATAGCCCTCAGGGCAAGGGATTTAAGTTATGCCCTGGGGTCATATAAGGTTTTTTTATAGATAGCGTTGTCGTAGAAACTTCAACAGAGCTCATTCGATTGGAAATTGAAAAGGCTAGTGCCTTTTTTAATAGATATAATATATATATATATATATATATATATATATATATATATATATATATATATATATATATATATATATATATATATATATATATATATATATATATATATATATATATATATATATATATATATATATATATATATATATATATATTATATATATATATATATATATATATATATATATATATATATATATATATATATATATATATTATATATATATATATATATATATATATATATATATATATATATATATATATATATATATATATATATATATATATATTATATATATATATATTATATATATATATGTATATATATATATATATATATATATATATATATATATATATATATATATATATATATATATATATATATATATATATATATATATATATATATATATATATATATATATATATATATATATATATATATATATATATAAATATATATATATATTTTATATATATATATATATATATATATATATATATATATATATATATATATATATATATATATATATATATATATATATATATATATATATATATATATATATATATATATATATATATATATATATATATATATATATATATATATATATATATATATATATATATATATACACGAAGTGGCGGGACTATTGAAGTTTGCCGCAAAATGTTTTACTAAAAAGAAACATCCTAGCAGTTTTAGCACAGATTATCTATTAATTTTCACAATAGTCTTTGCTTTTAGATAGTAATATTGCGCCTTGGAGCGTCAAAACCTTTTCTTATTGTTTTTTTTATCGGTGAGGAAAAATATTTTTCTTTAATTTCCATTCGATTTTATTTTCATTTAATTTTCATTTAATTTTTCCTTGTTTATGCTCGTTTTTGGAGCCATAAAAATGTCATTCGAAATTTGATATAGGATCTTTTTTTTCTTATAACTGGTGGAATAGCCATATCCAAGAAATACCAAACGTCTGTTACGACTCCGCCTGTTAGGACCCTTGCCTCTCAGGGCTCAGTGAGCAGCCTGTCCCAAGCCAGGAAAGGAGGAGGGTTGGGCGATAGGCTAATCCCCTGTCCTTGTAAAAATTTTAGATGATTTTCAAAACGACAATGAAAAGCCTTGAACCTAATTTGATCTCTCTGGTAACGACTAATGGCCGTCCCCACACACGATTCTTGACAGTGAATGAACCTTTTTGTCTTGCTTTTTGAAATGTCAGGACTCTTAATCCTGAAACACAACCAGGTCGTCTAGAGGCCGTGATTAGAATTCTTCAATCATATGAGATTGAAACAGCAGTTATTTCTGAAGCCAGGCTAACTGGCTCTGGTTCAATATATGTTGACAACTATGAAGTCTTTTCCTCAGGTAAAGAGAAGAGACACGAAGACGGAGTTGCCCTAGTCGGCAGTAAACAAGCAAAGAAGTCGATGTTGAAATTTGTACCTATGAATGAAAGAATTCTTAATATTCTTTTTGAAAGCTCCCAGTCTAAACTTACCGTCGTTACAGCCTACCCCCACAAACGATTCTGGTGGGGATACTAAGAACAGTTTCTATGGTGATTTGAACGACATACTCAATACAGTACCTGAGCGGGATGTATTAGTTGGGTGTGGCGACTTTAATGCCAAAGTTGGTAGTGATGACAGTTTTGCACCTGATATGCTAGGCCGCCATGGTCTTGGTGTTATCAATGATACTGGAGTGCGTCTGGTTGATATGTGTGCCAGCCGTAGCCTGATAGTAGGTGACAAGTGATCTAAGTGATAGAGAGACATGCAAAAAGTTAGGTTAATTTAGGTTCACTTAGAGTGGTGCGCCACTCTAAGTGAACCTAAATTCACCTAACTTTTTGCATGTCTCTCTTAGATTTTGTCAATTTTATCTGATGTATCTGACAAAAGATGTTGAAAAAAAATTTATTCACTCTGACACTTAGATTTTGTCAATGTTAACCTATGTATCCGACAAAGGATGTTGATATTGAATTTAATCACTCTGATGCTTAGATTTTGATAATGTTATCCGGCGTAACCAGAAAAGGATGTTGATAAGGAATTTATTCACTCTGATACTTAGATTTTGTGAATGTTATCTGATGTATCCAACAAAGGAAGTTGATAAAGAATTTATTCACTCTAATACTTATATTTTGACAATGTTATCCGACATATCTGACAAAAGATGTTGATAAAGAATTTAATCAATCTGATACTTAGATTTTTTTTCAATTTCATCCGGATAATCGATGTATCCGGCATATGATGATTGTTGGGGTTCCACCCCTGTTTCTTTTCTTTTCAGATTAATGACCTGGTTTTGTTCCGTAATTACATTTGCGTAGATTTGCCTATAGTATAATTTTCAATGACAATTTAAAAGTCTCGTTGCTAATCTATAGTGGCTTTGCAATAAGTAAGCTTTGAAGTAAATTCTATTTTTGTACTTCCTGGTTATGAATGGGGATTGAGATGATTGGCTGCGCCAAGCGAAGGTCCGCCCCTATGGAACAGTTGCTGTAAAGATTATTATTTTTGAGTTAGTCTGCGTTTAGACCCCGTTCGGGGAAACATATTTTTGTTTTATTATTGTGACCGTTCGGAAGAATACAAGTAAGGTATTTTCTACAAACTGTGTACTAGTTTCTGTAACCCAGGCAGGGTAGGAATAGAGTTACGAGATACCGTCATTATTATATTGACAGGGGGGTTATTACCTCCAAGGAGAGAGTTAGAAATTTTCTAGCCGTAACCCAAGGCGGGTACATTTGGCTTTGGAAAGTGGCCATCTGACCACTTGATCACGTTATCATACCCTGGGACAGGGTATAATGTAAATAGGGTAGTACCAAACCCGATATTTGCAGAACTGGTGTGGTAGACGCGGGCATCACATTATAATTTAGGGCCGGGGCTTTCCCCTCTAATAGGTGGTGACACCCGTAAATTACCACGTGGCGTTGTGGCCTACCGGTACAAACACTGGTGGCTAAATACCACGAACGTTGCTGGCAGCAAGAAAAGGTCCTATCAGTAAACCTGATAGTAAAAGAATTCCGTGTTTTCGAAGAGACTAGTTGAGTTAGCCTATATAGTAGCCTATTGTGGTTACATTTATAAAAAAATCACAAAGAAAATTTTTATCTGGGCTGTGCCTAGTTGGATAATAATAAGTAATAAAATTTAAGAATCAATAGATCACGTTAATAATTAACTTGTGAGACAAGGGAGGTTGCGCCGCCCACGTAGAATCGGCAAATTAAAAGGAAACAATTTTTCACGAAAGGATAAAAAGAGACATTGATAAAAGGATTTTCATTTGGACGGAAGACGTTAAGTAAACCTTGAAATAATTGCGGACAAACGAAGAATTCAGACAAGATCTACCGCGGTAAAACAAAAATCGTATTCAGACGCATCGCAATTATATGCAACTCCCGCTGGAAATACCCTAAGAAAAACACCATCAGATAGAGCCTTATATCACTCAGGGGGTGGAATAGAAGAGATTTCTGGGACGTGTGAAGGGGAAATCTTCAAAACAAAATCAGTAATAGAGCGATCTCCGGTACAAACCATGGAAGAAGAAAAGAGTTAAAGGCAGATTCAGAAAGAATTATTCCCAGATAGAGAAACCCAAACAAAAGAAACAGTGGCGATAATACATGAAGAAAAATCATTACATGAAAGTACGAATAAAACAGAACCATTTCACCCTTCAGATGAAGTTTGAAATGTAGAGGAGTTGAGGGTAAAATGTGGTAAAGCTTTCTAATTTAGTTAATTATTAATTGAGTAAAAAATATTAAGACACAAAAACGAAGTTTCAAAATACCACTTTTTAAGATAAAGATATAAATCATGGAATGTGTGGGCTTAGAGGGAACTTGCTCAATAACCAATTTCCTGGCTAAATGCGTCAATGTACCGAAGGACGTGGTTAGTTTTTTTCATATATATACCCCGATTTTTGAGATTGAAGACAGACTTTTTGGCTTGCAGGGCGAACCTCTGCCCGTTTATTTTCTAGTTAGAAATGCCTTGGGATCTTGTCGGATCATTGTAAGTGTCTGTATCTTATTATATATTATTGTAGTTTTTGAGACTTGTGGTCTACTTGGGGCAGCCAGACCCAGTAGCATATCTATATCTGTAATTATTATGTGTAAATTGAATAAAAGTATTGTGTTTTAGACAAACCTCTCTACGATCTACCTTTAGTCCCTCGGACATACCCAGTCGGTACGCCTCATTAGTTCGGTCATAGCCGAAGGCACGCTACCAAAGTTTAATTACCTTAGGGCCAGAGTTTATCTCCCATATAGAGGGAGAATAAAGGCCTCTACGACTACAACCCACATATACCATAAAATACACTTCACAACAACTGGTGGTCGCTGGAAAAACTGGGTCGAGAGGGCTAGATAAAAATAGTAGATTGAAATAAAATGGCTTTACCAGAGGAAAAAATGACTTCCCTATCAACAGTACTTGAAATTGCAAAAATTATACCAGAATACGCGGGAAATTCAGATGTAGATAAGTTTATCGAAAAATTAAAAATTTTCGACAAACTAACTCTGAATCGTTTGAGGATAAGGTCAAAGAGCAATGCGTGGCAGCCAGATTAAAGCGAAGCGCCCTTAAACATTTTCAGGCAATTAAGGAAAAAGAGCCGAAGAACATCAGTACTCTAATTGAATCTTTTAAAACAAGATTCATAGAGACAAGCATCTCCGAGAGGTTAAGAACAAAGGTAGTCACATTCAATACCTCAACTAGTATCAGGGAATATGCCGACAAAATTTGTAGATCCGTGTGTTTACAATTAGAGAAAGAAATGACGAGACAGTACAGAAAGTACAAACTACATACTTTTACCCAAGGGTTACCAAAAAAGTTATTAAGACTAATTTTATCGCGGAAACCTGAAAATTTAGAGCAGGCTATAATACTAGTCAAAACAGAGGTAAAAATTGACAAGGCTGTGAAAAAGTTTTGACCAGATGTCAATAAATAACACAGTAGCCAAGAAAGTATAAAATATGAAAGGGGACAGAAAAGGGTGAGCTTTGAGGAGCCGAATCGTGAACCAAAAAGGCGCAACGGAGGCCGAGGGTGGCCGTCTAGGGAAATAGCTGACAGACTCCACGACCTTGAGAGATTAGCAGCTAATAACTATAGAAAATATGGGCACCCTCCCCCCACCAAAGACAGGTAGTTGGGGAACCAACAAGGACAGATCAAAAATATTTAGAAATAACCAGGAAACAAACAAACAATTTAAGAGAAAATTTTATTGCTATTATTGTAGCAAACCAAACCACTATGCAGCAGATTGCTGGCATAGAATACGCAAAGAAGGCCAGACGTACAAGACAAGACACCAATTCCGAACGCAGGGGGACAGAAATTTAGGAAGGCAGGGAACAAATAATACTTGGCAAAACACCTAATAATATTCCTGAATTTAGGCCTAGGAGGCAAAAAACGGTTAACAATGCCCATGGTCAAAGTAGCAGCGCTGAAGAAAATTGGCATAATCCAGAAACTTTTGGCCAAACAGTGGGCATTTAAACGGAGAAACCAGCCTGTCGACAGAGCTGTTTCCTTACTAAGACCCCTATATAGTTTAGAATGTTGTGATACAAATGCAAATAATAATAATCTACCGATTCTACGTGTTTTAAAATTGAGTGTTTTCAAAATTTACCATGTTTACTAGATACAGGCGCATCTAAATCATTAATTCGAGAGGAAGTTTTTAAGAGGTTTCCTCCTAGTGTCAAAAATCGCGTAAGCAGATGCCAGAATACCCTGACATCAGTGACAGGGCACAAGCTGACAATTTTGGGAGAATTTCCACTGAAATTTAGTGCAGGGGATAAAGAAATAACAGTAACAGTAATAATATGCAAGCAGCTACCGTTTCCTTGTATTCTAGGAGTAGATACCATCAGAAAATATGGGATTGTATGGGAACCCATATCAGATACAATAACCATAAATCAGGCAAGTGAAAATAATAGGCAAATTTGCGTAACAACAGATAATGAAAGTGAAGATTCGAATTATAACCTAAAAATAAGCGGAAAAATCACCATAGAAGGGGGAGCGACAGCTCAAGTTCTAGCGACATTAAATGCAAAAGAAGGAAATGTTAAGACAATGGACGCCATGATAGGAGGGTACACCATAAAAGAATACCAATGATTTTCGTGGAAAATCAAGTTATAAAAATTGAAAATGGTATAACATACTTAAAACTATCAAATCTAAGTAATAATAAATAAAACTGAACCAGGTAGAACTTGTATCAGTAGAAAATATTTCAAATTCGGAAATAAAATCTATAAACAGTCCAGAATTAAGCGTAAACTTTACTAGCCACGAACATTTATCCTCATTAAAACCGCAACGACAAGAAAAGTATGGAATGTAAAAACGGATTTTTTGCAAAAATTTGATTTAAAACATTTACCGGAAAACGTAAAAACTAGGGTGGAAAATATTTTTTGGGATTTTAAATGGACTTTTGCAAGACACAAAGCGGATTATGGATTAACTCACTTAATCACGCACAAGATATCCACAGAGGGCCCTCCAATAGAAAAGTCACCGTATAAAACACCTTATCATTTAAAACCATGGCTAGAAAGCCAAATAAAAGAAATGGAAGATCAGGGAATAATTAGAGAAGGTGTTAGCGATTGGTGTTTTTCCACTAGTAATAGTCAGGAAAAAGAAAACACCTGGAGATTATGTATAGACTTTAGATCACTAAATGCCGTCACGGTTAAGGACGTGATGAAGTTACCAAGAATTGATACGATTTTAGATTCGTTAGGGGGTTCAAAATATTACACTAGTTTTGATTTAATAGCAGGATATTGGCAAATCGCTTTAGATGCAGAAACAAAGCATAAGGCTACAGTAATCTTAGACGATGGAAGAACGTTCACATTTTGAACGTATGGCTTTTGGCTTATCATTTAGTCCCAATTGTTTTAGTTGACTAATGAATTTGGTGTTGAAAGATAACGAACTAGGAAGGAAAAAAAGATACCTTGGCTTATTTAGATGATGTAATTTTGTTTAATGTAAACCTGGAAGACCACTTGGTCGGACTTAGAAAAATACTGGAAAAGTTTGAAAAAGCAGGCTTATAAATTAAAACCAGAAAGGTTTGAAAATACTAGTACTAGTACCAAAATTAGTTTTTCTTGGACACCTGATAAACCAAGGTACTATTTCACCAAATCCAGAAAATTTCAGTCATAGAAAATTTACAGCCCCCTAAAGATCAAAAAGCTGCAGATCAGTTTGTGGTTTGTTAAGCTATTTCAGACGACATATTAAAAATTATGCCACAATAGCACAACCTATGACAAACCTTTTGAAAAAATCAGGTAAATTCGAATGTCCAGCGGACGCAAAACAAGCGCTAAATGAAATAAAAAGGCAATTATTACTGGCACCAATACTAAAACTACCAGATTTGTCACAAGACTTCTATTTGCAATCAGATGCTTCGGGGTACGGTATCGGGGCCATATTATTAAAAATAAATTCTGAAGGAGTAGAATCAATAGTCCAATACGCGAGCAGGTCACTGTCGGAGGCAGAAAAAAAATACTCGACAGTTGAAAGGGAGTGTTTGGCAGTTGTAGTTTTTACAGAATATTTTCGACAATTTTTACTTGGAAAAAAATTCATTTACGCGTAGACCAAAAATCATTAATTTGGCTACAACGATGCAAAATACTTCAGCCCGGCTGACACGGTGGATACTACGTCTACAAGCATATTCATATACCCCAATATACATAAAGGGCCGTACAAACCTTTTACCAGACTATTTGTCACGAAATCCAGATACGGAAGGAAATTTGGTAATAACCATCCAGAACAAACTGGAAGGGCCAGAAATACTGTCTAATGAAAACATTGCGGATGATCAAGATAAAGATGATTTTTGTTTAGCAATGAAATCCTTTTTATCAAAAGGAACGGAACTGCCAGAGCACTTTTAAACATTTTTTAAAGGACTTAGATAATTTTGATCTGGACGAAAGTAAAAATCTTCTAGTAAGATATCATAGACCATCGCAAGCAAATATAGAAGAAATGACTTTAAAATTAGTCAGTAATTCCAAAATCTCTGGAAGGAGAAATTTTACAGATGGCACATGCAACAATTGGCTGTCACATGGGAGAAGCAAAAACTATGGGGAGACTGAAAGGAAATTTTTATTTTCCAAAAAATGTACTCAAAAGTAAAAGCTTTCATACAAAGCTGCCAAGAGTGTGCCAAACAAAAATCGCCACCAAAGACCCCTAGGGTTGAATTAGGTCAATACCCCACGCCTTCAGGGGTAGGAGAATTAATTTCAATAGACATTTGGGGAACAGGAGGAAGTTTACCAGTTTCCAGGAAAGGAAATAGGTGCGCACTAACCATAGTCGACCATTTTAACTCATATTTATACGCTTTTCCAATTAAAGATGAAAAGACAAAAACCATTGCGAAAGTTTTGGTCAATCACTTATTTCTGGAACAGGGGATTTTCCCTAGAGTTTTACGTAGCGACAATGGGCCATGTTTTAGAGCCAAATTATTAGACGAAATTACAGAATATCTGGATGTTAGACGATGGTTTACCTCGTCTTACATGGCAGCAGCTAATGGGAAGGTTGAACGTAAGCATAGGGAATTAGCTTACATGCTGGGAATACATGCAAGAGAGGAAAATGAAAATTGGGATGAACATTTACCATTTGTAGTCTTTGCAATAAATACTGCTTTTTCACGTACCTTAAAAGAAACGCCATTTTTTTGCAACATATAAGAGATCCCAGAATTTGTTTAGATGAAATACAAAATGACAGAATATATTACAACCTAGACCAATATAAGCAAGAGATGGTGATGCGAATGAAAAAAGCTATGGAGCAAGTTAAGGACAATCTGGAAGATGCGAAAACAGAACAAAAAGAAAAATATGACAGAACAAGCAAAAATAAAATGAGTTACTGTTTAGGAGATTTGGTTTATGTTTACAAAACGAATCTGGAAGGAACAAAAAAGTTAAAACCGAAATGGGATGCACCCTACAGGATTATAAAAATTCTACCAAATAACTTAACATATGTTCTAAAGCATCAATATAAGGAAAAGGAAGAAGTAGTACACCATAATTGAATGAAAAAGGGATATTTTTCAAAAGAGTGGAAAACAGAGCCTATACTTTCAGACGAAGAAACAGAAGACACGATTTCACCAGTATATATCAGATGACCATATGAATTTTATGACCTTTTTAATGACCACAAAAGTTGGGAGGAGTGGAAGGAGTATATAGCCCAGTCTTGGCTACAAACTCTACACAACAAACAAGAGAAAAAGGAAAATATTCGGTACTCATCGGATACTAGAGATGAAGAAAATCAAACACAACATAAGGGTTTAAAATGTGATAAACCATGGGTAAAGTTCACAGAAGAAGAAAAATTGGAAGGAACCAATGAATTGTCTGATTTTCATACATTAGACTCACCTATAGTCTTAACGCAAAAATGGCTTTGGAACAAACGCCATCTACCAGACACGAGCTAACAGAATGTGACACTGAAAAATTCTTCTACAGAAACCGATATAACTAAACCTGGGCCATCCTCAAGAAACCCTCTTTAAGAGAAAATTATGGAGAACAGTAAAGAAACCAAAGGGGCAGCAAAAAAAAAAGAAGTTCTTTTGTTAGCAGCACAAGTAGCTAAAACACTTATGAAAAAGGCCAAACATCAAGAGAAACAAAGATTAAAGATATTTGACGAGGCAACAAAACAGCACTCGGACTCAGAGCCTTGTAAACCACACTATAGAGACCACGGAAAAACTTGCAAATATTATAAAGAAGAAAATCAAAAATTTGGGGTCCAAAACTCGGACCAGGAAACGGAGAGAAAGGCAGAACAAGCGCAGCCCCCAGTAGATTAATATTTGAATAAAACAATTATAAAAAAAATATTAAATAAAAATAAAACGAGCAAAAGGCCTCTAAAGAAATATCTATATTTTATTTTTTTAATCGGTATATAAATAACATCAAGTTTTCCTTCAAATATATATCGCCAGTAAAAATTATTACCGTCACGTTCTAACGCTAAATTATTAGCTCCGATCTGAAGTGACATCATAGGTTCCTGCAAAAATTTTGTTTCCGATACGAGATAAAACTTCGCGAACGGTGTAATGACAAGACTTGTATAAACAAATTAGGCTTCATTTCATAAAATTAATAAGGCCACGTAACTTTTAAATGGGTGTAGAAACAAATTGAATTATACATATTTGAAATCAGCATTAAAAGTCGATTCTTTTGATATGTATATTAAAAAATATATTTTGAGGGAATAATAAAAAAAAATCGAAATGATCGTATTAGAAGGGGAAAGTAAATGTACTTCGCTTTTATCGGCGCTCGAATTAGCCAAACTTCGAGCAGCTTTGCTCGAACTTTGGCTATTAGAAATAGATTTGTATCCCTCAAAGATTTGGGTACAATAGAAAAAATGGAAAAAAGGCTCAATCAAGAATTGTAAAAAAAAATACAGTATCTAGTTTTTTAGCAAGTAGAAGCAAGTGTATAATTAGTAGTTTTTTTAGTGTTAGTAATAAATTCAATGAAGTAGTGCCGTATATTACTAAATAATAAAGTATTTGTACCGTGAATTGAAAGAATAAAAGATAATACGTAAAGAAAAACAAAATCTAGCTGGACCGATGAAACGTTGGTAGAAACAGAAGAATTTTAGGCATAATAGTAGCAAACAGGGTCCCAAGTCAGCCTTACTACAGGTAGAGGCTATAGACTTATTGTTCAAGGATAACACTGCTACAATTTAGCAAAGGAAGCACATAAATTGTGGTCCGAATAATCATAGGTTAGAAGCTGCCATTTGTGAGTGTTTTTAGGAGTAAGACGCTTCAAAAATATGGCATTTTACAACGTAGTAAGCATAAAACCTTTGTTAAAGCTAACCCGAACACTAGGTTAGCTGTACAACATCATAAGCAAAGGGAAGATAAAGATATATATAAATATAAAATTAAAGTATTGAGGAAAGGGATGGGAAAAAAACGAGAAAAGTAACCTTATAAGTAAGAAAACAAATGTGGAAGCTTAGCAAAAGTCGCCGAAGGAAGCAAAAAAAAGAGTTGTTACCCAGCTCTGATGGGAACTCTGCATAAGGCGAGAAATTCGGTGAAAGAAACCGTTAATCACAGAAAATGAAGGCATGGGGATAGGTCTTAAAAGGGTCTCCTTTACCTACACAGAGGACCTTCATCTGAATAATGGTGTTGGAAAAAGTTCAAATTCTGAATTAGCCACACAAAATGCGTTCGAAGAAAGTTCTAATTTGAATTTTAAGCCATGGCTGCTTTCGAGCCATGTGGATGTAAAGCTACCAGTGTATGAAAACTGTTATGCTTGTTTACATAGAATATAAGCCACTTTAGGACAAACAGAGAAGGCAATGCACCCTTTTGGGATAGCTAATATTGATAACTCTGATCCGCTCTTACGGTTACTCAATGACAAATCATCCTCAGGTCTAGTCTGATTATAAATCGGTAAAGTTTAGTCGAATATCATATAGAGTGTATATCAGATAAAACACGGTCTGATAGTAGAAATCAAATAGAGTGAAGCCAATAGTCTCTTATATTCAAATTAGCCTACAAGTAGATTGTATCCAGAACTAAATTGACATAATATTACGGAGACAATTACACTGGACGTTACAGTTTTATATTACAATAATGAACGCTCAAATTTCTGACTTTATACTTGTTAAGGTAAACTTAATAAACACTATATATTTAGAATCAGCATTAAAATACAATTCTTTTGATATGTATATTAAAAAAAATTGGGGTTGTGAAAAAAAAACGAAGGAAGCTTGACTACGGAAATAGGGTCATTGGAAGCTAGCAAATTTGGAGTTGAGCTCAATCACTGCTGGTCTCTCGTTGTTAAGTACATGCAATGCATCTACTGACCTTTGACTCTCTGAGGTGACACTTTCAGTTGAATTTGAAAAAAATTGTTTTTGAAGAATTTTTAAATTATTATAATGGGCAAAACATCAAGAGTTTACATTAAGTTGACTACATGTACAAGCTAGCTGTAATCTTATTATAATTAGTTATAGTCTAATATATTATTTTTTTAATAATAACAAATGGTAAAAAGAAAAAAAAACAAATTTTAAAGAAGCGCAATAAAGGTTTAAGCAAAACTTAGAATAAGCTTAGAAAGCAAAAAGAGTGCTAGGGAAAGGAAACGAAAAGCGATATAAAAATAAGTCATAACCTAAAAACTTACCAGGAGGTAAAAGTCAAGGACAAAATCCATTAAAAATAAACCAAAAATTAAACCTCATCGTCACAAGCAAACCACAGTAGTTCAAGATAATAATTTTAACTCTAGCGATGTTTTGGATCTGAGAAAACGAACTGGGCACAGATGAATCCTAGTTTAATCAATTGGTTTTCACCTGTGCCAACCCAAACACCCAAATCCCAATCCGTTGAACCCTAACACAAACTAAACAGTATCCACTTTTTCTTTGAAAATAAAATATAGCTTTACACAACAAAAGAAAACTCGCAGTAATGAACAAAAATCCATTCTTGTAATTCTCCCAGATTCAAACTTATCAATAAACCACAGATAATGAGCACCGAATTCAAAGTTATTTAGCCTTGCAACGGAATTATTGTATCTCTTTCTTTGGCAAATAAAATAGTAAATTAAAGCTGGATAAAATTGGCAACCATTATATCGTAAAAATTGCATTTTAAGGAAGAAATTAGAACTAGCAAATGCGGGGCAAAACTTAATTAAAAGTGTTCAAAAAAAAATAGCTGAAAAACTACAGTACTTTTCTACATAAAAACTTTCGAAGAAAAAATTTCAATAATTTCAAAAATACAGATTGCAAAAATTAGACACCCCCCCACCTCTTAAAAATATGGAGATAATGAATTTGACCATATAAGGGCAATCAGCATAAAAACTGGTTAAGAGTTTTTTGAAAAATAGTGAAACATATAAATATAGGCTTAGGAAAGACCTATTTTACTGAAAAAGCGGAAAAGAATTGAAAAAACCCTTAGGCTCCATTGAAATAACGAATCAAAAAAAAAGAGAAGGGTTCAAGTTGAAAATATAGCCAGACGAAATTAACAAGGAAAAGAAACTGAATGGAGTCAGTTAAACTCTGTTATACGCACTTATTGAACTTGCCGAACGAAACTAGTACGAAAAATGTACTAAATAAGTGCAAAATTAGTAACATTAATACTACAGAGCTGTGTGCCATGATTACTGTGTGTTATGTGTGTTATAAATGTGTTATTACTGTGTGCCATGAAGGCCAGGTATTTTTTTCTGCAGAAGGGCCACTTTTCTGATAAAAGAATAGCCCAAGAGAAAATTGTATCAACATATTTCAAAAAGTGTGGCAATACTATAGATAATTAATTATTATGTGTGCAGGTTCATAATAGTCCTTTTTGCTGTAGCCATGACAAGAGGACCTGGAAACGTTATAAGGAGCTACCAAACGGCAGTCCTGGTAAGCAAACCTTCAGAGTACAGGCAAAGTCATTTGATAATGGCATAACAGGTATAAGGTGGACAGCAAAAATTTTTAGCTTATCAGATCTAAGCTGTAAATGGAGCTTTATCTAAAAAGGACATTAAAGCTGAAAAAAAAGAGAGATTACAGACAAAAACGTTATAAAATTGTGTCAAGTACCAAAAAAAAATTCGAAAAGAATTAGAAAGCTTAAAAGTCTGAATAAACAAACAGGCTTATAAGCTAATGACAGTTAATGACACAAGTGGGTTCGAAATAGAACCAAAGTTTTAAAACAAAATGTATATAGTCGTATATGGGAAAAGTTATATAGTTGTAACAAATGTAATTGAGAAAATATCTACTGTTATAAATATATTTCGAAAACCTTTTATAAACAGAGAATTGTATTTAAAAAAAAAAAAAATTATAGAAATGTAAATAGAAAAGTTATGTTATATGAAATATTGCCAAGCCCTTATATAGAAGCTAATCACAGTTATCAGTTATAGTGCATAAATCTATTTGTTGGAGTTGCTTTTGTTTTGTAAATATTTTAATTACAGTTAGGTCTTATCATATAAAAGTCTTGACGGACTTATTTAAAAGTTGTACAAAGAATAAATATTACAGTGATTAAATAAATTATAAAATTACATAATTATTATTTGTTTTTAACAATTAAGTTATGTATCAACATAACTTTTGTTTAATAATATATATATATATATATCTATATATATATATATATATATATATATATATATATATATATATATATATATATATATATATATATATATAATATATATATATATATATATATATATATATATATATATATCTATATATATATAATATATTATATATATAATATATATATATATATATATATATATATATATATATATATATATATATATATATATATATATATATATATATATATATATATATATAGATATATATATATATATATATATATATATATAGATATATATATATATCATATATATATATATATATATATTATATATATAAATATCTATATATATATATATATATATATATATATATATATATATATATATATATATATATATATATATATATATATATCTATATATATATATATATATATATATATATATATATATATATATATATATATATATATATATATATTATATATATATATATATATATATATATATATATATATATATATATATATATATATATATATATTATATATATATATCCTAAACTATCTATGTAAATATAGTGAATTAAATGTTGAGTGTTTGTGTTTTTTTTATGTTTATATCATTCAAGAAGTATCCTTCATTAATACTTCATAAGCAATTAACAAAATAATAATTGGAATTATATCCAATGCTAATCTATACCGTGTATTATTTTTAATGCTTTAAGTTTAAACAGTAGTTAAATATCCTATCTAGTTTTGCGGATTAAAAAATAAAAAAAAATACTTATGTAACCTATTACACAATGCTTATATATATATATATATATATATATATATATATATATATATATATATATATATATATATATATATATATATAATATATATATATATATATATATATATATATATATATATATATATATATATATATATATATATATATATATATATATATATATATATATATATATATCTATATATATATATATATATATATACCATATATATATATATATATATCTATATATATATATATATATATATATATATATATATATATATATATATATATATATATATATATATATATATATATATATATATATATATATATATATATATATATATATATATATATATATATATATATACTATGTTTTTATCAACTTCAAGTTTTAACTAGTGATTAATGTTATATGTAAATGTTTGACATCGAGTCAACGTATTAATAATTTTTATTGCGAAATAATCCGTTTAGTATTAAGTTTGAAAGAATAATCCAGTAAGAACATAATGTTTCGATTTAAGCGGGTATTATTTTTGGAGTAATTAAAAGAGAGAAAAGTAATGAAAAGAATTAAACTTTACAAAATTGAGTTTTTCTTTCTACTATATATGTAAAATTTTATGCTTTATATGTATTCTAATGTGAATATTTATTTTAAATACAGCCTTAGCTATTTTTTTTGGAAATCAAATTTTTCGTAGCATCTTTTCGGATCCATTGTTCTTTCAATCATATTTTGACACATTTTTGGAAAGTAACAAATTTTGAAGACACTTCAAATATATCCTGATACTATCATCTCATACCATCAGAAGCCAAACCATACTTGATCAACTGATATTTGGAAACTATAGCAGTAATACGGACTTTACTACAAGTTCGTCAAAAGTAAGATAAAATCAGAACGTAATTTAGGCCTAGATAATAAGCTACCTAGCCCAAATGGTTGGAAATATGTGAAAATGCTTTGTGCTGGAAAAATATGTGAAAATTTAAAAATCAATAGTGTTATATGTAATTTATCCAAGGTAATTCTAAAAGGAAAAATAAAACGGTATATTAACCACATCACACAGATAAATTAAATTATTAATGGGAATTAAATTGAAGCTAAAAAAATTCATAAAACTTTTCTAATATAAATCTAATTAAAGCAAAACCACTAATATAATGTTTAAGCCGCTTGGGGTCAAGTTAAAACAGAAGATGTATATAAGAAAGGTAAAAAAAGAGTATTTTTCAGTCCTAGAGACAGAGAAAAAGAGAAACAAGGATGAATTTCGAATTGAAATCCTTCGACAGAAAAGAACATGGCCTATATTGGGCCAGAAGCATGACCCTAAGGAAACCCATTGAGGGTATATGCACATAATGACCCAAAGATGGCAGCATAATAGCTGTAAACAAAATTAAGTTGTTTTAAAAAGTAAAATATTGAGAATTGGGACAATTCTTCTTTAAATGGGGAGTATTGTGGTAAAGCTTTCTAATTTAGTTAATTATTAATTGAGTAAAAATATATTAAGACGCAAAAACAAAGTTTCAAAATACCACTTTTTAAGATAAAGATATAAATCGTGGAATGTGTGGGCTTGGAGGGAACTTGCTCAATGACCAATTTCCTGGCTAAATGCGTCAATGTACCGTAGGGACGTGGTTAGTTTTTTATATATATACCCCGAATTTTGAGATTGAAGACAGACTTTTTGGCTTGCAGGGCGAACCTCTGTCCGTTTTATTTTCTCGTTAGAAATACCTTTGGATCTTGTCGGATCATTGTAAGTGTCTGTATCTTAATATATATTATTGTAGTTTTTTGAGACTTGTGGTCTACTTTGGGCAGTCAGTCCCAGTAGCATATCTATATCTGTAATTATTATGTGTAATTGAATAAAAGTATTGTGTTTTAGACAACCTCTCTACGATCTACCTTTAGCCCCTCGAACATACCCAGTCGGTACGCCTCATTAGTTCGTTCATAGCCTAAGGCACGCTACCAAAGTTTAATTACCTTCGGGCCAGAGTTTTATCTCCCCTATAAAGGGAGAATAAAGGGCCTCTACGACTACAACCCCCAAATACCATAAAATACACTTCACAACAAAAAGAAAATATTAGTATAGAACGAACAGAATCAGAAACTGAATTAAGAGGATATAAAAACAGAGAGAATCATAGTAGGCCAAGTAGCACCAGTAGTAGAAGCTCAATTTCCAGCAGGGGCTCGCGAAAACAGCACTCAAATGGATATGACACAACAACTATTAAATTTCATGGAGGAGAACAGATTAGCTAGAGAACAAAAGGAGGAGAAAGAGAGAATAGCCAGGGAGCGAAAAAAAGAGGAAGATAGAAGAGAAGGGAGAAAGAGAGAATAGCCAGAGAACGAAAAGAGGAGGAAGATAGAAAAGAAAGAGAAAAAGAGAGAATGGCTAGAGAACGAAAGATAAGGCGGATAGGGAGGATAGAAGAGAACTATTGCAAATGATTGCAGGGAGAAATTCCCAAGAGCCTCAGAAATCGTCTACAATAGAGGTAATGCAGGTAGTAAACCTTCAACCAATGAAAGAAAATGAAGATGTACATTTATACATATACAATTTTGAAAAAACGGCGGAATTAAGGGGATTGCCGAAAGAAAATTGGGTGACAAGAATACAGCCCCTCCTTAACTACAAAGCACAAATTTCATATAAAGCATTACCAATGGACTACTCAAAAGATTTTGAAAGACTAAAATAAGCCATTTTTGAAAAGTTTCAACTCTCCCCCGAGACCTTTCAAAGGAGATTTTGAAGCGAAAGAAAACGAAACAACGAAACTTATAAAGAATTCGAGTACAAATTGAAAAATATGTGTTTAATATGGCTAGAGTTAGAAAACTATAGAATGTTAGAAGACCCGGAAGAAATAAAAGAAAAGATAAAGGAAATAATAGATAAAATAGTAATGGAACAATTTGTAGAAAATACCCACAGAGAATTGAAAAGGTGGGCCTGAGAGGGGGGTTAGTTGCCCTCAAATCACTTTCGACTATTAAAAAGGGCACTAGATCTTTGAATTTCGATCGAATGAGCCCTTTTTAAAGTTTTCTACAACAAAGATTTCCATAAAAACTTATATGTCCCCAGGGCATAACTTACAACCTTGCCCTGTGGGCTGTGTGTGCGTGGGGGGGGGGGTTGTCATCCTCAAAGACCTAATTTCCAAGAACCTTCAAATACGTTGAACAAAATGGCTATCTTAAAATTTTAATTAGATGTGTTTGGGGGAAAAGGTGGGTCTGAGAGAAGGGTTAGTTGCCCTCCCTTTCGACTATTAAAAAGGGCACTAGCCACTCTAATTTCCAGTTGAATGAGCCCTTTTTGAAGTTTCCACAACAACTCCTTCGATACGAAGTGCCTTGGTCAAAGACCAAAAAAAAAAAAATACATTGTGAATCAGTCGAAGAGAACTGCCTACAGAGAAATAAGCAATTAATTCTGGCTTACATGATAAGCAAAAGAGAAATTACAGTGCTCAATAAGATATGCTCCTTTAAGATTTATTTTGCGTGTAAATGGGCAATATTTCAGGAAGTTATTACTTTTTGTGCCGTGGCAGTACTTTTCAGAGACCCTTAGTAGACGATTAATCTCGCTGTAATTGCAACCCTGCATTGACCAGAAAATTTAGGAATAACGAGAAGAAATAGCCCTGTCTTATCATTTTTTAAAATGGCAGAAGCTCGGACCATTTTGGCGTCAATTGTTGCTCTATTAGTTGCTTTTTCAATAAAAGATTCTTAACTTCAACTCCAGTAAGTGAACCATCAAATCTTGACAAGGATTTACCAACTCTGTCTTTGACATCAAGAAGTAGGCCTGCACTCAGATTCCTTTATTGGTAAGCTGTTTAGATTTTATGTGTTAGTAGGCTAATCTTGCAACAATAAATAGTGAGATTCTAAATTATAGGATTTTTTCTATCTTGAGAGAGTTTAAATTGGGCTAGAAGAATTAGGCCTAGGCTAGACTTTCAGGGGGTAAGGTTTATATTAACAGACTAGGCTCTCCAGGTAGGCTAGCTAAGAAATAAACACCTCCAGGCTATAGTCAGAATTGCATCCTGAGTCCAACTTTAACATTCATTTGCATCAGAAATGAACTTTACCCCTGCCCCAAATGTACAAAAAATTTACCCTGAATTGGTGTAGCCTATATATAAGGGTGCGGGGGTGAAGTGCAGTGGGCCTTATAATTTAGCTAAAATTAAAGGTAAATTTCTAGGTGGCATTATAATTTAGCTAATACCAAAGTAAAAATGTCATTTGATGCTGGGTTTACAGGCTAAAGTATATCCCAAGAAGGTATTTTGAAGTACCTAGCTCCACTCCTCTCTCTAGAGGACCCTGACCTTTGATGACCTTTAAATATATATGTGTCTTATAAAAGTGAAACCTTGCAAAATAGATCTTTAGTTTAAATGAAGTACAACAAAATGGTTTTCAGCTTCACAATTTGTGCAATCCCATTCATAAGGTTTTAAAGATATGCATATACATTTCCTAAATTTAAAAAAAAAAACAACATTAATATGGCTTAAAATTCTACTACAAATATTTTAATTGCTGTTTTAAAACTAAGGTTGAGAAACCTACGCAAACTTAGTTAATCATAATGGAATAAAAAGATTTTCAAAATAGGGCAGCAGTAGAAAAAAACAAAATAAGAAAACATAAAGGTTTAACAAAAAATGTTTTTTGTAAAATTGTCAAACATTTCAATAACAGGAATTGCATTTTCAAAACTGTCCAAGCCAGGAGAAAAATACACCAATAACTGAAAATTAAGGCAAAATGTTGTTTTGTCAAAATTTCAATAGGTATAGACCTGTCATGTAGGCAAATTTCAGGGGACCCTCTGGAGGTGGGAGAATGATTAAAGGTTCAGTACTTCAAGATCCCTTCCCAGGACATACTTTAGCCTGTAGACCCATCCTAGAAGTTTCACTTTCATAACTGAATCCTACAATGAAATGTGAATGGAGCTGCCCCCCGTGCATCTGAACAAGCCTGTGTGCGACGTCGACACCCTAACCAAAGCCATTGAATCTTTCAAATCAGAGGTGCGAGAGGACATTGCTAGCATAACAACCACAGTCAACAAGGGTCTCAGAGAGATTCACGATGGACTTGCCACAAAATGCAAGTTCTCAAGGTAAAAGCAATTGTTGAATCGGCAAATTACTGCTCAAGTGACGGGGCTTGCACCAGAAGCACTTGACAAACATATACACAGTACAGTCAGAAGTGAGCAAGACAGGCAGAGACGCAAACTTAACATCGTCGGATACGGGATTCCAATCCAAGCAAGTGACGAAGACTTCCTTGCTAAAATACTTCAAGGACAACTACAAACTAGCGACCAAAGTCTTCAACGTGAAAAAGACTACCAGCCTCGGCCCCCACGGCTGGACAACCACTGCAACACCCACCAGTCCTGTTCATGGTAGCCAGCTTCACTGACAAGAAGCTTATCCTGGATGCGTCCTACCAGCATAAAGACCCGATTCGATTCTATGGCGACAGCTCCAAAGAAGATCGCAACGCTAGAAAAAGCCTTGGAAGAAATGAAGAAAAGACAGGCAAACGAGGAGAAACAGACCTAGTAATAAGAAAGGGCAAAATCACAAAAAACGGTCAAACTCGAGCAATCCCAATGGAGAGATGCTCGAGTATGCAAAAATAACCACTATCTCCAACCGTCTCGTCCCCCTTGTAAATAGTTCATGTGTGAGTGATAATAACGTTTGTAAACGCAAGTTTGTGTAAATGTATAAACAGTGAATTAACAGTTACGTCCCCATGCCCTTCTGCCTCGTCCCTCATTAGCAGCTCTGTGTACCTAAGCTGCAATTCACCCACTTCAACCAAAAGCGAGAATATTAGTGAGCAGAATAAAAACTCGCCCAGACACACCCAAAAACTTGTGAACAATTATGATGGCAAATGTTGATGTTATTACCAACAAGATGCCGGAACTGGCAACAGTGCTCCAACTAAGTCAGATAGACATTGCAACTCTGACAGAAATTTGCCCCAAGAACTCAAGATTTCAAATGACAGAAGACTCAATCTGCTGCCCCTCTGGATACAACATCTTCAGCAATCTGTCTGATCCAAACTGCAGAGAGGAGTGGCTGTTCTAGCTTCCAAGGAATTCCAGGTAAAAGAAATTTCTGTCCCAAATTATTACTTACCTGGGTTTGAAGCTACAGGGTCTCCCTGTCCCTACCTAACGAAATGTTTGTCCTAAGCTCAATTTACAGGAGCCCCAGCAGCCCTTGCCAGCTGTCCTCTGAAACAGCAATTGCTGAAATGACGCAATTCATACTATGCAATTACCAAAAGGCAACCCTGCTCATGACAGGGGACTTCAACCTCCCAAATGTGTCTTGGGTAGATGGCCAAGGTATGACCAAGTCAAGCCTTGAACAAAACCCATTAGTACAAGCCCTCTCCGACAACTTTCTGTACGTACAAACAGTAACTATGCCCACAAGAATGCGTCCAGGACAAAATCCCTCCATACTGGACCTAGTCATAATGAATGACCCAGAAAAGGTGATCAACACACACACTCTCAGTCCAATTGGCTCAAGTGACCACATGCCAGTTCTCTCATCTATTTCAACTCAACTCCAAAACATCAAAAATATACCAAGCAATCCTTTACAAATTACAAGATGATGGTGGAAGAGCTGTGTAGATGCTAACCTGGAAAACACTTATATCAGAAGATGTCAAAGCCTCATGGCTAACTCTAAAAAAGACCTTACTAGAGAGCCAAGCCAAACACACCAGTGTAACATGGAAAAAGAAACCCAAAACTCTACCTTTCCTCACCCCAAAAATCAAGAAACTACGCAACAGGAAGAGAAAAACTTTGGGAGAAGTACATGAAACAAAAGACTACAGCTTTGTACGAGCAGTACAAAACTGCAATGAACCTCCTCAGAAAAGAAACTAGAAAACTGACCTCAAACTACGAAGAATGACTGGCCAAAAACGTCAAGGAAAACCCAAAATTATTCTGGAAATACATCTCCCATGAGAAGCCAGGCAGACACACACAGTACCAGACCTGGTAATCAACAACTCTTTATCCTCTTGCCCCTCTGAAAAAGCAAACCTGCTTAATCAGCAGTTTGCCTCAGTGTTCTCCATGGATGACCCCCAATCAACCCCCCCACCAGCAGAACAGGCTCACACTCTCTTCCCAATGGTACACTCACCAGTCACAATCAAAGAAGTAACCAAACAGCTTAAGGACCTTGATCCCAATAAATCGACGGGACCTGATGGTCTCAGCCCACGACTGATGAAGGAATTAAGCCCTGCAATATCAGCCCCACTGGTAAAACTATTCAATCTGTCGCTTGCACAAGGAAAGCTTCCTGGGGACTGGAAGAAGGAAATAGTCATCCCAATTCACAAGAAGGGTAGCAAAACTTCTGCAGCAAACTACAGACCTATCAGCCTTACATGTGTGGCATGCAAGGTCATGGAGAGAATCATAAACAAGCGTATCATTAACCATCTTGAGGCCAACTCACTTATCAGCAGTAGTCAGCATGGTTTTCGCTCAAAGAGATTGGTGGACACAAACCTTCTTGAGTCATATAGTCTTGTAACTGACCTACTAGAGAGAGGATTACCTGTGGATATAATATTGTTAGACCTAGCCAAAGCATTTGACAAGGTTTGTCACCGATACCTCATTCACAGGCTACTTACTCTATCTGCTGTTAGTCCACAAGTGGTCAGTTGGACAGAGGACTTTCTGAGGGACAGAACACAGCAAGTGAAAGTGATAACTGGACCAAATAGCCATGTCCTTTCTGACGAAATCAAAGTCACTAGTGGGGTTCCCCAGGGCAGCGTCCTGGGCCCCACCCTGTTTAACATCTACATAAATGAGCTACCCCTCATCACCAGCAACAGAACCACCCTATATGCGGATGATTCGAAACTCATAGGTCCTGCCAACACCTCTTCTTCCATCCAATCCCTCCAAACTGATCTCAACCACATGTGCTCCTGGGTCAAAAGATGGCTGCTGGAATTCAATGCAGAAAAATGCAAGGTCATACACTTCGGACACAAAAAACCCAAACATCAGTACCTCATGACCCAAAATTTCTGGAAGTCACCACACAATTGAGCCTGTCCAGGAGGAGAGTGACCTTGGCGTCATCGTTGACTCCCAGTTGAAATTCAGCTCCCACTCACAAAAAATCTCAGCCAATGCTAGTAGAGCCCTAGGCATCATCAAAACACACCATCACCAGTAGGAGTAAACACGTAATCACCAAAACTCTACAAAGGATTAGTAAGACCTAGACTGGAGGTGGGGACGATACTGGCCACCCCTCGATTCAAAAAGGACAAGGCAGTTCTTGAGCAAATCCAACGAAGGGCCACTAAGATGATTGTCGGAATGGAAAACAAGACATACAGTGAACGGCTGAAGGAACTCAACCTTCCCTCCTTAGTATACAGACGGAAACGTGGAGACATGATCCAGGCGCACAAACTCCTCTCAACCAATCGAGAAAATGAGATCCTGGAGATTGATACCTCCCACAAAACATGAGGACACCTTAGACGAATCCGCAAACATCACGCTACAACTGGAGCAAGATGCAATTTCTTCTCGAATCGGATTGAGAACCTCTGGAATAACCTCAAGGAGGACACTGTTTGCTGCTGAATCAAACAGATGCTTTCAAACGCCATCTGGATGTTGAGTGGAAAGATACACCATGGAAGTTTGACTGGGAAGCACCAGAATCTTCCACCAGAACTTAACCAACTACAACAGTCATCATAAGGAGTGATTCAACAGGATCGAAAGTCCTTATTTCACTCCAAGCTGTGATTTAAGGTAATTAAGGTAATAACCTAACCCCTTTTCAAGATAGCCAAAACTAGCTAAAGTAGAATTTACTTTAGTGAAGTAGTGCAGTACAACAAAATTGTTTACGGCTTCACAACTTGATCCCAATTTATAAAGTTTTAAAGGGATGCAAATACATTTTCTAAATTTTGGAAAAAAACATTGATATGGCTTAAAATGCTACTCAAATAAGAGGAATTGCATTTTCAGAACAAAAGCCAGAGAGAAAAAAAAAAACTGATAATTGAAAATTAAGGTAAAATGTTGTTTTGTCAAAATTTCAATAGGTATAGACCTGTCATATAGAAAAATTTCAAGATCCTCTAGAGAGAGACAAAGTAGAGGAAGATACTTCAAAAAACCTTCCAGGACATACTTAAGCCTGTAGACCCATTCCTGATATGTTTCATTTTCCTAATCTAACCCCTTTCCAAGATAGCCAAAAGTAGCTAAAGTAGAATTTTACTGATGCCTTTTTTATGCTCTTTCATAATTCAATAACTGCTCCTGGGGCTAGTTGCATCTTGAGTCCTTAAAGGGGCCCCAAAGCTATTTCATTTTTGTAACCATGCAAAGAAGGTATCAATATTATTTAAGTTATTGAAAAGTGGTTAGAATATATCACTAGTTTATAAATAAAAGCTGTTCAAGAGTAATATATTCCAAAAATAATTATTTATAAAAAATTAGCACCTCATTTATTAGGCAATTCAAAATATAACTGTTTTCCTACCATTTCAAGTTTTTCAAATGCCATCAACAAAGATAGCACTAAATTTTCAATTTGAAACTACCATCAACAATTTAGGATCTTTCAGTTCAGGGTATATATTTGCACATTAGGGGGGGGGAGGTGTAAATTTCATGGTAACTTTGCAGTGGGGCATATAATTTAGTTAGGATGAAAGTGAAAACATCACTTGATGTTTTTTTTATGCTCTTTCATAGTTTCATATAAAATACCTCCAAGGCCCCTTTAAGGGCTCAAGATGCAATTAGCCCAGAAGCAATTATTGAATTATGAAAGAGCATAAAAAAAATGTATCAAATGACATTTTCATTTTCATCTTAGCTAAATTATAGCAGCACCACTTAGAAATTTACCAGATTAAAGTGAAAATGTCATTTGATGCCTTATTTTTTATACTCTTTTATAGTTCAATAATTGTTTCTAGGGCTAATTGCATCTTGAGCCTTAAAGAGGCCCAAAAGATTTCATTTTTATAACCACACAAAGAAGTTATCAGCCCTAGTTAATTTATTGAAAAGTGGTTAAAAACATATCTACTACTAATAGGCTACTACTAACAACTCATCACAGTACCTAGCTGCCTGAGGCCAACACAGCTACACATGCTCCTCCTCCACCTTGATCTATTCAAAGCCTCTCCTTTTTACACCTGCCCAAAAAGTTCCCATTTCCTTTAAATCTTTCTTTATGACATCCTCCCACCCCAGATGGGGACAACCTGCTTTCCGTTTAGCCCTAGATGGTTGGCCAAAAAGAACAATCTTCAGCAATCTGTCATCCTTCATCTGCACAATGTGTCCTAACCACCTCAACCTTTCTTTCATTATAGCCGTAGAGAGCGGTATTGAACCACATTTTTCATATAGCCTATTGTTTGAAATACAGTCAATCAGCCTACGGGGTACCCAGAACAATCCTTAAGCAATTTCTCTGAAAAATATCTAGCAAATCTTCATCTGCTTTTTGAGCATCCATGCTTCAGAGCCATATTTGACCACTGTTATCACTGTACCTTCTAATATTCTAATCTTGGTTTGCAGGCTTATCTTCCTATTCTTCCAGACTTTTTTTTTTAACTGTGAAAAAAACACCCTGAGCCTTGGCTATTCTATTTTTAACATCTTCACTGCTCCCACCATCTTTACTTAATAATACTACCAAGGTAAGTGAAGCTGCCTACCTGATCAATCTTTTCATTACCCAACGTCACCTTTTCATCTTCACTTATATTCCTAGCTTTAGTGACTTAGTCTTCCTAACATTAATTTTCAAAAACCAATTCTAACCACCCTGAACTTGCAAAACCTCTAAAACTTCATTCATTTTGCTCACACTTTCATCTAGGATGCTTAAATCATATCAGCAGTTAATCCAAGTCCAGGAGACTTTTTCCTCCCCATTGATTCCATGGTCTCCCATTGCCTTTCTTGTGCTCCTTTAAAAAACAAAGTCCATCAAAATATAATCCATATAAAGGGGGATAGAAACACAATCCTGCTTAACTCCTGTTTTAGTAGAAAACCAGCTGCTAACCTCATTTCCTACCTTAACTGCAGCAGTGTTATTCTTGTACATAGCACTAATCACTTTAATGTATTTGTCTGGTATACCATACAAGGATAAAACCTTACTAAAAAACATATCACTAGTTTATAACTAGGTATTTCAAGAGGAATATATTCCAAAAATACTTATTTATAACAATTCAAACCTCATTTATTAGGCAACTCAAATTTTTAACCTGTTTTCCTACTGTTTCAAGTTTTTTGAATGCCATCAAACAAAATAGTGCCAAATTTTGCAATTCAAAACTTTACTGTTTATAATTTAGGGTATATATTTGCACATTAGGGGGTGGGGGGGTGGATAAATTCCATGGTAAATTTGTAGTGGGCGATACAATTTTAGCTAGGATGAAAGTGAAAACATCATTTGATGCTTTTTTCTGCTCTTTCATTATTCATTTTAAAATACTTTTGAGGCCTGTTTAAGGGTTCAAGAAGCAAATTATTGAATTATGAAAGAGCATAAAAAAGGAATAAGACATTTACTTTTTCATCTTGGCTAAGGCCTGCTGGAAAAATTTACTAGGGTAAATCCATTCCAATGAGCCCTCCCACGTATTCTAGGACCACTGGGTCGATACAATCACCCCTGGGAAAATAAAACAAAAAAAAACACACACCCATGATCTTTCTTCTGGCTAAAAAATGCAAAATTCCACATTTATGTAGATAGGATCTTGAAACCTCTACAGTAGGGTTCTCTGATATGCGGAATATGAGGGTGTGATCTTCATTAAGGTTCTATAACTTTTAGAAGGTCTTTCCCCCTTTTTTCAAAAATCAGCCAAATTTTCTCATGCGCGTAACTTTTGATGGGTAGGATTAAACTTGATGATGAAACTCATATATTTGAAATCAGCATTAAAATCTGATTCTTTTGATGTATCTATTTGTATCAAAATACCGTTTTCTAGAGTTTCAGTTACCATTGAGCTGGGTTGCTCCTTACTTACAGTTTGTTACCACAAACTGTTTGATACTGATTTGTGTGTAGTTGTATGCTCGGTAGATTATTTGATTCTGTTTTTTGGTTTAATGGAGTTCTTTACTTTTTTTGAAAAACTTATTTTTGTGGAAAAAGTTTTTTTAATTAATTTCTGTTGTTTATATTGACATAGTCTTTTTTCGGGGGGAAAAGACTGAGCCTCTTCTAAAGTTACACAACCATCCCTTCCATAAAAACCTTAAATACCCCCTGGGCATAACTTACAAACCTTGCCCCTAAACTCTGGGGTTTGTTTCAACCCCAAAAGCCTTGTTATATGATATTTAGACTATTTTGAATAGAATGGCTATATCAAAATTTCTATTAGATGCAATTCGGGACAATATGATGTGTTTTTTATGGGGGGGGGGGGGTAGTTTGCCCTCTGATAACTTTGATTCCTAAAAAGAGCACTAGAGCATCTGATTACCAATCCAATGAGCCCATCTGAAGTGGTTATGACCACACTCTATAAAAAACCTTATATGTCCCCCAGGGCATAACTTACAACCCTTGCCCTGATGGCTGGGGGAGTTATTTTTTTTCCTCAAAGACATAATTTCCAGACCTTTCAAATATTTTGAACAAAATGGGTATCTCAAAGTTCTGATTGGAAGTGTTGGGAAAATGATGGGCGTGGGGGGGGGGGGGGGCATTTGCCCTCTGATCACTTTCAACTAATAAAAAGACACCAGTCTCTCAATTTCCAATCAAACAAGCCCTTTTTGAAGCTTCTATGACATAATTTTCTATAAAAAACTTTTATGCCCTGATGGCATAACTTACCACCCTTGTCCTGAGGGCTATGGGGGGGAAGGTTGTCATCTCAGACATAATTTCCAGACCTTTCAACTACGTTGAACAAAATAGCCATATCCAAATTTTGATTGGAAATGTTTGAAAAAATGATGGACGTGGGGGGAGGACATTCTCCCTCTGACTGCTTTCGACTATTAAAAAGGGCAACAGCACTCTCAATTTCCAATCAAATGAGCCCTTTTTGAAGTTTTTTCGACAACGCTTTCTATAAAAACCTTATATGCCCCCAGAGCATAATTTACAACCTTAGCCCTGAGGGCCCTGGGGGGTTGTCATACTCAAAAACATGATTTCCGGACCCTTCAATTTCATTAAACAAAAATTTCTGTATCAAAATTTTGATCGGAAGTGTTTCAGAGAAATGATGGGTGTGGGAGGGGGGCATTCGCCCTCCAATCACTTTTGACTATTAATAAGGGCACTAACCCTTTTCAATTCCCTATTGAATGAACTCTTCCATAAAAACCTTATATGCCCCCTGGGCATAACTTACAACCTTAGCCCAGAGGGGTGTGTGTGTGTGTGTGTGTGGGGGGGGGGTCATCCTCAAAGATATAATTTCCAGATCTTTCAACTATGTTGAACAAAATGGCTATTTCAAAATTTTGATTGGATGTGTTTGGGGAAATGGTGGGCATGAAAGGGGGGGTTAGTTGCTCTCCAATCACTGTCAACTATTAAAAATAGCACTAGTCCTTTCGAATTCTCCACAAAAAATCAAATAAACCCTTTTTGATGTTTCTACAACAAACGCTTTCTATAAAAACCTTATATGCCCCCAGGGTATAACTTACAACTGTTGCCCTGAGGGCTTTGAGGGGGTTATCATCTTCAAAGACCTAATTTCCATAACTTTCAACTACGTTGAGCAAATGGATATCTCAAAATTCTGATTGCTTGAGCTTAGGGAAATGGTGGACATGAGAGGGGGGGGGGGGTTAGTTGCCCTCCAATCATCTTCAATTATTAAAAAGGGCACTAGCCCTTTCAATTTCCCAATTGAATGAGCCTTTTTTGAAGTTTTTACAACAAGACTTTCTATAAAACCCTATATGTCCCCATGGCATAACTTATTACCCCTGCCCTGAGGGCTGTGGGGGTTGTCATCCTCAACAAACCTAATGTCCAGAACTTTCGACTACGTTGAACAAAATTTTGGTTGGATGTGTTTGGGGAAATGATGGGCATGAGAGGGGGTTACTTGCCCTCCTATCACTTTTTGACTATTAAAAAGTGCACTGGCCCTTTGAATTTCCAATTGAATGATCCCTTTTTTGAAGTTTCTACACAACGCTTTCTATAAAAAAAAACCTTAAGTTATGCCCCAGGGCATAACTTACAACCCTTGCCCTGAGAGCTTTTAGGGAAGTGCCCTCCTTAAAGACACAATTTCCAGATCTTTCAACTACGCTGAACAAAATGACTATATCAGAATTTTGATTGGATGTGTTTGGGGAAATGGTGGGTGTGGAAGGAGTTTTAGTTGCCTTCCAATCAGTTTTGACTATTAAAAAGGGCACTAAACCTTTCAATTTCCAATTGAATGAGCCCTTTTTTGAAGTTTTTACAACAAAGCTTTCTATAAAATTCTTGTATGCCCCAGGGCATAGCTAACAAGCATTGCCCTGAGGGCTGTGGGGGAGGGTTGTCACCCTCAAAAAGATAATTTCCAAAACTTTCAACTATGTTGAAAAAAATGGCTATCTCAAAATTTTGATTGGATGTGTTTGGGGAAATGGTGGGCGTGAGAGGGGGTTTAGTAGTTTGCTTTCCAATCACTTTCTACTATTAAAAGGGCGCTAGCCATTTCAATTTCCAATCGAATGAGCCCTTTTTTGAAGTTTTTATGACAAACCTCTATAAAAACCTTGTATTTCCCCAGGGCATTAATTTACAACCCTTGCCCCGAGGACTGGGGGGGGGGGGGGGGGGGGGGGGTGTGGGGGGGGGGGAGGGTTGTCATCCTAAAAGACTTAAACTAGCCCGTTCAATTTCCAATCGAATGAGCCCTTTTTGAGGTTTTTACAACAACGCTTTCTATAAAACCTTATATGCCCCCATGGCATAACTTACTACCCCTGCCCTGAGGGCTGTGGGGGGGCTGTCATCCTAAAAGACTTAAACTAGCCCGTTCAATTTTCCAATCAAATGAGCCACCTTTTGAGGTTTTTACAACAACGCTTTCTATAAAACCTTATATGCCCCCATGGCATAACTTACTACCCCTGCCCTGAGGGCTGTGGGGGGTTGTCATCCTCAAAGACCTAATGTCCAGAACTTTCAACTACATTGAACAAAATTTCTATCTCAAAATTTTGGTTGGATGTGTTTGGGGAAATGGTGGGCATGAGAGGGGGGTTACCAAGCATTGCCCTGAGGGCTGTGGGGGGAGGGTTGTCACCCTCAAAAGATAATTTCCAAAACTTTCAACTATGTTGAAAAAATGGCTATCTAAAAATTTTTGATTGGATGTGTTTTGGGGAAATGGTGGGCGTGAGAGGGGGGTTAGTTTGCCCTCCAATCACTTTCTACTATTAAAAAGGGCGTTAGCCATTTCAATTTCCAATCGAATGAGCCCTTTTTGAATTTTTACAACAGCCCTCTCTATAAAAACCTTATATGCCCCCAGGGCATAATTTACAACCCTTGCCCTGAGGGCTGTGGGGGGGGGGGAGGGTTGTCATCCTGAAAGACTTAAACTAGCCCATTCAATTTCCAATCTAATGAGCCCTTTTTGAGGTTTTTACAACAAAGCTTTCTATAAAAACCTTATATGCCCCCATGGCATAACTTATAACCCTTGCCCTGAGTGCTGTGTGTGTGTGTGTGGGGGGGGGGGGTTGTCATCCTCAAAGATCTAATTTCCCGAACTTTCAACTATGTTGAACAAAGTTTCTATCTCAAAATTTTTATTGGATGTGTTTGGGGAAATGGTGGGCGTGAGAGGGGGGTTAGGTGCCTTCCCATCACTTTTGACTATGAAAAAAGGCACTAGCCCTTTCAATTTCAATTGAATGAGCTCTCTTTGAAGTTTTTACAACAACACTTTCTATAAAAAACCTTATATGCCCCCAGGGCATAAAACTTACAACCCTTGCCCTGAGGGCTTTAAGGGGAGTGTCCTCCTCAAAGACATAATTACCAGAACTTTCAACTACGTTGAACAAAATGGCTATCTCAAAACTTTGATTGGATGTGTTCGGGGAAATGGCGGGCCTGGAAGGGGTGCTAGTTGCCTTCCAATCACTTTCGGCTATTAAAAAGGGCACAAGCCGTTCCATTTTCCAATCAAATGAGCCCTTTTCGAAGTTTCTACGACAACTCCTTTGATACGAAGTGCCCTGGTCGAAAATAAAGAGAACAAAATAAGTAATAGGGAGAGAGAGGCAAAACCGCACGGGGGCGACTTCGTACATTTGACCTCTTGTCTAAAGTTTTTGAACTAATCCATTCAAAAAATTCCCACTAGTTTTAAATTTTTAATAAAAGAGACAACTGAGAAAAGAGGTAAGTAAGTTTTTATATGCCTGCTGGAAATCCTGACATGTGTACTCTTAGTCAATTATTTTCTAGCTCTTGGGCCGTAAGTTAGCAGGATCAGACAAGGCATACCCCTGCTATTTGCATGTCAATTTTCATCAGTAAATATCAGACCATTATCTACAAAAAAAAAAAAATTTCAAAATGGTGTCAACATGGGGCTAATCCGGACACTTATTTGGGGGCGATTCCAGGCACTTTTCATGGTGTCCGGTTTCGCCCTGTATTGATGGAAGTTTTTTGTAACTTGGAAAATAGAACTATATTTAGCTGGAAGCAGAACATTGGTAAAATTGATAGTGTTCATGCTGTGTTATAGAGGACCTGAAGTAATATATTTTTGGCTATCAAAATTTGTTTTCAACATTTACACTTAACAAAACTTACCCTTTGCCTTACACCCTAGCCTATTTAAAACAATTACTCTGTGTAACAATCTTTGTCTTTGATCAAAATTGTCTGTTATTTAGATGCTTTATTCCAACTTTAGGATCCTGTATTCAAGATTAGACAGCATCTTCTATGATTACAACATCAAACATGCCTATGGCCCTAACTCCTGAAATTATCAGACCATATCCACAGGCAAAAATGCAAGTGTAGAAAACAGCACAAAAACTGTAGAAAAAGGCAGAAACGCCAGAAAAAAAGGGTGCTAGAAGTAGAGACTGAGCTAAGGCCTGCTAATAAAAAGAAAAAGTCGCTAAAAAATTCAAAGGTTTCATTCATTGCTGACAAAATTAGAGACAGCATTTCAGACATACATATGCAGCTCAACGACGAGCTGGATGACAAGTCTTTACATTGTGGAAGCATCAGTGAGTTTGAGACTGATGAAAAATTATCTTGTGGAAATTTTGTGCTTGTAAAGTGTATGGTGGGAAAGAAGCAAACTCTGGTGTTTACTATGTTGGTGAAATTGAAGAAATAAGTGACAGAGTACCAAAAATAAACTACCTGCGCCTGTATAGGGGGAAGTTTATCTTCCCTGAATGTCGAGATTTGTGCAGTAACTGACTTCCAAGACATTATCGTGAAGCTTCCCACACCAGTTTCAACTGGTTTCCTGCACTGGTTTGATGAACAGCCAAAGCTCTTGTGTTTGGCTGTGATTTGGTCCAATTTTCCATAAAATAAATTTAATGTTGCATTTAACTTTGTATATTATTTGAATTAAATGTTAATATTATCTGAATCAATTATTACAAGTGTTATTAACGAATGCCGGGAAATGCACCATGTGTGTCCGAAGTCACCAGCTGGTTGGGGTAACTTTGGAAACTTGAAGAGGTCACACATTTTTGGGTCTCTCCAAGAAACAACTCGATGGATGTCATTGAAAAAAATCACCAAGGAAAGTGAATAATTGAGTTATCTATTCGTGTAAATAGGAAGTTTGTATCTGTAGAAGTTTGCCTTGTAGGGATCAAAATCCTCAAAATGTACGGTTTCACCCTTTCTCCCCTACATTGTGCCAACATCGTTCTTTACTTAGGCAGCACTATTGCGGTACCTATGATTTTGAAGGGAGCACCGTTGTCTTGCACTAGTGCATTCTGCTATGGTTAGCTCTGCAACTTTAAAATGGGTAATACATATAATACCCTGTTCCACGTTAGGCTTTTAGTGTTGTAAGATTTTTGAATGCAAGAAAACTGTACACCCAATAGAAATTCACGGACTAGCACCGATTCCATGCACTGAGGTGCATGGAAATGTGATGGATTAAGCACCAGTTCAAAAACAGTCCATCATGGTAAACTTTTACACTGAGAAATAATAGGGCCAGCCCTGTTGGGACTGGTGATCTCCAAGGGAGGATTGAAAGGGAAGTTCAAGAGTATAGGTGCAATTCCAAAGTCTTGACAGACTGTACTCGTTTGTCCACAAATTTTAAGAAACTGTACTCTACAAATAATCAGTTGTGAACTTGTTTACAAAAAGCTTGTTGACTAAAATGTTTGCATGTTAACATGTTCACATCCTCTTCTTGTAAATATGTAAGCTAAATGTTGAAATAGCATAGCCTAGTCTTTGCAGGTTCAATGGGAAAGCAGAAAATCTCCCAGAAAGCTAAATTGTTGCTCTCTGCCATTAAGTACTCTGCTTATCAAGGATGCAGTATACTTCACATACTGCCTAAGCTTTATCAGTCTTTTTCTGAAGGCTTCCACTTTAATTAAAAGGGTCTCCATCACAGACACATACTCCTCCATAAAATCAGTCTTATTAACTCTAAATTTTTGTTTTGACGTACATCATATACTGCTTTAAGCTTTCCTGCACTCTGGCTATCTACCCCTTGTTGCAATGCATCATACTCAGAATTCCTTTGTGTTTCCACTCACTGGATCAGTTTTTTTTTCTCTCATAAGCACCAGACAAGCAATCACTTTTATTTTTTGCTCTGGCTTAGAGATTTCTATAATCCCCAGTAATTACTTAAGAATGGACATTGTACCAGCATAGAGTTTCAAGAAAGGTTGGACAGGGTTCTTTTGTAAATCAGTCCATTAAATTGTGGAGCCTGACCATGTTGTTTCAACAAATAATGTTATAACTTTGGTTGGAACCTCTTTTCACAAAAGGCATCATATAGTACCATAATATTTATTATCATAGTATGATATGTTTCACTTAGTGACCCCTAAGAAGAGTGCCAAGAGTTTTCTTCCTTGTATATTTTTAAGTATTTGTTCATGTCTGTAATATGTTAAGCCTGTTAAATTTATTTATTATTTATGGTATCAATCTATACCGGGTATCCAGCTCTTGTCTATTGTCCTTTTTGTTCATTGCAAAGTTAGTTTTATTGATTGTTATCAGAATTATTGTTTTTATTTTTGTAATGTGAAAATCCAATGGGGCTGTAATATCTATGGCTTTGTTGCTCAGAATCAGAAGTGTTATCTCTATGTTTGCTATATTGTTGTTGTTATTTTTGTAGTGGCTATAAGACTGTTCTATTTATGGTTATTAACTCTAAACTTTTGCTTTTGAACTACAGCGTATACTGGTTTGAGTTTTGTTACTGTATTATTCTATCGTCTTTATAACAAGACAGGCATATGGCATACTCTGTTATTGACTAAAATGAATAATAATAATAATAAAACAATCTTTTGTAAACAACATCAGATAGTGCAGCTTTAGAATCAACTGAAGTAACTAAATTTAGTGTGTGACTGGCAGGGGCGAAGCTAGAGTTTTGGGTTTGGGGAGAATAAAGAATGTGCTTACAAAATCGTCCAATGGGCCATCAAATCCGGACACATAAGCTAAATTAAAACACCAAAGACGCCCGAAGTTCCAAGGCGTCAGTATTGTGTGCTGACGCCTTGGAACTTTTTTTGGGGGAAGGGGGCAGGTCCCCCTCCCCTTTGCTGCGTCCCTGGTGACTGGCACACAGAAAGCGTTGTGGCAAGTACAAGAGTGTATCAATAAAGTCACTGGATGCATCCATTTGATGAGCTTCATTGAGATCCACCCTGATCTATTATCCCTAGTATGATGTAAAACATTCTCTGTAGGATAAATAGATAATTCTCGAATTTTCTCCAATTAATTTAGCTGATAATTGTCCTTGAGAATAATTTGAAATGTAGGCCTAAAAGTAAAACTTGCAGTAATAGTTACAACCTAGTAACAAACAAACTACAGCCCATTATAATCAAAAAAAATTAAAAGCATGTTTTGAAATATGTTTTTAAATGGAAAATAATTCCGATTTGACACCTATCCAGGAATGATAACAATATTTCTAAACAGGCCATAGGGAAGTTCTAATCTAATTTTAGGTTCTTATATAAACTGTGCACAACTAAGATCTACAGAATTTAATAGCTATCTATGGGATTTACCGAGGATTAGACCTATTTTTGGTAAATAGAAAGTGGAAGCTGGTTACTGCACTCCTTTCTGGCGCTTAAGTTTGTTCTTTTAAGGATATATTGTAGTTTTCCTTTTTGTGTTTTCAGTTACTCCTGAGGTTACAGAAAGGTCTTTGAGCAGTATGCCAACATCCTAGGAGAGAAATACCCCCTGATATTGTTCTGGAAGGAGAAAACTATCCCCTCCAAACTTTAGGCTTCAAATAGTTCAGATCCTGGTGAGTATTAGTTGTGAGATATTGATATATTTAAGCTTCTTAAAATTAATTATCTCAAAACCTTTTTACTGATTAAGAAATTTTGGCGGTAAAGTTCTACCAAATCATATTATTGACTTACGCATAAAGTGAATATACCACTCGATGCCTTTTTTTATGCTGATTACGAATATAGTAATCATTTCTATCGGAAATGAATTTCAGCCCCTCCCCTATATATGCCAATTCAGGGTATACATTTCTACAACCTAACCTAACCCTGAATTGGCATATATATGGGGGGGGGGCTGAAATTCATTTCTGATAGAAATGATTATTATATTCGTAATCAGCATAAAAAAGGCATCGATCGAATGGTGTATTCACTTTATTCCTAACTCAATAATATGATTGGTAGAACTTTACCATTTTGCCAATTGAGTTCTCAGACTTTTTCTGTGATTTAGTGACTGCTTTGATTAAGTTCTATTTGTGCGTTTTAGAGCCAACTGAAACTTATAAAATCGAACAAATAAGACATGCAATCAAGCAGATGTAAAAGAAAATAATAAAACAGTAAATGATTTTAGTGTGTTTTCTGATTTTATATTGAGTCCATGCTCTCTTGAACTGCTGTTGCTGTTTTAGAAGAAGAACAAGAAAACCACAGAAGAAATGCTTTTTTTAACAATCTTCAAAAGCATACTTCCTTGTCTTCCTACAAGATCTAGCCCTTGAATTCAGCGAATTTGAATTCTGAAGTTGAAGCAATTGAACTAGACATGAACAAGGAAAAACTAGAAGCCTTTTTTTTACTAACAAATCAGATTCTTGAAGCAAGATTCAGAAATTTATGTGGAATAAAGTAGTTTTTAAAACTGGATTGTCAAATTGATAACTGTAGAACAGCACAATTAATAAACCCACAGTCTGGTTAAATCCTCAATCCAAAGCTGGAATCTTGCTTTTGAGCAAGAATGTTAAATACTTGATTTGGACTATGAGCTCAGAATCCGAAATGACAGTTGCAACATGGCCATGATTTAGATTGCCTGTAGAATAACAGATTTTAACATATTGACTATGAATTTACAAACTTGAATGTCAGTGGAAATGTCTTCAGATAAAAATACTATAATCAGGTAATTTAAATATATTTTAACAGCAACATACAAAATCACATCTCTGTCATTTATAAAAAAGGTTTTGTGCCAAAGAACTGGGGGGGGGGGGGTAATAGATGCTACGTATAGAAGCATAACCTTTTAGTTGTGGGAAATAAAACATCCAGAACTTTTAGTCTTAGTGTAGTGATAGTAGAAACAAGTATTGCATTACAAACTTCTTTATCCTTAAACAACACAAATTCATCCATTTTAATCGATTCAGATTCAAAGTATGCTTTTTATCTTTTGGGAATTCCCTATGTTGAAGATGCTTAAAAATTACAGGTTTCAGGTTTTCAGTCAAACTTTGGCCTATTTTTTAGTCACTTGGTACTAAAGGAAATAAGTAAGGAGGCTCCTTAACTAAACAAGCAGCAATGAATCCTGGCCCAACTGCAAATTCATCCGATGTTGGGATTGGCATACAACCACATAAGATTAAGTTCCAAAGCCATTAATAGTTAACCTGTCACCACAACAGAGAGTGTGGTATCACAAAATTTGTACTTGCAAAGCAAGCCTTACCCCACAAAATTTACAGATGTGCAATGTAAAGCGATCCTATAGCATGATTAGCTTACACTGAAGTGCAGATTCTTTACCGTATTGGTGATTGTGGAGACTGATAAACAACACTCTTAACCTTAGAAAAACTTAACTCTTACTATATTATTGTAAAAAAAAAACCCACAAAAAAAACAACACATGAACAATAGAAGAATAATCCAATTATGCAGATGACTTAAAGAAAAACTAAGATTTTACAGTAACATATAAAACAGGTTTCAATAAGATTTCCAATAATCTCTGACACATTAAAAACCATAAGTGCCAATGGTATATCATTGAACCAAAGCTCTGTCATTTCTTTACCATCATTATCAGAATGTATCTATAGCTTTTATGCAATAATGAAAAAAACAAGGGTTTTTTCCTAATAAGTTTTATGTTCAAAAGGGTATACAATGCCTTGTAAATTACATACTTTAAAAAAGAAATGGAGAAGATTTCCACTAGTATCTATATAAACAGATTTTCAAATTTTTTAGCTAATAAAACAAGTTGTGCTAATAAAAACAATAAAAAGTATAAAAAGAATGCTCTAACATGCTATCCATCAAGTTTGGATCCCTCAAACGCTTTTTTCTCATGAACACAATTCTTGATCTCCTTCGTTTTGTTTTTTTTTTAGGTCCATAGTAAGAGAAAAATAAACGAAGTTTTAATCGTGTTGTATCAAGATATATTTTTTTTCGTTTGTTTAATTATTCAGAAAAGATGTCTGCTAGTTCTGGATGCATAACTTTTACTCATTTTCAAGCTACCAGATTTAAAACATTTTGCATTAGAACATATCTCAAAAAAGGGGATTTTAGATTCCCCCAAAATCTTTATTTTGGAAATTATTTTTTGAATGGCAAGCCTCATCATATTTGAGGACTTATTGACTCATCACATTTACTATATGGAATTAGTGCTAAAAGAGAAATATTTTTCCCAACTTAGTAAACCAAAAAGTTAAAATTGGAAAAAAAAATAGTTAGTTAGTTAATTTGAAGCCTTAGGATATCACAGGGGAACCCTCCCCTGATCATAGAGCATTAAAGTTTAGCTTTTTTTGGCTTTTTAACGGGAATAAATGAGAAATTGTTCCGTTAGCGTATATTTTCAAAAAATATTGTTTTCCACGCCCTCGGACAGAATAATATCCTGTAAAATTGTTTTATTTCATGTTCAGATGCATTTTTCGAATGTTGTTTAGCCATTTAATGAAAACCAGAGTTAGCTGGTTTCTCTGGCCCATTCCAAACAACTTTCTAGATTTAGAAATAAGTTACTATTAATTGATAGTGCACTATTTTGGGTATTTTTTTTTTAACTTGTGAAATAGGGTAAAGGGTATTTTTTAAAGTTGTGAAAACCTAATAAGGTGATTCATAATAAATATTGCTCAAAGCTTGAACTGATATGTAATAGCACCTCCTTTTTTTTGTAAAATTTTCATCTTTTAGTTTTGTCTTTTATACAATATTTGCTTCCCTTAAAAGATCTTATGGTGTGAAATCAGGAAGTAAAACACCGTGTAAAGGATAAAGCTAAGTGCCTCTATATTTTGGAGAACGAAGGGGGAGAAAAATAATAACATTTCCGAGAAATCAAAAAATCAATCAAAATTCCATAAGATATAACATATTTGTAAACCTATCCATTATTAGAAAAAAAGGGCAAATCAGAATTTATTGAGAAATTTTAGTACATTCCTCAAGAAAAAAAATATTACTAATCTCTTAAGAAGTCATTATAAAAAAATTGTCTTTAATGATCAGGTCAAGATTAGATAGCATCTAAATTCTGTGTTTATCTGAAACAGAACAGTTTTTATTCACTCAGCTACTTTCTTGTACTTGCTGTGGGACCTGATGCAGACACCTCACCCGGCATCTAGAAGACTGTATGGTTGGTTCCCATTTGTCGCAATCTTATGCCAGCTCTTCAGCAAACCAAAGCCACCAGCTCTCCCACTTTCTACCAAACTTTTGAAATCCGCCAATGGGGTCAAGGTCACTTGACAGTTATGCCACGAATTCCTCAATTGACTGCCACGTCGCCTCCTCCAATCTGGCAAAGGAGCAGCTAGAAGCACTTGCTAGATGATGCAGTTATCGGGTCTTTTCTTGACATGGACAAGCCAACGCAATGTTCTCTGATGGACAAACATGGCAATGGGCTCGATGTTACCGCAGTGGTGGCGCACACCAACATTTGAGATTCCTTCAGAGTATCTTATCCTTGGGATTTTACGTAAACAGCAGTGGTTAAAGACTTTCATATCGTAGATATGGGGAATATATGTGTCCTTATTGTTTTAATATTTCTACTTAAAGCTACAAATGCAAAGTGGCTCAGTAAAATGAGCGTCGTAGTGGGAATGCAAGAGTTGATGATTTGAGGTGCAGCTCAAGAACAATTTCTTGTAAGAATCTATGAGGCTTCCCACACCAGCGATAAAAAACCCCAGTCAAGTCTCACGTTTAATGAGACTAGTCATTTAAAACTAAGCTATTTAATAGATATTTTGCTAATACATGTTATTCATTGAGCTATGCATTCAAATAGTTGAGAAACAAAATACCAGAAAATATTATTATTCCAGCACATCTGCATGGAACAGGGGACATTGATACTGGGTTGTGAAAAGGAAGTTATTTGGGGGGAGGGGTAGGGGTACGGAAAAGTGCAAATATTTAGGTGAATTATATAATAAATGTAAGATATTTTTTGTGCAATCGTGAAAAATTTTCAAAACTGGGAAAGGGAGAGGGGCATAGATTGCAAAGACATTAGCAAAACCTGGGATACTAGTTAAAGGAATTTTTAGAGATATTTTATATTTCTGTAGATACAATTATCCTCCCCTCCCCCCTCTAAAAATAGCAAAATATCTGTACTTCTTTTATTTGGAGGGTTCTTGAAAATATATCTTATAATTCCAGCTCAACCAGTCTTGAATATTTACATTAGTTTCACTTTTCAGCTATGATTTCTAATTATATTATTCATATCATAACCTGTCCTGGTAACAACCATTTCAAAGGCCATATCTTTAAGATAAGATCAGGAAATATGTAGAAGTTTTGCAGCTCGTTGTCCTCAATTAAGGAACTCGTATAATGGCTAATAAGACTTTTTTTTATTGGGTGCCAGAAAAAACTGTTCTCTTGGGCAATCTTGCCCAAATTTTTCAGGGAGAGACAATGTTAGAAATACGTTTTTACCAGAAAAGGAATTTTTAGTATTTTCAAATTTTATAAGAAAAATAATAAAATAAAATAAAAATTGTTTTCTAGGGATACGGAAAGATACTGCTCATAATGGCCATTTTGGGAAGTTTGAACCCTTTTGACTTTTTGGGTGTACAAACACCTAGTTTTTATCAATGGGCTTGTGATAATAAGTTTTATTCATGTTTGATGACCTTTTTTGTATCAAATGCTGTGGAAAGTCAACTCGTTTCAACTGGTGCTTTTGAAATATTTTTGAACGGTAAGAAACCTTTCATATGTACATTTTTAGTAAACAGTTGATGGTTGTAACTATGCTAACTTATAAATATGCTTTTTATGAGATCCTTTTTGTGTAAATTCCCTGATGAAGGGGATCCAAAGAGAGCAGCTTAGTCTAGACTTTTTCCTATTGAATGCTTTTAGCAGAAAATGGCAACAATTCGACGTGTCAGCTGTGATTTATACTTCCAATATATGCTCCACCATATCTTCTTTTTGAAGGAGTTTCCTGGAAATTCCCTTCTAGAGAGAACACAAAGAGAGTAGCTGGGTCTAACCTTGTTTGTATTGAATATCTTTATCAGGAAACTTGAAGGCAAGGATTATCTTCATTTATTTGAGCAATTACTCGCCATAAAGAAATATTTCCTGAAACTATTCAATAAGTGTATTACTTAGTCTATAGTAACTTCAAAAGGGCAGTCAAGACTTTTTTTAAATAACAAAAAGTTTAATATTGGAATAGAAATGGTATGCTTCTATTTCTGGTAATTGTTTATTTTTGGAACGAGACAAACTCCCTTGAAGGAGTAATTCTATTCCGCAGAATTACGCTAAAACAGGAAAAAGTTTTAACCAAAAGAGTGAATAAAATAAACAAAAAAACATTTCGGTCAAACATCCAGAACTCTTTTGTACAGGAAAAGCAAGAAAAAAGAACTAGACAAACAGATAAAATATAGAAGAAACTAACAGCCCAAGGCGAGAAACACATAGAAGGAGAGGGAGAGAGAAAAAATGAAGAAACTTTAAATTGAAGAACTATTATAGTTGTTTTGCAAAAATTTAAATAACTTAAAATAATAATTCGTTACAAATGATTACAATTAAAATAAATGAACTATTATCCTGTACAGTCTATCCTGTAGGGAAAGTAATCCAATTGTATGTATCTACTTCAAAATCACAAGAAAAATGTTTTCTATGAGTATTAGGAAGCAATTCCTAGACGGTAATATTTGAACTCATTGAGAGGAGATTTCTATCATTCTGAAAATGATAATTGAATTATTGAATAAGAAGGAATATTTACTCTTTTTTATTTCAAATCTGTGTCAATGGACTTGTTTTAGTTTTTTCAGTGTATGTTTATAGGGATTGTCCAACATTATTAGGGAAATTTCGGCAGATTTTTTGGACTGTGAAGCGTGTATAGAATGTATTCCCAGGACTCTTAGGAATAGACCCAAGTTTTGGAGAAATAAATACCAAGAAGGATATTTCTGCTTGAATGAATAGTAAATTTGGTCGTTTATTGCTGTTGCTCCTAACCGTTAGATTTCTGTGTGTACATTTTAGCAGATTTTTGGGCAAATACAATGCTTGTAGATGTCATTTTCTCAGTTTTTTGGCTTCCAGACCTGGCTATGGTGAGGTTTGGTGACCTTCAGGAAAGCGGCCTCTTAGGAAAACACGTTTTGCATGTACAAACTGTGCTGGTCTTCTTTATTTTAGTTGTAAAAATTTCTAGCTTACCAGTTTTCTGTCCCGTTTTTCATTAATTTAAACCGTTTCTTTCTTGATGAATAATTTTAAAACTAAATAACGAGAAGCGATGGAATGGGACTGTTTTACAGACTACTCTCCAACGGTATAAGAACTGTTTGAATTAGTCTCAAACAATTCTTAATTATAGTGTGAACCCTATGCTATTTTTTTGTATTTTGATTTTTGCATGCTGAAACACAATCTCACCATGAGTGTCTGATTAAAGATTATCTTTTTTTTAGAAGTAATACTGTTATTATTATTCACAAATTAATATATATTTACAAACGTGTTACAATAAATAAATAAACTAACTTCTCATTTAAAAAACACTATCCAATGCATGCCGGACAAAATTGTCAGAGGAATGTAACTTTCTCTTATGAATTCCCTGGTTGAAAAATAAACGAAATTATCAATGCATAGATACTAAATGGGTCGATTATTACTATTACTATGTCTTATAATTCTCTTGAGCTATGGCTTGTGGCTGTGGCTGAATCTGTATATGCGTGAAAAATCGACCAATGAAAAGAAAAGAAGAAAAAGACAGGTGGTATGCATAAGCGCTATCTATAAAAGCTTTCTTCCGTAAATATGATGTAACAGATCTGATATTCTGTAATCTTAAATTAGATGCTAAACACGTGAAGGTATGTTTGCAAATTTTCTGGTTCATAAGAAGGTTTTAAATATCAAGAAGAATACCCATACAATTTTTGGATGGAAAAATCTGTAGCGAAATTTGTTGCTACGAAATTACTCAGGAGAAATCCGCAGGAGGTTTTGGTGTATTGATTTGTTCAGCAAAATTTGTAGCGGCATAATTTTATTAATTTTTTAGTAGATTTTCAGGTGAGTAAATCCAGTAGTGTTGATTAAGTAAAGGGCAATGTTTTTTTTCCAGTCACTGGTATAAAATGGCCAGTACTGGAAACCTGGAGGAGGGAGAACAGAGGGATAGAATGGCTATAGGTAGCTTGTTTTGGTACTAGTGCATTAAACGTACTCTTTTATATGCTGTATATGGAATGTCAAACTGGAGATGCTACAGATACCTGGACAGATACCCGCCAGACTGGTTATTTCAAGAGACTGCTATTAAGAATTGGAAAGCAAAGAGTAGTTTTCATTGCGTTTACGATATTTAAACTGTTGTTTTTGGAGTTTAGGGGGGGGGGGAGGTACCTAGGTTAGGTTACGTATTTAATGTATGGTATGCTTTACCCCCCCCCCCCCTTAATGTGCAAATATATAGCCCAAACTTGTTTCTAAACTATTATATATTCATCCTATTTTATTTTATTTCATTAGCTTTAACCAAACTTGACTTCTTTAGCAGTATATAAAAGAGTACGTTTAATGCACCAGTACCCTTTTTTTTTTTTTAAATTGGAAGTTCAGTTAAAGGACAAAAGCGATTGGAGTGTCACCAACTCCATCTCGTGCCACTTTTGACCCTAAGTACCCCCGCTGCCCTCAATTGCATAGGAAAACATTTTTATATTGTAATTTCATTAGAATAGTTTTCACGCCTAAAAAGGGGCATAACCAATGCAACGTTTGGGGCAAGGACATCAAATTGCAAAAACTCAAATCAAAGCTACAGAATTTTGTGAAGTGCAAAGGTGAGCTATTTTGAGCAACGGATATACTAGTTGTAGAAACAAACTAAGTCCTGAGTCAATGCAAAAATGAAATAAGTCTTGATTTGGTGCAAAAATGAAACATCTTCTTACTCACTGCAAAAAGGGTTAGGTCCTGACTTGGTGAGCAAACGAGCTAAGTGTTGTGATGTCTACTATTAATTAAACATGATTTTTGGTAGTTCATTTTATTTTGAATTCAAAAAGCCAATCGAAATTTGGTTACCTATTGGCGAGGGGAAAAAAATCCTGACTTTGCAAAAACGAGCTAGGTCTAAGCTACGGACTGACTCGGTACAAAAATGAGCTTCTGTAAGTCCGTGTTATGGAATGACTTCGTGCAAAAATGGACGTTTTGAACCCGTGTAAAAATGAGCTATTTCTAAATGCAGCAGTTTTCATATGCACCATATATACAAGCCTATGATGTATTACTTTGTCCCAAAACCTAAAACTGAACACAGTTTATGTTGTTACTTCTAAAATATGTATGAGCTAAGGCTTTTTTACTAAGCCTCAAAGTATAAACCCTATTAATTGTTCCCTATGTATTTGACAAAACAACAGTCGGATTCTATGTGTATCACCGACTGATTGTGTTATAAACACTGTGCTAACGATTGGCAAACTACTTCATTGTGTTGCATTATTATTTATAATCTTTGTGTAACCACCTTTATGAAAACAAAATTTTCTTCCCTAAATTGTGTCGAAACGAATAAAAGGGTAGACTAAAAAGGACAAGTATTTGACCCTTTATCCCTAAAGAAGGACAAGACTTACGATTCTTGCTTACAAGTTATTCTTTGTCGTAGAAGAGAAATTGCCGTGGAAATATAAAGCCTGCTAGCGCCAGGGCATTTAAAGTTCCATTGTATAAAATTTCTTTATTACTGTTTCCTTGCTGTAGGCATTCTCCTACCAAATTTTAAGTGAATGTGGACACTTTAGTGCAGAAGGTAGGTGGCGTTTAGAAGTTTTGAGTGCCTCTAAATATGTTCATACATGTCCCTTTGGCTCAGAATTACTTCCCTCCTAAGTTTGGAAGTGGTCTCTGAGGGTCTAGGGCTCATTTCGTGCCTTTGATTATACAAACAAAGAATTCTTGTGGTGATAAGGGAAGTTTCTTTGAGGAATCAAAGAACTATCTTGTTCCTGAAACCATACAGATTGAAAAAAATTGTATTTTGTCGTTTCAATAAATCTGCAACATGCATACCTTTCTAAAACGTTAGAGGGAAAATTGACGGGGACGGTCTTGAAGGGGCAACTGTCCCATTTTGAATCTCTTATCATTTAGATAGAAAACCCTTGCGTGATTCCTTTTATATAAAACAGCATCATGTTTACTGTTCTTCTAAAAAGGTGGCGTTGCAAGGGGCGAGGAAGAAGGTGTTTGAAGCATCTAAGGGTCAAGTTTGTAATTCTCAATACGGACTGAAGCTCCTTGCAGGATTCTGCCACAAACAAGGTGCAATATTTCTACCTCTCTGCAGAAAAGCTGTTGGGGTGTGGGACGTGGGTCTGTGAAATCAGAAGAAGAAGGAAAATCTCGTGTTTATTCGTATGTGCAGTGAAGTCGGTATCGGTGCATTAATTTCTTACCCATCTACATCCCTAGTTGACCAGACCTAGTTTATCATATTGCAATTTCTGGCGCAGAGGAATCAAATGCATTAATAGAAATATTCCTTGGTGTTGAAAGCTCTACTTACAAGCTGCAATTGGTACAAAATGGTATTTACTATGCGGTAATTTATTCTCAGAAGTCATAATTGATCAAGTCCACAAAAACGAGAAACAAAGATAATTCACAAAGAATATGCGTTGTTGCACTTTATTTTAATTCATTCAAAACCGTCTAATTTAATGTTTACGATGATGTTTAAAATACTATAAATCCATGCTAAATTAGGTGTATTCTCTTCATAGGAGTTGTGGAGACTCAAAATTGCAGGAAAAAAGAGGGGCTCTAGAACAAAGTCTACCCAACATAAACTTATATATGCTATATTTTTGTACAATATTAAAATTATTCAACTATAAACCATTATGTTCAACGTTCTTTTTTTAACTTAAATCCTCGAAAAGAGCTCATCTAAATCCACACTAAATGCAGTTTTCCTTAGAAAGCCCATTCTAGGAAAGACCTTCTATCCGCGTTAAAGACGAAATTTGGTTTTAACAGTTCCGAACAAAAACAGTCTTCAACACGTAACAGTTTAACAGAGACTACGAAATAACGCTTTTTCCGCGTTTCCTAATAAAAGCCTCTTCGAGATAATCATTTTTGAAAAAAAAGAGCTAAAAAACTTAAAGTTAAGAAAAGTAGGAAGTAATGAATAAAAATAAGTTAAAAAATAGGTCAAAACCATTAAGTAACATCTTCCTTTTTTTTCACAGATGTACCTCTCTGGTCAAAGTTACAAACTGGAAGAATTCCACAGCCTCCTGAATTATTTCAGATAATTGAAAGTCAGCTAAAGCTTAGCTTTTCAAATGAACAGTTAAGTCCCCCAATGGATCCACCAATTGTGTCATAAATTACTAAGGTAAAAGTTTGTATATTTACTTCTTCAACACTTACTACTATCGTATCATTGTGTTATTTCCAAGCTACTATTAACTTAAAATAGTTTATTAACTGGTTGTATGGGCGGTAAGCAAAGACAGCAGGTGAAAACTCTCCAGTGACTGCTTCGCTTGATGAGATAACGAACGACCAATGAAAGACGCTGATGTGCTATCGATGCAGAGAATGCATAGTGAAATATTGCGGCCAAGATGAGGTTTAGCCTCCCCCATGACTTAAGGAAAAGCATTAATTTAAGCAGAATATGTCTTATTTGCTCCCCATTTCCAATTACTGTATAATGTAATTTTTAATGTACCATTTTTGGTTCTGCTTTTGCTCTTTTTGGTCTTATGGCATTTTCACTCTTTCTGGGCTTCGGAGAACAGTGCTGTAAGAAATTCAACTGGGGCTTTTTTTATATATCTTTTTTCTTCAATACTAAACATATGTATGTTATTTGGAATAAGACTTTAGTAATACAACTGCTAACAACTTACGGGAATCTAATTAGCGTGGACCCTTGCCCAACTGGTGATTTTTTCGATTCACAACTCATTCACATTGCTAAGAAATAGACTTACTTTTGGGATCAAAATTTTTTCCTGAATTCAAATATAACATTCATTTTCGTCTTAAATTATCTCCCCCCCCCTTAATGGTCAGGTTTAACCCGAATTGTATATGTGCAATGAATTTTCCATACACTTATTGCTGTTCGCTTACTCCTTTTCTGCTCAATCAATTTGAAGAAAAAAAGCCATGTATGGAAAATTGATTGCGTATATATAACTTAGATCATATATTTGATCATTAGGGGGGAGGGGCAAAAGAAATTTTGACGAAAATGAATGCTATATTTGGTCTTAGCATGAAATAATGATTCTAACGGTAAGTCTATTTCCATCTCTCTCAATAACATATGATTTGAAAAATGTATCCAACAACCTTTCGCTGTTGGAGCTTCACTATTAGATTCCTCTCATAATGTTTGCTTCAGCTTCAGTTTTTTTCCAACCTCTTCTGACCCCTTTCGAGGACGTATTGCTTTCCTGGGCTATATTTCCTGCCAATATGTACATCTTCCGCTGGAAAAAGCATAAATGCTTCAAAACTTGTGCTAAAAAGCACAGTTTTGGAGCTTATAATCCTTAAAATGTGAGCTTTTGATATGAGTAATCCTCTCAGTCTAGACCATTCATTTGGAAGTTTTCAACAGTTTGTCTCGCTCTTCTCTTTAACCGTTTCTACAGCCTTGTTATTACTTAATGAGTTTCAAAATTCTCAGCCTAACTTTTTAATATTTATCTCACCCCCCCCCCTCCCCGCTTACTCTCGGTTTTGATCATATTTCAGTGCCTTATCTTATCCCTTACTTTCTTTTTGGTCTGAAGATCAGTTACACAGAAACTGTTTGTATACAAGTTTTTTCTGCTAAAGGAAACTAAACACTCTTTTGTTAATATTCCTAGCTGCCTCTCTAAGTTTTCTTTCTAAGAAACCATATGCTACTTCACAGACTATTTTCCGAATATCACTCCGTCCACCTTTTGCATGATCAAATACCGAACTCTTCAGTTTCCTATCGAACTATTCTTCGAACTTTCCCCTTAAGCTCTAACCTTGAAGCGAATGTCAAAACTGCCTGGCAATCAGCTACATTTCTTAATTTTCAACTTTCAAGTTTAGGAATCACTAATTTGTTATATATGCTTTGACCATCAGTAATAGTTCCGTGACGCACCCTAGCTGTACTGTATTGCTTTCTTAATATATTTTTATATAATATATTAATATAATAATATATTAATATTATATTGTGTTATATATAATATTATATTATATATTAATATAATAATATATTAATGTGATAATATACAATATATTAATATATTTTCTTATACATTTTTTCTTTATCTTGTGGTGCAATGTTTGTTCATATTTATACAGCAAGACAGGCCGAAAATGGCTAAGTGCGAAATACTCAATCAGCTTTTTTTCACGTCCAGATCCGAACCTTCTGATGATCCAAAAAAAACATCGATTTTAATGATTTTAGCAAGAATTTAAAAGAGATCTTCCGCATTGTTTTATGAATGGCTGTTGTCCAAATCTTTTCTTTAGATGATAGTAACATAAGTTATGCTAAAGTGTCCATTTGTTTATGCATTTGTAGGATTGGTAATTTTAGGAACATGAAAACTATTGGGCTTTTATTATTCATTTTCTGTGATTGGATCTGGTTACTTTATTCTCTGTTATTTAGAATTATTGTCTTTTTTAAACGCACGGGCTCTTTTCAAGGAGTTGGTTTTTTACCTGTGTGTAGCAACACACAGGTCAAATTCACTTTTAAGTGAGAACTAAATTTGAAACAACCTGGTCATGTGATGCGGACCTTTCTCTTCCACACCAACTGATTCCTTCTTTAACTTCGGCTCCTGTTAGAACATTCCTAACTGCTATAATTACAGAATTGTGTTGTTTTATTGCGGTAGCCTGAGGGTTGAACATGTTAGGGCCATCCCCCTCCCCAAAAAAATACTTTTTGGATTCGTAGATTGGTCGTAAAAATACAGGTAAAAAGGTAGGTACTAAAAAATACAGGTAAAAAGGTAGGTACTAAAAAACTCTTATTTGAGACCGTTAGAACAAGTCCAATGGAAGTAAACCCCTTCTTCATAATTCTTTCAGTAACGCCTCTCACCAAACAAAAATTCTTTGGGCCATAAGGAAATTTGACAATAAAATACAACAAGGTCAGGTATATACGTAAAGGGCTTGGGCCCAAACCCCTGCATATCCTATAATTTATATGTATTGCCCCAAAATTTTTGGTTAGTGCGCCCGTTTCACGTATTTTGATTAAGTTTGCCAACATCTGTGCCCTCAAAATAAGTTTTTTTGTGTATTGTGATGAGGCTTGATTTGAATAGCATGAAAAAGCCAAATTCAGCAATTTGAGCAGCCTTACCTGATGAAAGATACTGCACAGCTTAAACGTTAAAGTGCGCAGATCTAGACCGGAGTGAATTTCAAATATCTTAACTAATTACTTACTCGCTGATATGCAGAAAGATGTATTAAAACATTTTGATTAAGTAGTTGTCATTCTTGGGAAAATTTGTTCATAGTAGTATACTTCTGGGGCTGATATCGTGTCTTTACAAGTAAAAAAAAGTCACAAAATCATAAAAAAAAGCAAAAATTGAAAGGGGTCAAAAAGATTCCAACAGAGGCTCGAACTTCTGAAGTAACTCTCAGCAAAAAGGTAGCTTCACAATTTCTTTTGGAAAGTGTGATAAAAATCGAATAATGAGGCAATTCTGTGTAGGTGCTTTTTTATATTTTTTATTTATATTTTTTTTTCTAGTTTTCTGCATCAAGATAAGACAGGAAATGGATTAAAATGTTTACATGTACAAAAAAGGAAACTAAAAATTAAAGTTTAACCAATAAAGTAGAAAGATATAAGTTTAATAAAGGAGACCAAAAAGAAAGAATCAGTAAAGTAATAGAAAAGCTAAAAGAATGAAGAATAAGATTAACAAGGTAAAAATGAAAAATATAGGAAGAAAACGGATTGAAAAGTTTAAATGTGCAAAAAAGGGAAAGCGAAAATTAAAGTTGAACCAGTAAAGTAATAAAGTAGAAAGATATAACTTTAATAAAGAAGAAGAGAAAGAACGAACCAATGAAGTTGTAAAAAAAACTAAAAGAATAAAACTAACAAGCCAAAAATGCTAAATATTGGAAGTGGAAGTGTTAAACAGTTTTAACGTGCAAAAAAGGAAAATGAAAATTAAAATTGAACCAATGAAATAATAAAGCAGAAAGATTTAATTTTAATCAAAAAGAACAGAAAGAAAGAACCAATAAAGTAGTAAAAAATATATAAAAGAATGAAATATAAACTAACTAGCTAAGAATGCAAAAGATAGGAAGGGATTTGATAGTACAATGAATGTTTAGCGTTAGTAGGCTAGTTTGTTATTAAATTTTATGTGATTGGCTATTTAGTGAATTTTTGAGGAAAGAATTTTACTTAGAGTTTGCAACCACTAAATATTTGATTGTTAGCATTTTTTGTAGGGTCTATTGCTCAGAGAAGATAGAAATAGTGTTTTTTGTATTGACTTTATTTTTTAGACCTTATGTCTTTATTGACCTTATTTTAGCTGATTTTTTATTTCAGAAAACCAGGGATCACCGAATAGACTCAAATATTTGGATATTATAAGCCATTCTTTATATACATTCTGGAATTCAGAGAGACTCCTGTGGTAGTGTTCTGTTAGGATATAGCAGTTTTTCGGAGTTTGTTTTTCTTTCTTTTTTTCAAACTTAAGCCTTGGGTTTTGGGGGTTTTAGAAACTTGATCAAAGTTTGTCTTTGCTCTTATTTTAACCACTTGCTGAGGAAAGTTGACCTTGTTCAAGTTGACATTGATTTTCAGTTATTATTTCTTTTTCGAAATTTGACCCTGATTTTCTGTTATTATTTCTTATTAAATATAAATATAATGTACCAAAGATATTACGAGCCTACAGTAATGAGAGTATGTTGTATCTTTTTTAAAAGAAAATTTTTTTTTAAGGCAAAATTGAAACACCCGTTTGAGTCAATGACTTAATCACATTAAGTTTTTTACGGCAAGTTTTTTTTTTGCAAAATTTATTTTTCACAATTTGGTGGCGGTCAATTTTTTTCAATTTCTTTGATGAAAATGCCAGACGAATATTATTATTGAATGAAATAGCAGAAAAAAAAAACATTTTTCAAAATTCAAAGTGGGTGGCAAAAAATCTAGATCCCCCGCCCCCAATTGACGCCATAGTTTTGGTGAAAAGTTTTAAGCAACAGGCAGATCGTTTATTCCCGAGCTATCTTGCTTTTTGTTTGATATTTTTGTCGACATTTATATTTTTATTGTATGACTTCAATAAAATTTTTCTGGAACAAAAGTTATAAAATAATATAATTCTTGTTGTTAAATTTACATAATAATAACGAGGCATAAAAACTGTTAAAGTTTAACGTTATAACTTCTCAGGCAAATTTTCAATAGAAAAGCAAGTAATATAAGTATTAAAAAATTTCACAGGGTCTAAGCTTTAAGAATTGTTTCGTATTTCCCTTCTGCTGTGTTGTATATTTTGTATCTTAGTTTTAAGCCCAATGTGGAGGGATTTTATTTGCTAAATTGCAAGTATTGATTGGCTATGTTCAGTAGCATTTATAATTCGTTTAACTGATTGTTTGTGTTTCGTGGTTGGCTCTTGAAAATGAAGGGTTTGCAGTAAACGGCTTGTCGTGTGCAATCGCCTGCTATGTAATAATGAGCTAATCAATCTTTGGATTTTGTGTCGTGTCCTTTTTTGGTCATTCATTAAATATTTTGTTGACTTGTATTTACGTGTTTCGTGTTTTGTTTAGTGTTTTACTTTCTATCAGGGTTAGAAAGGATACAACCCAATTGGGAACAACTCTTTTAGGTATAGCCATTTCAAGTCAGTTTTATAAAAAAGAGGTGAATTCTGGATTTTAAGAGAAGGAAGGGGATAGAAAGAAGTGGTATTTTTTCATTTTTGTGCATGACAGATTCGCAGGCTAGAATCAACAAGACCTTTGTTGTTCGAAGGATTAGTACAGCTCTTATAAAACAAACAAGAAAATGTAATAAATGAAGAATAAAATCGAATAGGGGATATTTCGACAGATAAGCAGATATTTCGACAAGGACCTCGCCAATTCTCACCAATTAGCGAATGGCCTTTCGTTTCTTTCATTTATTCTGCCCTGTTTGATATAATGTGAATTCTGCCATTGGGAGGTTTACTTAAAAAGGTTAGATTTATTATTATTATTATTATTATTTTTTCTGAGCACTGAAGGCGACTGGGCGGAAGTCCTTGACGAAACTTGTTTTCGTTTCATATTTTTCCACTGGCTAACACTACCCTCGTTCTTCTCGCCTATTTCATTTTATTCTTCAGTTATTATTTTTTTCTTCTTTGCTTCATACGTTTTATATATAACCAGTTTGGTCTTAGAATGTATTTATTAGTACAGCTGTAACTAAAAACTGCACCCACCCGAGGAGGAGGAAAAGCAGGTCAATAAAATTCATTAGCCAACACTAGTACCACAAATATCCGTAATAAACTGTCAATTAAAAAGTTTTTTTTTAGTACTGCATGTAACAATAACAATTGTTATGGTTTTTCTAGTAAATTTGTTTTCTAGTAAGTTTTTGTTGTTGATGTTTCCTTCATTTCAAATCCGTTCCTTTTATGTGTATGAAGTGGTGGTCAATAAAGTCCAAATATCCACTTTAGACTTTAATGGGGTTTGAGGTGTTGGCAACGCCGTACTTATTCATTTTAATTTCTGCTCCTTTTAACTTCATTGTGGTTCTGTTTGTTTTAGGTTTCATTTCTTCATTCGTGGTAGTTCTTGTCGTTTTAAGTTTGACTTCTTCAGTTAGTTAATTTCTACTCGTTTGAGTTTTTCTAGTTTCTCTTTACTTTTTGTTGAAAGACTTTATTTTAAAATATCATTTATGTTCGTCTCCTAATAGACATGGTTTTTACATATTTTAATTACAGTCCTTTAATGGTAGTAGTTTTGATAAAAGTTGTCCTGGTAGGATCACTTAAGTGGTCCGAGCAGGACTTCTTCCACGGTCAGTTCCTGAAGTGCTAAAATTGCCCAAAATTGCGTGCTACCCAACGATTGTCGGTGCTATAGTCAAAGATTGATTGTAATAGTACTAAAATGGCATTTTCGTGCTACAGGTGGTAACCCTGGGTACGAGCATTGTGGTATCCTCTGCCAAAACCTAGTATCTACCCAAAGAATTGATTTGGAGCTGAGGATAGATCTTCCCTAATCACAACATGGTAAACCAACAAAGAGAAAAATCTCAAAAAAACGAGACTGTGGCCAGTGGAGAGAAAAGAAAAGACAAATCCAAAACAACACGGATATTTCGCCTGTATCCAAACAAGGCGTCTTCAGCACGAAAGAAACACAAGAAGAACAGGATAAAAAAAACAATATAAAACTAAAAACCAATAAAACCACCACAAAAAAAAAAAAAAATTACAATTGGCGCAAACTGATCCATGTAGGGAAAAGATGCTATTATTATAGAGTTACCTCAGTGAGGACACTCGAGTAACTGAGGAAAAATAAAAAAAAAAACTGTAAATTATTCTGAAATTCCTGGGAACAAATTCTAAAGGCTCTATACACTAGTGAAATTACAACCCCTCTTTTCACCGACATAGGGTGGCAAGAATGAAAATTTAAATACCTATCATTGTGCGTTGGTTTTCTGTAAATCAAGAAAAGTAAATGGCGACCCCTTTTAATTAATAAAATATCCAGAAAAGGTAATTTATTATTATCCTCAAACTCAACTGTAAATTTAATATTATTATCAAAACTATTTAAATGCTTACAAAATAGGTCTAAGGAATCGAATCCATGTTTCCAAACGCACACCACATCATCCATGAACCTACCCCAGAAGCAAGGGGAGATTCTAAAACTGTGTATAGCGGAGGTTTCAATGGCATCTATGAAAAGATTTGCCAATAAAGGAGAAAGAGAAGCCCCCATAGGTAACCCAAAAATTTGTCTATAAAACTCCCCTCTAAAACCAAAATAAAAATAAAATTCATTTACTAGGGTAATTAGTCTCATAATGACTTCAATATCCAAACTGGCTAAAGCCACATCTTGTATTAAATCGAAGTGTTTTTCTAATTTACTTTTTAAAATGTCCTCGCACCTTTTTAAATCACAATTTGAATACATGGACACAACATCTAAACTGTAATTTCACTAGTGGATAGAGCCTTTAAAATTTGTTCCCAGGAATTTCTGGATTCGGAATTGTTATACTTGAGGGGTATTTTGTTTTGTAATAGTTACCCAATTAAGTTCATTGACAAAATAATTGAAAATAGACGGGTTAAACATGATAGTAGGGTTAATGGGGTTTCTCAGTCTTTAGATTTAGATGTATCAAAAAGTTTCATTTCATTACCATATGTACCTGGTTTGGGTGAAAAAATTTCACGGATTTTACGTAAATTTGGTATTGATACATGTTTCCAATCGTTGAGGCCAATGGGTAGTTTTTTTTTAGTTCTGGTAAGGATTTAAACCGGGGAAATTTAGTAAGTGGGGTGTATAAAATTCCGTGTTCTTGTGGGAAGTTCTATATTGGTAGGACTCACCAACAATTTGTTGAAAGGTTTATTGAACACCGAAATTCAATTGAAAAAACCCTACAATTAAGCAAGCCTCCAGAACCTTTTGTTTCAGCTTTAGCAGAGCATATTTGGTTTCAACCAGATCATTTTGTAAAATTTGATGAAGCCTTAGCTATTTCAAATGATAAGGGTTACACTCAATGGGCGAGGGAAGCCATAGGAATTAAAAAACATATGTTTGCTAACCTTTCGATAAATAGGGACACAGGTAATTTAAATATTGACCCAATTTATGATAACCTTCTAAAGAGTGAATCAACAGTCAATAAGGGAGTTAAGATTTTAAATAATCACCAGGGGACTATTTTACCTGCTCGACCAAAACGATTTGCTTCAGTAATAGCTAACAAAAGGATTATTTTGCAACAGAATAATTAAAGTAATTTACAGGTTTTTATTTTTCCTCAGTTACTCTGGTGTCCTCACTGAAGTAACTCTATAATAATAGCATCTTTTCCCTACGTGGATCAGTTTGCGCCAATTGTACATTTCTTTTTTTTTATCCTGTTCTTCTTGTGTTTCTTTCGTGTTGAAGACGCCTTGTTTGGATACAGGCGAAACATCCGCGTTGTTTTTGCATTTGTCTTTTCTCTCCACTGGCCACAATCTCCAGGGCCGTATCCAGGATTTTTGTTCAGGGGGGGGGGTTTACTAATTTTTGACTTTTTGGGGGGGGGGGTTACTAATTTTTGACTCAGTTTTTGACTAATGTTACTCATTTTTACCTAGGTTTTACTAATTTTCGACTTATTTTCGTGTCGGTCAAAAATTTCGGGGGGGGGAGGAGTTTAAACCAGGTAACCCCCCCCCCCCTGGATACGGCCTTGACAGTCCCGTTTGTTTGTTTGTTTTTTTTAGATTTTTCTCTTTGTTGGTTTGTTCATGGTTGGCCAGTTCGGCTTAAGATCTTTCATACAACATGGTAAGCCCAATGCTGCAGTCAGAATGCACTTCCTGAGATATGACCTAGTTTGTATGGGGACAAAAGCTAAATTCACCGGTTTTTCACGCCAGAACTATGTATAAATATAATATAATTATGAAACACAGTTTCTATGTCCAGCAAAAAAAAATGGCAAAGGTGGGAAGGAAACGGACTTTGGAAAACCCTTTGACAAAATCCTGTATTTTCATCTGTTTTTCCAGTTGCAAAAATCACTAAAATATTATTTTCTCGAAAACTTGAAAACTGTAGATACCGCGCTTTGGCAAAGTATAGCCAGGTAGTAATTGTGGGGAGCAGTAATTTTTTAAATATATTCTACAGTTTTGGGTAGGCTGTATGCTGTTCGTAAATCTAAAATATTATTAATGGGCTTAGATTTTTTTATGTAAAGCGGATATCAAATAGCGACGAAGATCACACTGCCTTTCCATCGTGGTGTCTTAAGCTTAGAATGTTCTAGTGGTTGGTCTAATCCACATTTTACAAAATCTATGTTCTCCCTCGTCTATGGGTGGGGGGGGGGGTTGTGAACTCACATCATTGTTTAAAGGGGGACACCAAGTCTGAAAGGTTGAAAGCCCCTGCTACACATGAATAAATGAAGTTTCAAGTGAGTTAACTCAGTCAAGTGAAGCTTATGAATAATTGCCTGGAAATACCTTCAATTTTTAAAGACCGCCTATTTGTTTTTAAGCTTGTTTAAGGCTTTGTTTTAAGGTTTCACCACATGGCAGTATGATATCTGAAGTCGAAAGTTTGTAAAAACTAGCGTGTTGATAGCTCCAAACGGAATAGCAATCTCATAATTTTTGCTTTGGCAAAGAGTATAGGCAACTTACTATAATAAGAACTGGCGCTAGTATCGACAGAAAACACCAGTGTCATCTAGCGCCTGGTGTTTCTTAGCTTTTTTTTCAATGTAATAATAAAGTAAAATTAGTTTATCTGGAAAAATTACTGTAATAATTACTGTCTGATCTCAGTTTCTGAGAAAAACTCAATAAAAAAAAATAAATGTGAAAACATGCTAAAACGCCAAATGTTGATGGCGCATGTGACTTTTTTTGTTGAGACTAGCGTTAGTTTCTGCCCTTACGAGTTATCCATATTTTTTGGATTGGAGCTTAGAACCCCTGATCTATGGTTCTCAGACATGAATAAATCCAATTGTTAATTTGTGAAGTTGCTGAAGGCGTCTTAGGGAAGAAAGCTAGAACTGCAGCTAAGATTATTAGTGAAAAAGCTTTATGTTTAATAGAAAGGAGAAAGGACTTGTACAAGAGTTATCTGAGTGATAGATCATATGAAAACCAAAGGAATGTAAAGAAAGTGGAGAAAGCATTAAAATATGAACTAAGGAGGTTTGAAGTGGAGGCTATGGATAAAATTGCCGAGGATCTGGAAGATGCAGCTAGACGGCATACTAGTAAAATACTTCATTGGCATGTTAAAAAATTGAGAGGGAGTAGTCAATCCGGGCTTGGCCCAGTTAAAGATAGAAATGGGGCCACAATTAGCGATAAGGAAAGAACTAAAAAGAGATAGGCCAAACATTTTGAGAATTTACTTAACCGAGATAGAGTTGCAGGAAAAGATATAGAGGAAAATGAAAAAGTTTGTGATACCTTGGATGTGAAGGAAGATTTGTTTTGTGAGGAGGAATTAGCGACAGTACTAAAAAGATTAGAAAATAATAAGGCTCCAAGTGCCGATAGGGTGGTAAATGAGTTTCTTAAATATGGTGGCTCTGAGGTTAGAAATAAGTTACTGAAGATTATGAATATGATTTTTGAAAAAAGGGGAAGTACCTAACGATTTTAGGAAACCTTAATTAAGCCACTTTATAAGAAAGGTGATAAAAGTGAGTGTGGTAATTATCGAGGCATTAGTCTGGTCTCTGTAGATAGTAAATTACTTAGTAATATGATACTTTTTAGACTGAGAGATGCCGTTGACAAAGATTTAAGAGAAGAACAGTGTGGTTTTAGAAAAGGTAGAGGATGTGTCGAACAAATTTTCACTATTAGGCTAATAATTGAGAACTGCCTGAATTTTGAAACACCTTTGGTCCTCAGTTTTTATAGATTATGAGCAAGCGTTCGATTCCGTTGATAGAAGGGCTTTAGTAAAGGTTTTATCCTTGTATGGTATACCAAACAAATACATTAAAGTGATTAGTGCTATGTATGAGAATAACACTGCTGCGGTTAAGGTAGGAAATGAGGTTAGCAGCTGGTTTTGTATTAAATCAGGAGTGAAGCAGGGTTGTGTTCTATCCCCCTTTATATGAATTATTTTGATGGACTTTGTCTTAAGGAGCACAGGAAAGGCAATGGGAGACCACGGAATCAAATGGGGAGGAAAAAAGTCTCCTGGACTTAGATTAGGCTGATGATTTAAGCATCCTAGATGAAAGTGTGAGCAAAATGAATGAAGTTTTAGAGGTTTTGCGAGTACCGGGTGCTAGAATAGGTTTGAAAATTAATGTTAAGAAGACTAAGTCACTATGCTAGGAATAAGTGAAGATGAAAAGGCGAAGTTGGGTAATGAAAAGATTGATCAGGTGGGACGCTTCACTTACCTTGGTAGTATTATTAGTAATGATGGTGGGAGCAGTGAAGATGTTAAAAGTAGAATAGCCAAGGCTCATGGTGTTTTTTTTCACACTTCAAAAATAGTTTGGAAGAATAGGAGATAAGTCTGTAAACCAGGATTAGAATATTAGAAGCTACAGTGATGACAGTGGTCAAATATGGCTCTGAAGCATGGACGCTCCGAAAAGCGGATGAAGATTTGCTAGATGTTTTCCAGATAAATTGCTTAAGGATTGTTCTGGGTAACCGGCTGACTGACCGTATGTCAAACAATAGGCTATACGAAAAATGTGTGGTTCCACACCACTCTCTAGGGCTACAATGAAAGAAAGGCTGAGGTGGTTAGGGCACGTTGTGCGAATGAAGGATGACCGATTGCCGAAGATTGTTCTTTTCAGCCAACCGTCTAGGGCTGAACGGAAAGCAGGTCGTCCTCGTCTGGGGTGGAAGGACGTCATAAAGAAAGATTTATAGGAAATGGGAACTTCGTGGGAGGGTGTAAAAAGGGTGGCTTTGAATAGATTGGGGTGGAGGAGAAGCGTGCGTAGCTGTGTTGGCCTCAGGCGGCTTGGTGCTGCGGTGAGTTGTTAGTAGTAGTAGTAGTAATTGTTAATTTTCATCCAGTAGACGCCGCTTGAATGGGATGGCTCCACCCTTTTTAAACAATACAAGTTTTATGGTAATATTCATTTGCAATTTTAAACGTAATGAATTTTACATTTACGTAATCAGAGGCAACGCTGTAGCGTTGCCTATAGCAAAGGCCATACGGCTCCAATGTTTTATTATTATTTTTTTTTTCTCCCAGAGGCACTTCATGTGGAAGGGTCTTCGTAGAAACTTCAAAGGGGACCCATTCGATTGGAAATCGAGAGTTCTAGTGCCCTTTTTAATAGTCGAAAATGATCGGAGGGCAACTAGCTCCCCCCCCACGCCCATCATTCCCTCAAACACATCCAATCAAAATTTTGATTAGCCATTTTGTTCAGCGTAGTTGATTTTCAGATTGAAAATATATTTTTGAGGAGGACACTCCCCCACAACCTTCAGGGCAAGGGTTTTAAGTTATGCCCTGGGGGTATACAAGGCTTTTATAGAAGGCGTTGTCGTAGAAACTTCAAAACAGGCTCATTCAATTGGAAATTCGAAGCGCTAGTGCCCTTTTTAATAGTCAAAAGTGATTGGAGGGCAACTAGCCCCCCCCCCGACCATCATTTCCCCAAACACATCCAATCAAAATTTTTGAGATAGCCATTTTGTTCAGCGTAGGCTAGTTGATTTCCAGATAGAAAATATGTTTTTGAGGAGGACACTCCCCCACAACCCTCAGGGCAAGGATTTTAAGTTATGCCCTGGGGGCATATAAGGTTTTTATAGAAGGCGTTGTCGTAGAAACTTCAAAAAAGGCTTATTCGATTGAAATTCAAAGGGATAGTGCCCTTTTTAATAGTCGAAAGGGATTGGAGGGCAACTAGCCCCCCCAGGCCCCTCATTCCCCCAAACATATCCAATAAAATTTTGAGATAGCCATTTTGTTCAGCGTAGTTTATTTCCAGATAGAAAATATGTTTTTGAGGAGGACAATCCCCCAAAACCCTCAGGGCAAGGGTTTTAAGTTATGCCCTGGGGGCATACAAGGGTTTTATAGAAGGCGTTGTCGTAGAAACTTCAAAACAGGCTCATTCAATTGGAAATTCAAAGGGTTAGTGCCCTTTTTAATAGTCAAAAGTGATTGGAGGGCAACTAGCCCCCCCCCCGCCCATCATTTCCTCAAACAAATCCAATCAAAATTTTGAGATAGCCATTTTGCTCAGCGTAGTTGATTTCCAGACAGAAAATATATTTTTGAGGAGGACACTCTACCACAACCCTCAGGGCAAGGGTTTTAAGTTATGCCTGTCCCCCCCCCCCCCACGCCCATCATTCCCCTAAACACATCCAATCAAAATTTTGAGATAGCCATTTTGTTCAGCGTAGTTGATTTCCAGATAGAAAATATGTTTTTGAGGAGAAAACTCCCCCGCAACCCTTAGGGAAGGGTTTTAAGTTATGCCCTGGGGGCATACGAGGCTTTTATAGAAGGCGTTGTCATAGAAACTTCAAAAAAGGCTCATTCGATTGGAAATTCAAAGGGATAGTGCCCTTTTTAATAGTCAAAAGTGATTGGAGGGCAACTAGCCCCCCCCCCCCCAGGCCCATCATTCCCCCAAACACATCCAATAAAAATTTTGAGAGAGCCATTTTGTTCAGCGTAGTTTATTTCCAGATAGAAAATATGTTTTTGAGGAGGACAATCCCCCACAACCCTCAGGGCAAGGGTTTTAAGTTATGCCCTGGGGGCATATAAGATTTTTATAGAAGCTGTTGTCGTAGGAACTTCAAAAAAGGGTTATTTGATTTGAAATTCAAAGAGCTAATGCCCTTTTTAATAGTCGAAAGTGATTGGAGGGCAACTGCCCCCCCCCCCCTACGCCCATCATTCCCCTAAACACATCCAATCAAAATTTTGAGATAGCCATTTTGTTCAGCGTAGTTGATTTCCAGATAGAAAATATGTTTTTGAGGAGGAAAACTCCCCCACAACCCTTAGGGAAGAGTTTTAAGTTATGCCCTGGGGGCATATAAGGTTTTTATAGAAGGCGTTGTCGTTTAAACTTCAAGAAAGGCTCGTTCGATTGGAAATTCAAAGGTCTAGTGCCCTTTTTAATAGTCGAAAGAGATTGGAGGGCAATTAGTCCCCCCCCCCGACGCCCATCATTCCCCCAAACACATCCAATCAAAATTTTGAGAAAGCCATTTGGTTCAGCGTAGTTGATTTTCAGATAGAAAATATGTTTTTGAGGAGGACACTCCCCCACAACCCTCAAGGCAAGGGTTTTAAGTTATACCCTGGGGGCATATAAAGTTTTTATAGAAGGCGGTGTCGTAGAAACTTCAGAAACTCATTCGATTGGAAATTCAAAGCGCTAATGCCCTTTTTAATAGTCGAAATTGATTTGAGGGCAACTAACCCCCTCTCACACCCACCTTTTCCCCAAATACATCCATTCAAAATTTTGAGACAGCCATTTTATTAAACATAGTTTTTTAAGTTCTGGAAATTAGGTCTTTGAGGATGAAAACTCCCCCACAGCACTCAGGCCAAGGGTTGTATTTTAAGGATTCTCCGAATCCTTCATATTATTTCTTATGGAAGGGATGCTCGTATAAACTTTAGTGAGGGCTCATTTGATTGGAAATTAAAAATTCTTTTTCACTTTTTAAGAGTCTAAAGAGATTGGAGGGCAACTAGGTCCCCCTCCTCCACGCCCTAAATGCATCAGATAAAAATTTTGAGATAGACATTTTGTTAAAATAGTTCAAAGTTCTGATAACAAAAAACTCCGGTGTCGACACAGCCCACCAGGGCCCTTGGGTAGGCGTTGTAAGTTATGCCCTGGGAGCATATATAAACTTGAAACTTTTTGCAATCAAAACGAACAAAAATTAATTAAAAAAAAACTATCCGAAAAATAAGTTTTTCCAAAGAAAGTAAAGGCCGTTTTAAACTGAAGCTCAGGAGATACAAATACCTGTTAAAATTCAAACGTCAAAACGACCAGAAATTACTATTGAAGAATAAATGAAACCCAAAACGAACAGAAATTAAATAAACAATCATAGCAAAACACATACAACAAGTAACAATATAAATGAATAAATAGATCTTAAAGCGAATAAATGCTTAGGTTGAATATGAAAATCAAGCTTAAAACGAAAAAAAAATATCTTGCTATTAAAGTATAAATGAAACTTAAAATGAACAGAAATTAAATAAAACAATCAGTACGAACAAACATACAATATATATTAATGTAAATGAATAGATAAATCTTAAAACGAGTGAAACTTAAAAGAATATGCAAATCAAGTTTGAATCGAATGAAAATAACTACAAACAAGAGTTTGGGTATCGCCTCACTGCAGAAGCCTAAAACTACTGCATCATTGGCGCTTTACTGAAAACGAATTATATTACAAATGTTTTCTTTTGTACTTAATATTGAAAATAAATATTAAAATTACAGTAAAATTTGAACTGATGAGCTTTCAGCAATTAATATCATTATACATCAAATATTCAGTTCAATTTATTAGTTCTTTCCAAGATTGGTCAAGACAAATATAGTTTCACTACAAACAAAATTTGGATACTGCCCCCTTCTTGAACTGTAAAAACCTAAAGCCTTCTGCGCCATTGGCGCTTCACTAAAAACGAATTACTCGTATATTACAAATTTATTCTTTTCCAGTTCTTACAGCATTGAAAATGAAAATAAAAATTAAAGTGAAAAAAATCTTGAACTGATGGATCTTTCAACAATTAATATCATTATATATCTAATATTCAATTTGATTTTGTTTATACTTTCCATGACTGTTCGAGACTCATATAGTTTTCAGTAAGGCACCAATGACGCAGTAGGTTTTAGGCTTCTGCAGTGAGGCGTTACCCAAACTCTTGTTTGTAGTAATTTTTATTCGATTCAAACTTGATTTGCATATTCAATTAATTATCACTCGTTTTAAGATTTATTTATTCATTTAAATTAATATATATTGTATGTTTGTTCGCATTGATTGTTTATTTAATTTCTGTTCGTTTTGGGTTTCATTTATTCTTTAATAGTAATTTCTGGTCGTCTTGAGTTTGAATTTGAACAGGTATTTGTATCTCCAGCTTAAGTTTAAAATGGCCTATACTTTTCTTTGAAAAACCTATTTTTTCGGAAAGTTTTTTTTAATTAATCACTATAAAAAGGACTATTTAATGTATTGTTATCGGAAATCCTGTTTTTAGGCTTTTAGTTACAAGAGAAACAAGATATTAATGATTTATCTACCGTCCATTGCTTTAAACAGCTTGATTAGCTGCATGCATCCTACCTACTAAGCACAGCAAAGAGCTTGATGGATGGGCTATTCCATGTTGAACAAACCAAATCTGAAAGTCATTGATGCTCAAGCATCTCATATTCTCTTCAAATGTTAAATGGGCATGAGTCTTATGTGATGTTCATTATGGTTTTCTCTATTTCGTTGTTGTTCTTTGCATTTTTAGTGTAACCATTTATATTGTCGACTCCAAAGTCCGAATTCGGCCTTTTGTGGGCTTGTGATAGCGATTTTTTTTAGATAAATATCTTATCTTATGTCTTGAGTCCAGTTCAGACTTTTTTTCGTCAGGAAAGTCTGCATCAAATCAGTGGTCCTAGAGTACCAGGAGGAGGTTCATCAAATCATCAAAATAAAAATTTAAAGTCTTCTGCCAATTCTTCTGTAGTTCTAAGTCAATGTCTTCTGTCATTTTTTTTCGTAAAGTCAGTATAAAGAAGCTGAGAATTTAGGGCTATTTCAATAAAAAGAATGCATTGAATTGCATATAGTATAAACGTTTATTTTGACGTTTTATTGTTTATTCATTCCTTTATCCATTTCATAGGTACATTATCTAGCACCATGATTCCCAACGTGGGACGCAGGCCACACCGGTGGAGCATGGCAATATTTTGGTGAGTCACGGGCAGTATGTGCACCCTTCGGCTGACCATACTTTATACCCTTAATTTTGAAAAAAAAACATTCCTCACTTGAGAGCAAAAAAGATAGATGGTAGTAATCCATAGACGTTATACATTGTATAAAAGGTATTGTATTTAGACAATATTTTTGATTGGTATAAAATATACCTAGAGGACGACCCAAAAAACAATACCAAGTTAATGGCATTTTAAGCTTCCTTCAGGTGAATATACGTAAACTTTTGAATAACAAAATCTAAGTATCACAAGGGGGAAAATTCATGTGAATGACGTCACATTCAAATGCATTTAATCTCAGTGAATGACGTCACATCCAAATGCATTTAAAGAGAAAAAAAGAGGGATGGTAGTAATCCAATGACGTTATACATTGTATAAAAGGTATTGTATTTAGACAATATTTTTGATTGGTATAAAATATGCGTAGAGGACGACCCAAAAAAAGATCCCAAGTTAATGGCATTTTAAGCTTCCTTCAGGTGAATATACGTAAACTTTTGAATAACAAAATTTAAATATCACAAGGGGGAAAATTCATGTGAATGACGTCACATTCAAATGCATTTAAGGAGAAAAAAAAGATAGATGGTAGTAATCCAATGACGTTTATACATTGTATAAAAGGTATTGTATTTAGACAATATTTTTTGATTGGTATAAAATATGCCTAGAGGACGACCCAAAAAACGATACCAAGTTAATGGCATTTTAAGCTTCCTTCAGGTGAATATACGTAAACTTTTGAATAACAAAATTTAAATATCACAAGGGGGAAAATTCATGTGATTGACGTCACATTCAAATGCATTTGAAGAGAAAAAAAGATAGATGGTAGTAATCCAATGATGTTATACATTGTATAAAAGGTATTGTATTTAGACAATATTTTTGATTGGTATAAAATATGCCTAGAGGACGACCCAAAAAACGATACCAAGTTAATGGCATTTTAAGCTTCTTTCAGGTGAATATACGTAAACTTTTGAATAAAAAAATTTAAATATCACAAGGGGGAAAATTCATGTGAATGACGTCACATTCAAATGCATTTAAAGAGAAAAAAAAAGATAGATGGTAGTAATCCAATGACGTTATGCATTGTATAAAAGGTATTGTATTTAGACAATATTTTTAATTGGTATAAAATATGCCTAGAGGACGACCCAAAAAAAAGATCCTAAGTTAATGGCATTTTAAGCTCCCTTCAGGTGAATATACGTAAACTTTTGAATAACAAATTTAAATGTAATGAGGGGGACATCCGCATTTTAGAAATTTATAGGTAGGGCGTGGCCGAAAATCGGTTTGGAACCACTGATCTAGAAGTATGACTGTATATTCAGTACGGTTTAACCATCAAACTAGCCTTTAAGGTAAAAGAGTAAGTTTCTATATTAAATCAAATCAATAACAATTATCAACAAATGATCTTTTCACAGATATGTTTGATTCTTCCTTTCTCGCTTTCTGTAGTAAAACGTCCTTAGAAATGTTGTGCGAAAATCTCTTGAAAGAATTGAATATATGTAAAAGCTGACTGAGTAATTGCTTAACTCTAACACGTTAGCAATAGCGCGGAACACCTGGAAAATACAGAAATACATTAGTTTAGTTTTAGTCACCTTTTTTTTTAGAAAAGCACTTAAATTTGGGATATTTCACATTATACGTATAGAATTGCATCTGGAGTCTACACAAGGTAACCGGTTTTACATTGGAAAGAACAACAAACAAATATATTATTAGGGCTATATTTGCGCCCAACAGAGGGATGGTGCTTTGTCAGGGTAATTACTATGATTTTGAAAAGAAGCATGAAAACCCTGTGGTTTCGTTATCGTTTTTTGAACTATTTAAAAAAAAATGGCTATCTCAAAGTTCTTATCAAATGGGTTTGAGAAAAGCAGGGCGTAGAGGGGGAGACTAAGTGCCCATAAAAAGTGAACTAGAACTTTCTATTTCCAATCAAATGAGCCCTTGTTGAAGTTTATACGAGCATCCCTTCCATTGGAACCTTATATACCCCCAGGGTATAACTTACAACGGCTGTCCCCGGGCCCTGGGGGATTGTGTTAACATCAAAGTTTTGTTACCTTTTAACTATTTTTAACAAAATGGCTATCTCGAAAATTTTATCTGATTCAATAGCTTCCTAAAATTTTCTATCAGATATATTTGTGGAAAAAGGGCTTGGGGGGGGGACTAGTTGCCCTCCGATCACCTTCGACTCTTAAAAGGGCATTAGAATTTTGATTTCCAACCCAATGAAACCCCCTTTGAAGTTTATACGACGACCCCTTCTATATGAAGCGCCTCTGGGAAAAAAATAAATGGAGTGTGGAGGGAGGCTAGTTGCCCTCCGATCACTTTCAACTCATAAAAAGTGAATTAAAACTTTCAATTTCCAATCAAATGAGCCCTATATGAAGTTTATACAAGCATCCCTTCCATAACAGCCATATATACCCTGAGGCCATAACTTACACCACCTACCCCCGGGCCCTGGGGGGGGGCGGTGTCAACACCGGAGTTTTTGATACCTGAACTTTGAACTATTTCTAACAAAGTTTCTTTCTCAAAATTTTCATCTGATGCATTTAGAGCGTGGAGGAGGGGGGGGGATAGTTGCCCTCTGATCTCTTTTGACTCTTAAAAAATGAACTAGAACTTTCAATTTCCATTCAAATGACCCCTCTCCGAAGTTTATACGAGCATCCCTTCCATAAAAACCATATATGCCCCCAGAGTATTATTTACAACGCTTGCCTCCGGGCCCTGGGGGGTTGCGTCGACACAGGTGTTTTTCTTATCTGAACTTTGAACAATTTAAAACGAAATGGCTATATAAAATTTTATCGGATAGGGTTGGGGAAAAAAGAGTGCGTGGGGGAGGGGGCTAGTTGACATCGGATATCTTTTGATTCTTAAAAAGTGAACTAGAACTTTCAAACCATACATGCCTTTAGGGCATAACTTAGAACGCATTCCCCGGGCCCTGGGGGATTGTATTGACACCGGAGTTTTTCTTATCCGACCTTTGAACTATTTTTTTTTAACAAAATGTCTATCTCAAAATTTTCATCAGATAGCTTTGGAAAAAGAAGGTGTGGGGGGGCTAGTTGCCCTCGGATCTCTTTTGACTATTAAAAAGTGAACTCGAACTTTTGATTTCTAATCAAATGAGTCCTCTCTGAAGTTTATACGAGCATCCCTTTCATAAGAACCACATATGGTCCAGGGCATAATTTATAACGTCTGTCCCCGGGCCCTGGGGGCTGTGTCGACACCTGAGTTTTTGTTATCTGTATTTTGAAGAATTTTTAACTTAATGGCGATCTCAAATTTTGTATCGGATGCATTCGGGAAAAAGGGGCGTGGGGGGGTGGCTAGTTGCCCTCCAATCTCTTTTGACTCTTAAAAAACTGAACTAGAACTTTCAATTTCCAATCAAATGAGTCCTCTCTGAAGTTTTTACGAGCATCCCTTCCATAAGAACCATATATTCCCCAAGGGAATAATTTACAACGCCTGCCCTAGGGCCCTGGGGGGCTGTATTGACCCCGGAGTTTTCGTTATATGGTCTTTGAACTATTTTTAAATAAATTGCTATCCCAATGTTCTTATCAGATGGTTTTGAGAAAAAAAGGCCGGGGAGGGAGGGAGGGCTAGGTGCCCTCCAATCTCTTTTGACTCTTAAGAAAGTGAACTAGAACTTTCAATTTCCAATCAAATGAGGCCTCTTTGAAGTTTGTACGAGGGTCCATTCCATAAGAACCATATATACCCCCAGGGCATAACTTACAACGCTTAACCCCGGGCGCTGAGGGTTGTGTCGACACCAGAGTTTTTGTTTTGTGATCTTTGAACTATTTTTTAACGAAATAGCTATCTCAAAATTTTTATCGGATGTATTTGGGAAAAAGAGCTAGGGGGGGGGCTGGTTACCCTCCGATATCTTTTGACGTTAAAAAGTGAACTAGAACTTTAAATTTCCGATCAAATGAGCCCTCTGAAGTTTATAAGAGTATTCCCTTCTTACAAACCATATATGCCCCCAGGGTATAACTTATAACCCGTGTCCTGAAGACTGTGGGGGAAGTGTCCTGCTTAAAGATATAATTTCCGGAACTTTTAACTACGTTGAACAGAATGGCTATCTCAAAATTTTGATTTTACATGTTTGGGGAAATGGTGGCCGTGGAAGGGGTGTTAATTGCCTTCCAATCAATTTTTACTATTAAAAAAGGCACTAGCCATTTAAATTTCCATTCGAATGAACCCTTTTTGAAGTTTTTACGACAACGCTTTCTATAAAAAAAAAAACTTATATGCCCCCAAGGCATAACTTACAACCTTTGCCCTAAGGGCAGGGAGGGGGGAGGTTGTCATCCTAAAAGACCTAATTCCCTGAATTTTCATCTACGTTGAACAAAATATCCATCTGAAAATTTTGATTGGATTTGTTTGGGGAAAAGGTGGGCTTGAGAGGGAGGTTAGTTGTCTTCCAATCAATTTCGATTATTAAAAAGGGCACTAGCCCTTTGAATTTTCAATCGAATGAGTCCTTTTTTGAAGTTTCTACGACACAGCTTTCTATAAAAAAAACCTTATATGCCCCAAGGCATAACTAACAACCCTTGCCCTGAGGAATGTGGGGGAGTTTCCTCCTCAAAAAAACATAATTTCTATTTGGAAATCATCTACGCTGAACAAAATGGCTATCTAAAAATTTTGATTGGATGTGTTTGGGGAACTGGTGGGCGTGGTAGGGGTGTTAGTTGCCACCCAATAACTTTTGACCCTTAAAAAGGGCACTAGAACTCTCGATTTCCAATTGAAAGAGCCCCCTTTGCAGTTGCTACGACGACCCCTTCCATATGAAGTGCCTCTGGAAAAACATTAATAAAACATTGGAGCCGTATGGCCTTCACTATAGGCAACGCTATAGCGTTGCCTCTGAAACAGCATTATGGATGAAAGCGATCCATGGTTTCCAAATCATTGTTTATCAAACTTGTTGGTCAAATTCAACAGGAAGTTTCAAGGTATATTGTAATGCAGAAAATTTGTTTACAATTTTAGAAGAACAAACAAAAACACGTTTAATTTGTCATACAAGTTGTTGTATATATCGCACCTAAAACAAGACCTGGGAAGGTACGTTCTTATGAATCGTCTACCGCGTTGCCCTCATAGGGGCACAAGAAATATTTTGTTATGTAAAACTGAATCTTTGAGAACTCTATCAAACAGTGAAAAGCCGCATAAATAGTGTAAATTACACGAGTAAATATGAATCTAATAGAAAACAGTAAAATAATTTTGAATTGACGGTGAAATTATTGCTGTGTGTTCGACAAAAAAAAAAAATCAAGTTCTCGCAAAAATTGTTATTGATAAAAACAATTTTGTTCTTGGGATTGTTGACCAATATTGTTAGTCAACAATGTATTCACCAGAAAAGACGTATAGCGTGACCGTATTGGGTGCTTAGTGCGGAAGGTTATGTCTTTGAGGTGAGGTAATGCAACATTTTTCGTCAACACCAATTTCTTTTCCTTCTGTGAAGCACATATACCGTTAAAATTGCAACTGGCGAAAAAAATTCACTATATGAAGCTCTCTCAATTGATAAATATTTATTAAGGAAGCTTCAGATATCACCAATCGTTTTTTAACGTGGAGATTTACAATAAGGGTGGAAAACTTGACACCAACTTACTTGGAAGCCGTAAGATTTTAGTATTCTCTCATGAATCATGAGGCTAAGAATCAGTTGCGGTGCTGTGCAGACCAAAAACAGGACAGAGGTTGATCCGAGAAGCAGCATTAATCTTTGCTCTTGTGAGAGTCTTGTGGTCTCCTCTTGACTTATTGTGCTGAAATTATTACACCTTTAAAAATCATGTAATAAAGTCATCTGAAATTGAATAAAATCCTCTATAAGAAGAAACAGAGTTGAGTGAGATGTAGACTCTGACACATGCAGGAAACTGTGTTTGACGTTTAGAAGCTCAGTTTCAGGGTCTTGAACGTCGTTCACCAGTTTCATTAGCGTAAAAAAAAAAGTTTTTTAGGTAGGCATTTTACAATCCCTATCGGATGTGCTGATCACCGTTTCATGGCCCTTCAGCCAGGAAGTACAGGGGGGGGGGAGGTTGGTGACGAGCCATCATGTACTTTCGCATACCCTTCCTGTTTACCTTCTCCAGATTTCTCCAGGTACCCATTTAGGGTAGGGTCGACTCTGGCTGAGCTGACAGAGTCACGCCACTGACTCCTGTTCAAACAAAATAAACAGTGATATTTTTACCAACATTTGCGATGTTTACCAAATATAGCGATATAATAACCAACATTTGTGACGTTTACCAAATAAACAGCAATATCTTTACCAACATTTGCGGTGTTTACCAAATAAACAGTGATATCTTTACCAACATTTGCAGTGTTTACCAAATATAGCGATATAATAACCAACATATGCGATGTTAACCAAAATAACCAGCGATATCTCTACCAACATTTGCGATATTTACCAAATATAGCGACATAATAACCAACATTTGCGATGTTTACCAAATACTAAATATTTTTTTTTTTTTTTTTTAACAAAAGTAAAGAGCGAAAATATGTCTAAGCCAGAATAAAAAAAATAATAGACATTTTAATTATTAATCAGCAAAATTCACCATCAATGAAATTTACAATAAATAAGAGAGTCAAACTCAAAATGGACAAAAATTAACATGAGTTGGCCTGACAACCCCCTTGCCTTCTCAAGACCAGAACATAATTTGCACTTCACTGAAAAAAAAGACTGTGGATTGTCAGTTTAACATACATATACTGATATACGTTTATGTTCCTTAAAGTTTTAATAATGCTTTATTTATTAAAATTCATAAGGTGAAAACATTTTAAATGTATTTTGATTATTTAAATCATGCAAAATAACTGAGTTTAACTCCAAACGAGAAAAAAGTTAACATGAGTAGGGCCGACATCCCCCATGCTATCTCAAGACCAGAACATAATTTGCACTTTACTGAAAAAAAATTACTGCTGATTGTCAGTTTAATATACATATACTGAAATTTATTCCTGAAAATACTAATATTTTTTTTTTCAGTAAAGTAAAAATCAAACAGTTCGTGGTAACGAACTGCAAGGAGCAACCCGGCTCAATAGTAACCGAAACTCTTGAAAACAGGATTTTGATACCAACAGGTACATCAGAAGAATCAGATTTTATATTCTGATTTCAAATATATAAGTTACATTAAGTTTAGTCTTACCCATAAAAAGCTACGCGCCTGAGACAATTTGCCTTATTTTCGAAAAAAGGGCGAAACAGCCCCCAAAAGTCATAGAACTTCAATGAAAATCACACCATCAGATTCAACGTATTAGAGAACCCTACTATAGAGGTTCCAAGCTCCTATCTGCAAAAATGTGGAATTTAGTATTGATTGCCAGAAGAAAGATCACGGATGAGTGTTTTGTTTGTTTGTTTTTTTTTTTTTTTTTTTTTCCCAAGGGTGATCGTATCGGTCCAGTTGTCCTAGAATATCGTGAGAGGGCTCAATCAAACGGAAGTTAAAAGTTCTAGTGCCCTTTATAAGTGAGTAAAAAATTGGAGGGCAATCTGGCCCCCTCCCACGCTCATTTTTCCCCAAAGTCACCACATCGAAATTTTGAGATAACCATTTTATTTAGCATAGTCAAAAATCTAAAGAATATTTCTTTGAGGATGACTTAATGTCCCACTGTTACCGGGGGAAGGGCTGCAAGTTATAAACTTTGCCCATTGTTTACATATAGTAATGGTTATTGGGAAGTATACAGGTGTTTTCAGGAGGAATTTGTTTCTAGTGGGGAGTCGGGGTCAGAATAGGGGTTACGGGGAAGGATCTTTCCATGGAGGATATTTCCTTGGGGGAAGGGACATTTCTATGAAGGGGGCGCCAGATCTCCCAGCATTATTTAAAAAACGATCAGAAATTAAATAAAAAAAACAGGTTTTTTTCAACTGAAAGTAAGAAGCAACATTAAAACTTACAACGAACAGAAATTATTACGTATATGAGGGGTTTTTCCCCCTAGTCAATACCTTGCTCTTTACGCTAATTTTTTTTTAGTACTTTCAAAAGACCTATCTATTCTAATTAACCAGCCTTTGTGATTCAGGGGTTTGTGATTCGAACAAAATTCAAACTTTAGCGTAAAATGCGAGGCATTGACTAGGGAACGAACACCATAATATACGTAATAAAAACATACGAATATAGAAACTCGTTACGTAAGTTAATTCGTAAGTTACATCAGAACAAAATTTCGGGAAAGCCAATTAGCCAAAAAAAGGAAAATTAATATGCGAATTTCGTTTTAATTATTCATGTACGGTGAGCCAAAATCAAAGCTGCATTAATTCAAAAACGTTCAGAAATTAACTAAAAAAAAACAAGGTTTTTAAACTGAAAGTAAGGAGCGACATTAAAATTTAAAACGAACAGAAATTATTCCGTATATTAAAGGGGCTCTCCCCTCCTCAACGCTTCGGTCTTTACACTAAAGTTTGACTCTGTCTTACAACTTTATTTTTTAAAACAACAAAAAACTTTAGCGTAAAGTAAAGAGCAAGGCGTTGAGGAGGGGACACCCCCTTTCATAAACGGAATAATTTCTGTTCGTTTTAAGTTTTAATACCGCTCCTTACTTTCAGTTAAAAAAAACTTGTTTTTTTTTTTAAGTTAATATGTTCTGGTCTTGAGATGGCATGGAATTTGTCAGACCTACTCATCTTAATTTTTGCTCGTTTTGAGTGTGACTCGGTTATTTATTGTAAATTTCATTGATGGTAATTTGTGCTAGTTTTTATGCTTGGAAGACGACTTTCTCTTTATGAGCCTTCAGGTAAACAAAGAAAGAGGTAGGGGGGATAGGAATTAATTAGGTAATTCCTTGTTAGCTAGTACACACTCGAGAATTTAAGTTAGGTTAATCATAATCAAATATACCAAAATATGATGAAAATATAATAGTTTAGTAACAAAATTATCGAAACTACAACAAAGAATTGCGGAAGGAAGGCCACCCAGATCGCATTATATTAAATGCGTAACCTAAACTAGCCTAACCTAACCAAAATACCAAATAAATATTTAATTGAAATATAGCTGCAGTGTAGTTTCCTATCGAGCAGAAGCTAATTGTCTGGTATTAAGACCGTGAAAACCGGTTATAGTCTAATGTTCTCGATACAAATTCTTGAGTGTGTACTAGCTAACAAGGAAGTGCCGTCAATTAGTATATTTCTCTATGTGTAATAAAATATTAATTTCCATGGTTAGGCCTACTGACTAAATTAAATGTAAATTTCATACTCTTGATGTGTTTTTTAAGTTTTTTTTGTCCTCTTCCCCAAGTCCTTGATACTGCCCTGTGGATTATACATTAAATTCCCCTCCCCCCTCTCGTCTCTTCCTTAGAATTAGTTCTGTATTTATCTGAATGCTTAAAGAGAATTGGAATTCTTGGTATTAAAATGCACCCTTTAAGGTATGCCCTATCCTCTCTCTAGTTAGCCAAAATATTATTTTAAAGGCCTAAAAAAATTTCACTGTCTTAGGTAATTTTTGTGTTGTTTTATAATTCCAAGCATTTGCATATAAGGTCTTTAATCCTCTACAATGGGGTTTTCACGGAGTACTTTCCAGGGGAGGGGTAAACACTGGGTTTCAGCTATTTGATCAATAATACCCCCTCTTCATCCACCTAAAATTCTGCATTATTAATAATATTATAAGCAAATATTAATATTAATATATAATAATATTAATAAGTTATTAATGATATTAATAATATTAATTTTAATATTAACAATAATAATGTATTACATATAATATTAATATTATAAATAATAATTAATATATAATATAATATTAATTAATATAATAATATGAATAAGATATTAAATATTATGAGCAACTATTAATAAAAAATTTTCGAAGAAAAATGCTATTCATGGCAAATTTTAAAGTACATAGAAACTTGTCCAAAAATTCAGTTTCATTCGAACATTTTATCTCTTAACCAGAGAAAAATGAAAAATTAAGGTGAGAATGATCAATTTAGAAATATTGATCTTACATATTAACAGCAATTAACCAGTGGTTTAAGGGACCGGTACCCAACATTATATCTAGGTTAAGCCTGGGAATGATTTGTAAGAAAATCAGAAATTAAATTTAAAAAACTAGTTTTATTAACTGAAGGTAATAAATAGCTTTTAAACCTGTTTGAACAGAAATTATTCTTTATATGAAGGGGGCAGTGTCGTCATTAGCTTCTTGCTCTTCACTTCAAGGCTTGACTTTTTGTCCTAATTTTTTAAGGACATTTACTGAAACACAAGGGCGATGGAAGTAGAGTAGTAGGTACCATTTTGCTTGAAGCTATAGCAATCTCCATGTTATTTGCTTGAAGCTATAGGAATCTCTATGTTATTTGCGTACGCCTCTACACCTTTTCAAAGAGAGTGACTATCCCCATGCATATAGGTAATAATTCTACAAGACATTACACCTTTTCAAAGAGAATATTGTAGCTATGGAATCCGGTTAATAACCTGTAGCTTAAAGGTATCTGAGATCTCGCCCCAGTATCGCATACACTATTAGAGATATCAAAATGATATCTCATTTGCATTAAGCTAACTCAATTTGCGAAAAGGTATTCAATTTGCACAACTCTGCTCTGATTGAATTGTCGCCGACAATGGGTCGAAAATGACATGTAATTTCTGCTCAGCCTTTTGTTATTGCTAGAGGATTACCCAATTCACTTCTTAGTGTTAACTGACAGAGTTCCAAATACGAACATTTTGAAAAGCAGAAAAGCAAGCATTTTGAAAAGCATTTTGAAAAGGGGTAATTAGTGATTGGATAATTTTTTAACATGAAATCTCTGAATAAAATATTTTTTGGAGCATGTACTTGACGATGGAGAAAAGGGGTTTAAAATGATTAGCAATTTCGAGCGAGGACCCCCCCCCCCTCCCCACTGGTTCCTGGCAGTAGGCTACGCATATCAAGTTGAAAATTTGACAGATGTTATTCTACAAGACGGAAATACTTTGCTTGAAGCTATAGATTAGCATTTGCAAAAAAGTGGTAATTAGTGATTAGATGATTTTTTTAACATGAAATCTCTGAATAAAATATTTTTGGAGGGATGGGATGATGGGAGAAGGATTTCTTAGAGTACTTATAGTGCTGTACTGTGGGTCGACTTGCTAGCGAAAAAAAAACCCGTATGGTTGAATAAAAGGAATTCAAATATTTTGCCTATGAAATAGACTGTCGTGTTGTAGCATTAGGTTGATGGCAGAAGGATCTCTTAGAGTAGTTATAGTGTGATAGTGGGGGGGTGAGTTGCTAGCGAATGTGCATTGACTTACCATACAGGTTTCTGGCCAACCAGACAGGTTTCTGGGCTAATAGGGGTATGGAAATACTGCGGGTACACCTAAATGGAAATACCTGTCTTGGCCACCAGGCAGGTTTCTGGGCCAACCAGACAGGTTTCTGGGCGAATCAGACAGGTTTCTGGGCTAATAAGTGTATGGAAATACTGTGGGTACACCATATACGGCAACCTAAATGGAATTTGAGGGTCGATTAAGTGAAATTATGTCACTATTCTAGTTTTTCTATACCAGTATTGCCTATAACTTAATATATTCAAATATTTTTTGATAACTTGATTGGTAATTGGATTTGAATAAAAGGAATTCAAATATTTTGCCTATGAAATAGACTGTCGTGTTGTAGCATTTCACAGTTTGAATAACTCGTTCAAGGAGGATAATAGATTATTTGCTCTGGATATTCAAATATGGAGAATTTTAAGAGAGTACATGTGAGTATATTTTTTTTATGTTATATTAATTTGTCTATAAAATAGACTGTCGTGTTGTAGCATTAGGTTGATGGCAGAAAGATCTCTTAGAGTAGTTATAGTGTGATAGTGGGGGGTGAGTTGCTAGCGAAAAAACCCGTGTGGTTGAATAAAAGGAATTCAAATATTTTGCCTATGAAATAGACTGTCGTGTTGTAGCATTAGGTTGATGGCAGAAGGATCTCTTTGAGTAGTTATAGTGTGATAGTGGGAGCAAGTTGGTAGCGAATATGCATTGACTTACCATACATGTTTCTGGGCCAACCAGAAAGGTTTCTGGGCTAATAGGAGTATGGAAATACTGTGAGTACACCTAAATGGAAATACCTGTCTTGGCCAACAAGGCAGGTTTCTGGGCCAACCAGACAGGTTTCTGGGCCAACCAGACAGGTTTCTGGGTTCATAAGTGTATGGAAATACTTTGGGTACACCATATACGGCAACCTAAATGGAATTTGAGGGTCGATAAAGTGAAATTATGTCACTATTCTAGTTTTTCTAAACCAGTATTGCCTATAACTTAATATATTCAAATATTTTTTGATAACTTGATTGGTGATTGGATTTGAATAAAAGGAATTCAAATATTTTGCCTATAAAATAGACTGTCGTGTTGTAGCATTTCACAGTTTGAAATATTTACTAAAATTGAAACACATGAACTTTTTAATTAGCATAGGAAGCTTTTTAAATAATGCTGGGAAATCCAGAGCCCCCTCCATGGAAAGATCCTCCCACCTAACCCCCAACCCCCCACACTGGCCTTACATTCTCTTGATTTTTCAAAGTTCATTTTGAATTTCCTTCATTGAAATGCAAGAATTAAATTATTTCAGTAGTGTTTTGTCATGGTTTACCATTTCACAGTTATATTCTCTTGATGTTAAAAAGTTCATTTTGAATTTCTTTCGTTGAAATGAACGAGTTGGAATATTTCAGTAGTGTTTTGTCATCGTTTACCTTGTCACAGTTACATTCTCTTGATTTTTTAAAGTTCAGTGTTGATTTCTTTCGTTGAAATGCAAGGGTTGGAATATTTCAGTAGTGTTTTGACATGATTTACCTTGTGACTGTTACATTTTCTTAATTATTCAAACTCATTTTGAATTTCTATCGTTGAAATGCAAGAGCTGGAATATTTCAGTAGTGTTTTGTTGTGGTTTACCTTGTCACAGTTACATTTTCATGATTTTTCAAAGTTCATTTTGAATTTCTTTCATTGAAATGCAAGAGTTGGATTATTTCAGTAGTGTTTTGTCGTGGTTTACCTTGTCACAGTTACATTCTCTTGATTTTCAAAGTTCATTGTGAATTTCTTTCATTGAAATGCAAGAGTTGGAATATTTCAGTAGTGTTTTGTCGTCGTTTACCTAGTCACAGTTACATTCTCTTGATTTTTCAAAATTCATTTTAATTTCTTTAATTGAAATGCAAGAGTTGGAATGTTTTAGTAGTGTTTTGTCGTCGTCTACCTTGTCACAGTTACATTCGCTTAATTTTTCAAAGTTCAGTGTCGATTTCTTTCGTTGAAATGCAAGGGTTGGAATATTTCAGTAGTGTTTTGACATGATTTACCTTGTCACTGTTACATTTTCTTAATTATTCAAACTCATTTTGAATTTCTATCGTTGAAATGCAAGAGCTGGAATATTTCAGTAGTGTTTTGTTGTGGTTTACCTTGTCACAGTTACATTTTCATGATTTTTCAAAGTTCATTTTGAATTTCTTTCATTGAAATGCAAGAGTTGGAATATTTCAGTAGTGTTTTGTTGTGGTTTATCGTGTCACAGTTACATTCTCTTGATTTTTCAAAGTTCATTTTGATTTTTTTCATTGAAATGCAAGAGTTGGATTATTTCAGTAGTGTTTTATCGTGATTTACCTTGTCACAGTTACATTTTCTTGATTTTTCAAAGTTCATTTTGGATTTCTTTCATTGAAATGCAAGAGTTGGATTATTTCAGTAGTGTTTTGTAGTGGTTTACCTTGTCACAGTTACTTTCTCTTGATTTTCAAAGTTCATTGTGAATTTCTTTCATTGAAATGCAAGAGTTGGAATATTTCAGTAGTGTTTTGTCATGGCTTACCTTGTCGCAGTTACATTCTCTTGATTTTTCAAAGTTCATTTTGGATTTTCTTTCATTGAAATGCAAGAGTTGGAATATTTCAGTAGTGTCTTGTCATGGTTTACCATGTCACAGTTACATTCTCTTGTTTTTTTCAAAGTTCTTTTTGAATTTCTTTCGTTGAAATGCAAGAGTTGGAATATTTCAGTAGTGTCTTGTCGTGGTTTACCTTATCACAGTTATATTCACTTGATTTTTCAAAGTTCATTTTTGGATTTCTTTCGTTGAGATGCAAGAGTTTGAATATTTCAGTAGTGTTTTGTTGTGGTTTACCTTGTCACAGTTACATTTTCTTGATTTGTCAAAGTTCATTTCGAATTTCTTTCATTGAAATGCAAGAGTTGGAACATTTCAGTAGTGTTTTGTCGTGGTTTACCTTGTCACCGTTACATTCTCGTGATTTTTCAAAGTTCATTTTGAATTTCTTTCGTTGAAATGCAAGAGTTGGAATATTTCAGTAGTATTTTGTTGTGGTTTATCGTGTCACGGTTACATTCTCTTGTTTTTTCAAAGTTCATTTTGATTTTTTTCATTGAAATGCAAGAGTCGGATTATTTCAGTAGTGTTTTATCATGGTTTACCCTGTCACAGCTTCATTCTCTTGATTTTTCAAAGTTCATTTTGAATTTCTTTCGTTGAAATGCAAGAGTTGGAATAATTCAGTAGTGTTTTGTCATGGTTTACCTTGTCATACTTTCATTCTCTTAATTTTTTAAAGTTCATTTGAATTTCTTTCATTGAAATGCAAGAGTTGGATTATTTCAGTAGTGTATTGTGGTTTACCATGTCGCAGTTACATTCTCTTGATTTTTCAAAGTTCATTTTGGATTTCTTTCATTGAAATGCAAGAGTTGGATTATTTCAGTAGTGTTTTGTCGTGTGGTTTACCATTTCACAGTTACATTCTCTTGATTTTTCAAAGTTCATTTTGGATTTCTTTCGTTGAAATGCAAGAGTTGGAATATTTCAGTAGTGTTTTGTCATGATTTACCTTATCACAGTTACATTCTCTTAATTTTTCAATGTTCATTTTGAATTTCTATCGTTGAAATGCATGAGTTGGAATATTTCAGTAGTGTTTTGTTGTGGTTAACTTGTCACAGTTACATTTTCTTGATTTTTCAAAGTTCATTTTGAATTTTTCTTTCATTGAATTGCAAGAGTTGGATTATTTCAGTAGTGTTTTGTCATGGTTTACCTTGTCACAGTTACATTCTCTTGATTTTCAAAGTTCATTGTGGATTTCTTTCATTGAAATGCAAGAGTTTGGATTATTTCAGTAGTGTTTTGTCATGGTTTACCTTGTCGCACTTACATTCTCTTGATTTTCAACGTTCATTGCGGATTTCTTTCATTGACATGCAAGAGTTGGAATATTTCAGTAGTGTTTTGTTGTATTTTACCTTGTCGCAGTTACATTTGCTTGATTTTTCAAAGTTCATTTTGAATTTCATTCGTTTAAATGCAAGAGTTGGAATATTTCAGTAGTGTTTTGTTGTATTTTTACCTTGTCGCAGTTACATTTTCTTGATTTTTCAAAGTTCATTTTGAATTTCATTCTTTGAAATGCAAGAGTAGGAATATTTTAGCAGTGTTTTGTTGTGGTTTACCTTGCCACAGTTATATTCTCTTGATTTTTCAAAGTTCATTTTGAATTTCTTTCATTGAAATGCATGAGTTGGAATATTTCAGTAGTGTTTTGTCGTGGTTTACCTTGTCACAGTTACATTCTCGTGATTTTTAAAATTTCATTTTGAATTTCTTTCGTTGAAATGCAAGAGTTGGAATATTTCAGTAGTGTTTTGTTGTGGTTTATCGTGTCACAGTTACATTTTCTTGATTTTTCAAAGTTCATTTTGATTTTTTTTCATTGAAATGCAAGAGTTGGATTATTTCAGTAGTGTTTTATCGTGATTTACCTTGTCACAGCTACATTCTCTTGATTTTTCAAAGTTCATTTTGGATTTCTTTCGTTGAAATCCAGTGTTGGAATAATTCAGTAGTGTTTTGTCGTGGTTTACCCTGTCACACTTTCATTCTCTTGATTTTTTCAAAGTTCATTTGAATTTCTTTCATTGAAATGCAAGAGTTGGATTATTTTAGTAGTGTATTGTCGTGGTTTACCATGTCGCAGTTACATTCTCTTAATTTTTCAAAGTTCATTTTGAATTTCTTTCGTTGAAAAACAAGAGTTGGAATATTTCAGTAGTGATTTGTCGTGTTTTACCATGATACAGTTACATTCTCTCGATTTTTCAAAGTTCTTTTGAATTTCTTTCATTGAAATGCAAGAGTTGGATTATTTCAGTAGTGTTTTGACATGATTTACCATTTCACAGGTACATTCTCTTGTTTTTTCAAAGTTTATTTTCGATTTCTTTCGTTGAAATGTAAGAGTTGGATTATTTCTGTAGTGTTTCGTTGTGGTTTACATTGTCACAGTTACATTCTCTTAATTTTTCAAAGTTCATTTTGAATTTCTTTCTTTGAAATGCAAGAGTTGGAATATTTCAGTAGTGTTTTGTCATGGTTTACCATGTCGCAGTTACATTCTCTTAATTTTTCAAAGTTCATTTTTAATTTCTTTCATTGAAATGCAAGAGTTGGATTATTTCAGTAGTGTTTTGTCATGGTTTACCATTTCACAGTTACATTCCCTTGATTTTTCAGTTCATTTTCGATTTCTTTCGTTGAAATGTAAGAGTTGGATTATTTTAGTAGTGTTTTGTCGTGGTTTACATTGTCACAGTTACATTCTCTTAATTTTTCAAAGTTCATTTTGAATTTCTTTCGTTGAAATGCAAGAGTTGGAATATTTTTTTTTTCCTAAAACAAACAATTTTTTTAAACTTCGAAATTATTCAACTTTATTTATTTTTTTATCTTTTTCTTTTCTACATATCTTAAAATGACAAAATATCTTTCTTGAATTCACCCATTGGATACACAATACAGAAATTATAAAAAAAATGTAATTTCCAGACTTCATTTGCATGCAAGAGATACCGAGAGTTCTATGACTCCTCCCCGCAATGAATTCTAAGGGTTTTATGACTCCTCCCCAAAATGAATTCAGATGCTTTTAGGAGTCATTCCCCTAGGCATAACTCCATTCGACCTTGAGCGAAGGTATAAAAGTTTGATGATGTATTTCTCTTCTTAACAACTACATTAATAGCTTCCAAGATGATAGGACTCTATGACACAGAATTTATCGGTTTGAAAAAATCATCTTGTGGTGTTGTATTTGAATGTGCATTTTTATTATTGTCAATGGAACTCGAAGAAATCGACTGTTATCATTGGATAGTGAGCTACAACATGTGTGAGTATGATAAAAGCTTGTGGAGTACTACATTACATCGTATAAACAGACTGATATTCTACGATAGAGTGATTACACCACTTAATAATAGTGGTCAGGAACTTAGAAATGTCAAGGAGGAAGTCAGTGGAATTTGCAGCTTCTTTCGGGGTCGAAGCACTCTATGTAAAGGGTAATGTACCTACAGATAAAGTTTTGATTCAAAAGTGTGACCCTATGATTCCACTTTTCAATCTAGAAGAATTTAACTGTCTTAAATTTGAAGGGGTTTATCATCGTCCTGAAGACGAGGTCAGGTTCTTCGCGCACTGGATACCTAAGGATATACCTGATCGTGATAAATGCATTAGACATGGTAAAAACTCTTCTATATCGTGGGACCATCGTTTCTGGATGTTTAAGAGTGAACGTTTGTATGACTATGTGTCATAATATAATTTTGTATTAATATTCTACATAGCATTATTTCATTAAAAATATATTATGCATTAAATTGTTTTGTTTTCTTTATTTTTAGAGTAAGCTAGCATATCAACAGTTTAGAATGTATATTAAAACTTCGGAGATTTGAGAAAAGGAATTTGCATACATCTATTGTCAGACACATGAGGTAACATTGACAAAATCTAGGTATCAGAATGAATAAATTCTTTATCAACATCCGTTGTTGGATATGTCATTATGTCATTATGAAAAAATTGTAAGTAGGTAAGTAAGTAAGTAAGTAACAAACTCTTTCTTGAATTCACCTCTTGGATACACAAAGAAGACATTTCATTTAAGAAAATATGAAAAATATTTGTAAGTAAGTAACACACTCTTTCTTGAAGTCACCCCTTGGATACACAATACAGATACTTTATTCAAGAAATTATGAAAAAATCGCAAGTAAGTAATAAACTCTTTCTTGAATTCCCCATTTGGATGCAAAATACAGAAATTTAATTCAAGAAATTATGAAAAAAAAATGTAAGTAAGTAAGTAACAGTAACAAACTGTTACTAAGTAACTAAACTAAGTAAGTAACAAACTCTATGCTTTTTCTACATCAATTGTCGGATATGTTGAATAAAATATGCAAAGTCGACATAGCTTTATTTCATTTTTCAAGGGTAATTTAGACGAGGTTACGTGCGCGCACGTAACCTCGAATGTAAGGCCAGTCTGGGGGGTTGGGGGTTAGAGGGAAGGATCTTTCCATGGAGGGGCTCTGGATTTCCCAGCATTATCTAAAAAGCTTCCTATGCTAATTAAACAGTTCATGTGTTTCAATTTTAGTAAATATTCTCAAACTGTGAAATGCTACAACACGACAGTCTATTTTAAAGGCAAAATATTGGAATTCCTTTTATTCAAATCCAATCACCAATCAAGTTATCAAAAAATATTTGAATATATTAAGTTATAGGCAATACTGGTTTAGAAAAACTAGAATAGTCACATAATTTCACTTTATCGACCCTTAAATTCCATTTAGTTTGCCGTATATGGTGTACCCACAGTATTTCCATACACTTATGAACCAGAAACCTTTCTGGTTGGCCCAGAAACCTGTCTGGTTGACCCAGAAGCTTGCCTGGTTGGCCAAGACAGGTATTTTCCATTTAGGTGTACCCACAGTATTTCCATACCCCTATTAGCCCAGAAACCTGTCTACTACTACTACTAACAACTCATCGCAGCACCAAGCCGCTGAGGCCAACACAGCTACGCACGCTCCTCCTCCACCCCAATCTATTCAAAGCCTCCCTTTTTACACCCGCCCACGAAGTTCCCATTTCCTTTAAATCTTTCTTTATGACGTCCTCCCAACCCAGACGGGGACGACCTGCTTTCCGTTTTGGCCAACCATCTAGAAAACCTGTCTGGTTGTCCCAAAAACCTGTCTGGTTGGCCCAGAAACCTGTATGGTAAGTCAATGCACATTCGTTAGTAACTCGCCCCCCACTACCACACTATAACTACTCTAAGAGATCCTTCTGCCATCAACCTAATGCTACAACACGACAGTCTCTTTCATAGGCAAAATATTTGAATTCCTTTTATTCAACCATACGGGTTTTTTTCGCTAGCAAGTCGACCCACAGTACAGCACTATAAGTACTCTAAGAAATCCTTCTCCCGTCATCCCACCCCTCCAAAAATATTTTATTCAGAGATTTCATGTTAAAAAAATTATCCAATCACTAATTACCACTTTTTTGCAAATGCTAATCTATAGCTTCAAGCAAAGTATTTCCGTCTTGTATAATAACATCTGTCAAATTTCAACTTGATATGCGTAGCCTACTGCCAGGAACCAGTAGGGGGGGGGGTCCTCGCTCGTAATTGCTAATCATTTTAACCCCTTTTCCCCATCGTCAAGTAAATGCCCCAAAATATTTTATTCAGAGATTTCATGTTAAAAAATTGTCCAATCACTAATTACCCCTTTTCAAAATGCTTTTCAAAAATGCTTGCTTTTCTGCTTTTCAAAATGTTCGTATTTGGAACTCTGTCAGTTAACACTAAGAAGTGAATTGGGTAATCCTCTAGCAATAACAAAAGGCTTAGCAGTGATTACATGTCATTTTCGACCCATTGTCGGCGACAATTCAATCAAAGCAGAGTTGTGCAAATGGAATACTTTTTCGCAAATTGAGTTAGCTTAATGCAAATGAGATATCATTTTGATATCTCTAATAGTGTATGCAATACTGGGGCGAGATCTCAGATACCTTTAAGCTACAGGTTATTAACGGATTCCATAGCTACAATATTCTCTTTGAAAAGGTGTAATGTCTTGTAGAAGTATTACCTATATGCATGGGGATAGTCACTCTCTTTGAAAAGGGTTGTAGAGGCGTACGCCAATAACATAAAGATTCCTATAGCTTCAAGTAAATAACATGGAGAGTGCTATAGCTTCAAGCAAAATGGTACCTACTACTCTACTGATGGAATTGGAAAAGAATGTTTTTCAAAGCACAAAAAACTTTAGCTTAATGACCAAGGCATTGCGAAGGGGGGAGTCCCCCCTTATTGGATAATTTCTGTAAATAAAGGCGGTATCCAGGACTTTTGTTTTTGAGACAAAACACATAAATAATATATAGATTCTGACATACAAATCGACAAAGACAGTCACTGAGATAAGCAAAAACATCCGCCCAGACACATAAGCAGAGGAAGTGAGGGAGACAAAACACCCATATAAATATATGGATTCGGACATACCAAACCGACCAAGACAGGCATTGAGATAGGCAAACATCCGCCCAGACACATAAGCAGAGGAAGTGAGAGAGACAAAAACACCTATAAATATATAGATTCCGACATACAAATCTACAAAGACAGGCATTGAGATAAGCAAACATCCGCCCAGACACATAGGCAAGGAGAGTGAGAGAGACAAAAACACATGCAAAATATATTGATTCAGGCATACAAACCGACAGAGACAGGCTTTGAGATAGGCAAACATTTTCCCAGACACATAAGCAGAGGAAGTGAGAGAGACGAAAACACCTATAATTATATATATCCTGACATACAAATCGACAAGACAGGCATTGAGATAAGCAAACATCCGCCCAGACACATAGGCAAGGAGAGTGAGAGAGACAAAAACACATGCAAATATATTGATTTAGGCATACAAACCGACAGAGACAGGCATTGAGTTAGGGAAAACACCTGCCCAGACACATAAGCAGAGGAAGTGAGGGAGACAAAAACACGTATAAAATATATGGATTCTGACATACAAACCGACATTGAGATAGGCAAACATCCACCCAATCACATAAGCAGAGGAAGTGGGAGAGATAAAAACACATATAAATGTAAGGATTCTGACACACGAACCAACAAAGACAGGTATTGAGATAGGCAAACACCCGCCCAGACACATAAGCAGAGGAAGTGAGGGAGACAAAAAACACATATAAATGTAAGGATTCTGATATACAAAGCAACAATAACAGGCATTGAGATAGACAAACATCCGCCCAGACACATAAGCAGAGGAAGTGAGAAAGACGAAAACACCTATAATTATATAGATCCTGACATACAAATCGACAAGACAGGCATTGAGATAAGCAAACATCCGCCCAGACACACAGGCAAGGAGAGTGAGAGAGACAAAAACACATGCATATATATTATTTAGGCATAAAAACCGACAGAGACAGGCATTGAGTTAGGGAAACACCTGCCCAGACACATAAGCAGAGGAAGTGAGGGAGACAAAAACACGTATAAATATATGGATTCTGACATACAAACCGACATTGAGATAGGCAAACATCCACCCAATCACATAAGCGGAGGAAGTGGGAGAGGTAAAAAAACATATAAATGTAAGGATTCTGACACACGAACCAACAAAGACAGGTATTGAGATAGGCAAACACCCGCCCAGACACATAAGCAGAGGAAGTGAGGAGACAAAAACACATATAAATGTAAGGATTCTGATATACAAAGCAACAATCACAGGCATTGAGATAGACAAACATCCGCCCAGACACATAAGCAGAGGCAGTGAGAGAGACAAAAACACTGATAAATAAATGGAATCTAACATACAAACCGACAAAGACAGACACTGAGATAAGCAAACATCCACCAGACACATAAGCAGAGGAAGTGAGAGAGACAAAAACGCATATAAATGTAAGGATTCTGACATACAAAGCAACAATCACAGGCATTGAGATAGGCAAACATCCGCCCAGGCACATAAGCAGAGGAAGTGAGAGAGACAAAAACACTGATAAATAAATGGTTTTTCACATACAAACCGACAATGACAGACACTGAGATAAGCAAACATCCGCTCAGACACAGAGAACCAAAGAGTGAGAGAGACAAAAAACACATGCAAAAAATATTGATTCAGACATACAAAGAAACAATGGACAGGTATTGAGATAGGCGAACACCCGCCCAGACACATAAGCGAAGGAAGTGAGAGAGACAAAAACACATATAAATAAATGGATTCTGACATACAAAACAACAATGACAGGCATTGAGATAGGCAAAATCTCGCTCAGACGCACAGTCATAGTGAGAGAGATATCCAAAAAGTTGGGTTGATCTTGGTTCACTTAGAGTGGCGCGCCACTCAATGCCTGTCATTGTTGGTTTGTATTTTATAGTCCATTTATTTATATGTGTTTTTGTCTCTCTCACTTCCTCCGCTTACGTGTCTGGGCGGGTGTTTGCCTATCTCAATGCCTGTCTCTGTCGGTTTGCATGCCTGAATCAATATATTTGCATGTGTTTTTGTCTCTCTCACTCTCCTGGCCTATGTGTCTGGGCGGATGTTTGCTTATCTCAATGCCTTTCTTTGTCGATTTGTATGTCAGAATCTATATATTTACAGGTGTTTTTGTCTCTCTCACTTCCTCTGCTTATGTGTCTGGGCGGATGTTTGCCTATCTCAATGCCTGTCTCTGTCGGTTTGTGTGCCTGATCAATATATTTGCATGTGTTTTTGTCTCTCTCACTCTCCTTGCCGATGTGTCTGGGTGGATGTTTGCCTATCTCAATACCTGTCTTTGTCAATTTTTACGTCAGAATCTATATATTTATAGGTGTTTTTGTCTCTCTAACTTCCTCTGCTTATGTGTCTGGGCGTATGTTTGCCTATCTCAATGCCTGTCTTTGTCGATTTGTATTTCAGAATCTATATATTTATATGTGTTTTTTTTTGTCTCCCTCACTTCCTCTGCTCATGTGTCTGGGCGAATGTTTGCTTATCTCAGTGACTGTCTTTGTCGATTTGTATGTCAGAATCTATATATTTATATGTGTTTTTGTCTCTTTCACTTCTTCTACTTATGTGTCTGGGCGGGTGTTTGCCTATCTCAATGCCTGTGATTGTTCCTTTGTATGTCTGAATCTATATATTTATATGTGTTTTTGTCTCTTTCACTTCTTCTACTTATGTGTCTGGGCGGGTGTTTGCCTATCTCAATGCCTGTGATTGTTCCTTTGTATGTCTGAATCTATATATTTATATGTGTTTTTGTCACTCTTGCTCTCCTTGCCTATGTGTCTGGTGGATGTTTGCCTATCTCAATGCCTGTGATTGTTGCTTTGTATGTCAGAATCCTTACATTAATATGTGGTTTTGTCTCTCTCACTGCCTCTGCTTATGTGTCTGGGCCGGTGTCTGCTTATCTCAGTACCTGTCTCTGTCGGTTTGTATGTCTGAATCCATATATTTATATGTGTTTTTGTCTCCTTAATTTCCTCTGCTTATGTGTCTGGGCAGGTGTTTGCCTATCTCAATGCCTGTCTTTGTTGGTTTGTGTGTCAGAATCCTTACATTTATATGTGTTTTTGTCTATCTCACTTCCTCTGCTTATGTATCTGGGCGGATGTTTGCCTATCTCAATGCCTGTCTTTTTCGGTTTGTATGTCAGAATCCATATATTTATATGTGTTTTTGTCTCCCTCACTTCCTCTGCTTATGTGTCTGGGCGGGTTTTTGCCTATCTCAATGCCTGTCTCTGTCGGTTTGTATGCCTGAATCAATATATTTGCATGATATTTTTGTCTCTCTCACTCTCCTTGCCTATGTGTCTGGGCGGATGTTTGCTTATCTCAGTGACTGTCTTTGTAGATTTGTATAACAGAATCTATATATTTATATGTGTTTTTGTCTCTTTCACTTCCTCTGCTTTTGTGTCTGGGCGGGAGTTTGCTTATCTCAGTACCTGTCTTTGTCGGTTTGTATGGCTGAATCCTTACATTTATACGTGTTTTTGTTTCTCTCACTTCCTCTGCTTATGTGTCTGGGCGGATGTTTGCCTATCTCAATGCCTGTCTTTGTCGGTTTGTATGTCAGAATCCTTACATTTATATGTGTTTTTCTCTCTCCCTCACTTCCTCGGCTTATGTGTCTAGCGGGTGTTTGCCTATCTCAATGTCTGTCTCTGTCGGTTTGTATGCCTGAATCCATATATTTATATTTATTTTTGTATGCCTCTGGGATTCAAGAACGAATTTGCTACTTACTTACAATTTTTTCATAATTTCTTGAATTTAATTTCTGCATTGTGTATCCAAGTGGTGAGTTCAAGAAAAAAATGTTTACTTACTTATAATTTCTTCATAATTTAATTAAATGAATAAAACTATTCTAAAGAATAAAGACGGGTTAAGCTTAAAGATATTTATTGCTTAAACACATTAATAGATTTTTTGAGAAAAACACATATTTACATAAAAATAGTACTTAAAGTTCACCGTGTGTCTCATGCATTTATCGCGATCGGGTATGTCCTTAGGTATCCACTGCGCAAAGAACCTAACCTCGTCTTCAGGACGGTGATAAGCCTCTTCAAATTTAGGACACTTAAATTCTTCTAGATTGAAAAGTGGAATCCTAGGGTCACACTTTTGAATTAAAACTTTATCTGTAGGTACATTACCCTTTACATAGAGTGCTTCAACCCCGAAAAAAGTTGCAAATTTCACTGACTTCCTCCTGAACATTTTTCAGTTCCTGACCACTATTATTAAGTGGCGTAATCACTCTATCGTAGAATCCCAGTCTGTTTATAAAACTTAGTTTAGTACTCCACAAGCTTTTATCATACTCAAACATATTATAGTTCACTATCCAATGATAAAAGTCAATTTCTTCGAGTTCCATAGACAATAAATAAAAATGCACATTCAAATATAACACCACAAGATGATTTTTTTAAACCGATAAATTCTGTGTCATACAGTCCTATCATCTTGGAAGCTATTAATGTAGTTGTTACGTAGAGAAGTACTTCATCAAGCTTTTATACCTTCGCTCAAGGTTGAATGGCTTTATGGGTAGGGGGATGAGTCCTAAAACCATCTGAATTCATTGTCGAGAGGAGTCAAAAACCCTTTGAATTCATTGTGGGGAGGAGTCATAGAACCGTCGTTATCTATTGCACGCAAATGAAGTCTGGAAATTACAATTATTTTTTCATAATTTCTGTATTGTGTATGCAAGAGGTGAATTCAAGAAAGAGTTTGTTACTTACTTACAATTTTTTCGTAATGACAAATCCGACAACGGCTGATGAAAAAGAATTTATTCATTCTAATGAATAGATTTTGTCAAGTTTATCTGACGTACCTGACAAATGATATCGATAAAGAATTTTAATAAAGAGTTTGTTCAATTTGATACTTAAATTATGTCAGTGTTATCAGACGTATTTGTCAAAAGACATTGATAAAGAATTTATTCACTCTGATACTTAGATTCAGAGTGAATAGCTATCTCAAAGCTATCCCAAGTATCTGTCAATAGATATTGATAGAGAATTTATTCATTCTTATACTTAGATTTTCTCTATGTTAACCTTTCTATCCGACATATGATGTATGCAAATTCCTTTTCTTACATCTCGGATGTTTTAATAGACATTCTAAACGTTTGATATGCTGGCTTACTCTAAAAATAATGAACACATAACAATGTAATGCATAACATATTTTTAATGAAATAATGTCATGTAGAATATTAATACAAAAAAAATATTATTATTATAAATTATTAATATCAATGAACAACTTTGGATATTTTGAATCTGTTCCATAAAATGGTTCACCATATTCTCTCTCTTGATACTATAGCTGTTGTCTTCTCTTAGTTCGTAATCAATAGAATAATCGTTATTCCATTTTGAGTCATACACAACTTTTACAGGCGTGTCATCGACAGGCTCAATATTTTGTTTTTCGTTTTTGGTATTATTTGGTTCATTGGCTGTTTGATCAATGGCAGTAAGGTTAGCTGGTACTTTGTTTTTCATTGATTCATCTTTATATTCCTTAGTAATCTTTTCTGCTAATACCCTTTTTATTTTTCTGGCAACTTCACTGTCTATTATCACACTATTTTTACACAGGTAACAGTTCCGGCACGTAGACAAGATATGGTTTATGATATTAGTAGAAGAGTAGGCCTTTCGTTTCGTCTTTGATTTCATTTGAATGCTAATACCCGAAAGCTGACGATATGGTTTAACACTGGGTAACATGTTGCCACAAGCACTAGCAAGAAGATGCCCTTCTTCATCAACTATTATTTTTATGTTGGCATTCTCTTTGAGTGCAATCATCTCCGGAGATTTCAATCTCGCATATCCACCATCATAAGAGTTGAATTTTTTTGGTACTCCAAAGAAATTTAATTCCTTACTGTCATGACAATGTACGCATACGTTTTCGATGGTGCTACCACTTTTACTTATTTCATAGTTTAAATACTTCTCCTTTTCAGCATTCAAATCTACAATAACACTATCATGTGAACATACTTTCTTTAAATGCTTCATCTTCACTTCTTAGAGATATGAGTGGTGTTTATTGTTCCAGTCTGTAAAAAATACTGATTTAATACATCCAATAAACTAGTTAGTGTCGATAAACGGACATAGAGTACCATTGGCAAAGCCGCATCGTGTCTCTGAGCAAGCATAGAGTACAATTTGTTAGTGCCATAAGCATATTTCATGTCATTTTAAGATACGTGAAAAAAAAAGTTGACTAATTTCGAAGTCCAAAAAAAAATTTAGTCCAATAAATAAAAAGTGCTACTACAAACAATATTTTTCTAATAGTTAAAGTTGTGACTAACATTCCTATATCATTTTCATTTTGAATTTGGAAATTATTAAATGTGATTTCTTTTATTTTTAAGTATGTTACATGTCATTCTAAGAGATGTAAAAAAAGTTGATCAAATATATCATGTTAAAAAAAATGAGGGGGGGGGAAGTTAGAGGGTAGGGCCCCCTTCGAGATTGGGGATAGGGGACCTTTGGGGGTTGAGGTTTCTGGTGGTTAGTTTCATTGGCGCTTATGATCCTTGGCTGTTCGTACTCGTATACACCTCACTACTTGATTTGTAAGGATTTCTATGAGCACTTTTTATCAATTTTAAACGTTTCAGATCACTTGTGAACACTTTAGATTATAAACGCTTTAGATCGCTTATAAACGCTTTTAATGACTTATAAACACTTTATATCCCTTATAACCAGCATGAACTGAACATAGGGTGATGGCCAGGGCGATGGGCTATTACTTCAGGCTGGTTAACCACCCTGAAGTAATACCCCTTAGAATCTCCTCTGCTCTGAAGTAATATAAACCAGCCTGAAAGCTGACCCCTTCGAATCTACTCTGCTCTGAAGTAATTGTGTTAAAGTATTTTTAATAGTTCTTGACGTTATCGGCTACAAAATTTGGCAACACTGTAATCAATTTGAAAGAGATGGGCGATCGGCGAAGGGTGTTTTCTTCGAAATTTAGCAACACTGAACATAGGGTGATGGCCTGGAAATGGGCGATAGGCTATTACTTCAGGTTGGTAGGAGCGACCCGGCTCAATAGTAAACTCTAAAAAACGGAATTTCGATACCAATAGATATATCAAAAGTATCGGCTTTTTATGCTGATTTCAAATACATGAATTTCAGTTTATTGTTGCCCGTCAAAGGTTACGAGCTTGAGAAAATGTTCCTGATTTTATAAAAGGGGAAAACAGCCCCTAATAGTCAAGTGATCTAAAAAAAAAAATCACACCATCAGATTCAGCCTATCAGAGAACGCTACTATATAGGTATCAAGCTCCTATCTCCAAAAATGTGGAATTTTGTATTGTTTGCCAGAAGAAAGATCACGGATGCGTGTTTATTTGTTTGTTATTTTTTTTCCCAGGGGTGATCGTATCGATCCAGTGGTCCTAGAATATCGGGAGAGAATTCATTCGAGCGGATGAGTTTTCCCTAAATTGTCTGATCAAAATTTTGAGATACTTATTTTGTTCATCATAGTTGAAAGGCCCGATAACTTTGCCTATTGGTATAACATGACCACGCCCCCCCCCCTCCCATAGCCCCAGGGGAAAGGTCTTTAATTTTATAAAATTTGCCCATTGTTTGTGCATAGTATTTGCTATTGGGATGTAGGCATACATATTCGGGCGAAGGGGGGGCAAATTTTATGCTGGGGGTTTACCACGGGAGAATTTTCCATAGGGGGGGAAGTTTCGAGGGAGTGAACTTGTCAGGAGAAATTATACACTAGGGGAATTTTCCAGAATTCTTATACAAAATTCTTTTTATATGTCTTGCTTTCTCTTTTCCGTGTCAATTTTACGCGCAGATTGGTTAAGAGTAATTGTCTGGGGTAAATTTTCACCGGGATTGAATTGTCTAGAAGATATTTCCCGTGGGGAGGGGGTTTCTCCGTGGAGGTGGGGCCATATTTTCTGGCATTGTTTAAAAAAGATGAGAAAAAACTAAATAAAAAAAACGAGTTTTTTCTACTGAAAGTAAGGAACTACATTAAACTTAAAATACACAGAAATGATTGCGTATATAAAGGGGGTCGCCCCCTCTTTAACACCTCACTCTTTACGTTAAAGTTTGAATTTTTTTCTCAATTCTTTAATAATGACTCCTGAAACATAGGGGCCGTTTAACTAGAACAATAAGACGCTTCTTTAAATACTATAAAACTTTAGCGTAAAGAGCGAGGTGTTAAGGAGTGGGCAACCCCCTTTATATAGGTAATAATTTCTGTTCGTTTTAAGCTTTAATGCTGCTTCTTACTTCCAGTTGAAAAAAACTTGTTTTTTTATTTAATATCACTATGAATAGACGTTTTTACCTTAATTAAACGGGACAAGATAAAACTTTTCGAAACGAGGAATATTCTGAGATGTAAGCAGTTTTCAACGAGACAAATCATATTTATGGGACAAAGGACTATCGAGGTCATCCAGGAAATTAGGAAATATGTTCAGGGAATTCAAAAGTAAATTAGGCAAAAACTGGCTAACCGTAGAGATTCAGGAGGAAAATATTTTCAGGGATTATAAGCTTCAGCATTAAAGTTGATTAAATATCGCTCGATATTTAGGTTCTTACAGTCAGGTCACTAAAACTTGTCATTTTTGGCTGCAATTGTGTAAGACAGAATTTTAGGACGGATTTTCTATAATAAATAAGATAGTATTTATGAACTTACTCTAGTCTGAATATAAAACAATAACATAAAATATTATTAGTAATAGATATTTTTACCCTAATTAAACGGAATAAGATATAATTTCTCAAAACGAGAAATATTTCTGACATAAGCAATTTCCAAAGAGACGATTTTTATTCATGTGACAAGGATTGTCTAAGTAGTTCAGGAAATTAGGGAATTTGTAAAGCGAATTCAGAATTGTATTAGAAAGGGGGCATAGAAAGGGAGTTCTGAGAAAAATCATTTGGAGAAACTTTGAGCATCCAGTTTAAAAGTGGTCTATGTCCAGGAAAAAAGATTCTTTAGACTTATAGGCTCCTAAAGTTCAGTCACTAAAAACACAAGGTGGTGACCGTGGACAAAAAGTTTCACGGTCAATTAAAATAAATCCCACAAGTATCACTATTTCGGACCAGCGCTTTTACGTACTGCCAATGCGCATGCACGTATAATGCGTGTACTAAAGACCGTACCAGAAGTGCCAAGTTTCAGCTAGAAGGAACGTAAAATGGGCTTTGATTGGATAAATTTGATCGCATGATATCACTTTGAACTAGTCAAAAGCCTATTTTATTGATGTAGCAGTAGAATGGCCCTATTGATCGTGACAGTGCACCAAATATGGCATAGAATACTGACAGTACACCATATATGGGCATAGAGTCATTAGGGAGAACACGTGGTTAATGGGGTCAATGACCTAAATTTCCAAGGTCGATGTTGTTATTGTTGTAAGTGCACGCTCTCAGCGAATGCTATGCCGTCCAGGAATTTGGAACACCTGTTCTGTCGACCTCAATTCACCTATCGTGAATCAATAATTCCCCTTAGAAAAACACAATTAATTCCCCTTTCTTGACAGATCAATCAACCAATGACATCATCTGTCAGACTTTAAAAATTTTCGCCTAGAAACGATTCTCCAGGAATAGATCCAAGTCATTAATGTCATTGCCTCGGAAAACAACTCTTTTGGTCGAACTCCAAAGGATATTAATAACCAAAGGCCATGGAAACAATTCTCCAAGAAACATCTTAGCGATGAATTGTTTTAGCGTGGGAATCAGGTTTCTTATTAATTTGAAATGCATTAGCGCAGAGATGCCAAAAACAAAAGGAACACGCTGAAATTACGTATAGGGATTATTTGGGCGAAACTGTTTTAGACAGGTTATGGAACTATTTCGGGCGAAACAGTTAGAGACATTTTAAAAGAAGATTTTTGAAGAGATTTTGGAAGAGGATTTGAGGGTGAAACTCTGTGGTCGTTATAATACACAAGTTTCATTTGATCAGTGTTGTGAGGTCCTCTACCCCAACCCCAAAGGGTTCCGATCCCCACCACCCCAACCCCGAAGGAAGCGCTCGGTCCTCAAAGGTCCCCCAAGCTCCCAAAGAGCCCCAGCCCCCCAAACGCCCTCCTCAGACCCTCAAAGGCCCTCCCCTGGTCCTCAAGGGCCCCCAGACCCCCAAAGGTCCCCCAGACCCCCAAAGGTCCCCCGGACCCCAAACGCTCTCCTCAGATCCTCAAGGCCCTCCCCTGGTCCTCAAAGGTCCCCCGGACCCCCAAAGGGCCCCCCGGACCCCAATGCCCTCCCCCAGACCCCCAAAGGTCCCCCGGACCCCAAACGCTCTCCTCAGACCCTCAAAGGCCCTCCCCTGGTCCTCAAAGGGCCCCCGGACCCTCAAAGAACCCCCCGGACC
>CM051271.1:34451520-34779020 GCA_027921565.1 Artemia sinica | reverse complement strand
CACTTGCGCATAAAAACACCTAAATAATGTGTTTTCTACCCACAGTGAATAGGCCCAACAACATAATTAGAAATAGAGTTACTTGGTGTCAATATTGTTCTCAGTTTTTTTGTTGTTTTTTTTTGTGACGAACTTACAAAATACAAAACGTGGTATAAAAACTTCAACACAAAAGGCCTAGTCCAGATTTGATTTGAACACTAGCTTATTTGGTTCAAAACACGCCAAGCTCACGATCGGTTCAGAGCAAGCTTAATTCTGAATTGATATAAAAACGATCCGAGTATAAGCTGTGGAGTTTCAGTGACTTAGTGTGGAAACGATTGGAAACCTGACTCAGTGCAGAAACTTGCCAAGTTCGAGTTGCAGATTGACTCGATGTGCACACGAAAGGTGGACAAATTCCTCCTTGATTGAACCGTAGTCACAGAAGAATTTTGTAAATTTTATTGTTGGAACACCAAAGCGAGACAATGCTGCATCCTACGCTCTCTAACCATACACTAAACAACCAGCTTTTCCAGAAAGATAGTAATTTTCCACCTTGTTAAAAACAGCATCTTGTAATTATTTCCGATATGTTTGCGTAGAGGGCTATAGTGAGTCTGTGGCATCTCCAGGCCTTTTCCTGACCGTTAACTTTTAGCAATAAAGAGGGCCCGTTGCATCTTGTTTGAACTGGAGCTTCGCAATAACTTTCAGTCTGTATGATAAAAAGTCAAAAGTGGGCTAATAATGCTCAAATACATCTATGCCGGATTTTTAGCAAGTGTGTATGAATCATACACCTTGTTCGAATCCCCCCTACTGCTTACTTTCAGCAGAAAGCCAAAAATTCTGGTCTGCCTTAAACTTTAAGGGCAAATTAGTCAAAAGGGCATGAGAATAACGATTTACAGAGGAGTATCCTACCTTTGGAACGAAAAACACCAGGATTGGCTTGAAATTAATTTTCTTTAACTGCAAAAAAAAATCAATTGGCAATGGTGAGTCACTAATTGATTCTTAGATTCAAAATATTGCTTCAGCAAACTAAGCAGATTGCTTCGTAAACTATCAATTGATATTTTAAAGATTTTATTGGGGATCAATTCTCTACTCTTTTAAGAAAATTGGAATCAAAACAAAAATAGTGACAAAGAAAATTCCCTTTAAAAATTTTAATTGAAAGTCACAAATGTATTTATCCTAAGAAATAGCTGTATTCTTTTTGTAAATTTGATTAGTATTTTTTATCAACTTTGAAAAAGTTGAACGTTTTCCGTTTAAAATAAAAAGCAAACACGAGATTGCTGAAGTGATTTCTTTTGCAACCCTATTGCCAGTTTCGGTGGAATCAATTCATGGAAATTTAGGGAGGGAAAAAATATACTTTTTTTAATCTAGGGGGAGGGTTAGAAAATTTTGAGGAGTATATGACCGACCCCTCCCCCCCCAACATCCCAATTAACGCCACTGGTCAGTTTTTCCCCTTTCCAATTTCTCACACTCTGGCTGAAATCACAAGGAAGCTAAGACTACTGCAAGTCTCTAACTTTTGAGCATTTTAAGAATGAACCATTTGAAACATTTTTTAAAAATTATCAACTAAATCGAACAACGTAAAATGTATATTCCACATGTTTTGTGCTAATTAATCTTCATTAAGGGTTAAAAAACAGGGCTTGGATCCTTTAAGTTTACTTGAGTCATGAATTGAGACCAAGCTTTCATAGCCCCAAGCATTTCGACTTAATTTTCTCAGAATAACCCACAGTTCATATTATTATCCAGTATGATCATTATCTATCTCACCCATTATAAAAACCCGGACCGGGGTGCGAGTGCTCCGGAGAACGTTTTTGCAGATATAAACATAAGCGAAGTCACATTAGCGGGAATGCGGGTTAGTCTGTTTCCGATTGTTTCCAACAAAGTGCATGGAAACAATCGGAAACAGACTAACCCGCATTCCCGCTAATGCAGAAATAAGTGGGAGGAGCTTTTTGTTCGCACTGAGAACGAAGACCAGAAATGATCTGCGATAAACTTACTGGATAATTCTATAAACTGTGGAATAATCAAACGTACCCTTAAGTACTTTACCTGATTTTTGCTAACCTGATTTATAACGGAAATAAGTGTCGACAATCCCTGATTACCACCCAGGATAGAAAAGCTTGTAGAACTATAAGTAATAAATAACAGGATTATAATCCTCATTTTTCAATTTATCTTTACAGAAGAAAGATACAAATCTATCAATTTAAAGAAATTTATGTGATCAATATCCTTTGATTAGGAGATTTAATGTTTTCAACTCCCCCTCAAACCCTCATACCGCCCGTTGTGCTAAATGTCAACTACTGTATAAAAGTCACTGATTAGTCGATGGATCTGTCTCAAAAAGGTGAAGAAGTCACCGTAGGAGGTCGGCTCTACATTGAGGGTAAATGGTTTGTCGATAGCATTTAAAGCGTTAATGTACTTCCACTTGAGTAATTCTAATGAATTTGAATGGATTCCATGACTTTACAGCACTTTAAATAATTCCTAATGCTACATCAGCATCAGAGAGTCGCGGATGCCAAATCCTAATGCTATTTTAGCATCAGAGAACTACGTATGTCGGAATTTATGAAAATTAGAAAAAAAATCAAAGGGAGAATCGTAATATTCTTGAGGTTTCTCGGGGGTTGGGCCCAAAAACCCATTCCATGCGTACATATTTGGCTCGCACGTTTTATGTGTAATGCAATGGCTGTTTTTTAAAGTTTTAAATGCAAAACAGATGGATCTACGTCAGAATTTTCTGGTGCTCTCATTCCTTATTTTCTTTTTGATTTTTCACTCTTCTTAAAAAATTAATTTGTCAATTTGGTCAATTCTTGGTGCACTTTAAGCAATATTTTGATTTTTGGCACTCATGTCACATTGCCCCCTCCCCCTCCACAATATTTTGCCCTAGATCCGCCCCTAAGGTATACCATAGCATTTACCATGCAGTAAGCGTTCTTTAATATCACAAGCTGAAAATTCCAACGGGTGTATACGCAACAGAGAATTTTCAATGTGTCATTATTAAATATGTTGGTTTTAACTTAATTGAAGTTATCAATACAAATAGATTTAAGTAACGTCATCGGAGAATTCTATTTTCAATTTTGAACCACTTTCGCTAATTTTTTTTTTTTTTTTTTTTTTTTTTTTTTTTTTTTTTTTTTTTTTTTTTTTTTTGTCTATCTATGGCATCGTTCTTTTTTCCATGGATAATTATACCAAAGTGACGGCAGGTATGTTATTGTTTATTGTAATGTTTTCAATGTAATGTTATTGTATTGTTTTATTTCTTGTAATGTTATTGGATCGTATCTAAGTGATGATCATAAAAAGCTTGATGAGGGATGTGGGTCTATTCCGATATTCCGATATTCCGAGCTTTACTCAGTTTTTACTCAACAAAATTTATGCGTCAGGATTTTATCATGCCTTTCGCATAGTTTAAGCCAAAAGCTGATTAAACTAAAACGATAGATAATGCTTTGGCATACCAAGAGTATCATGATCGTCTTTATTTTCATTAAGAAAAAGCTGTTTGATCTATTTGGAGTGTCCTATTCTAATCACGCTCCCTATTCTATTATTTTTTTTTTCAGTTTCTAAGCAACGATGCATCCACTTTTATTTTCTATAGTATTTACCACTGGGATTTTTGTAAAAGCGGTTGAAATCCCTATTTAATCTTGAGATTTTGTAGAAAATAGCTGCATGCTTCTAAGGGATTACTGGACGTCCAGTGCCAAGGCCTAGTTTGAAGTATCGCGGCAACTGTGACCCATAGGTCACATTTACCGAGTAACAAATCTGGCAATGTCTATCATATTGACTTGGAATCTCTACAGGCGTCAAAAAATTTAAAAACTGTTAATCCTTTCCATGTTTAGGGTTCCTTTGCATTCCCCCTAGATTATTCCCCCGACCCCCCCCCATAAAATCCCCCACAGAAAATCCCTGGAAATCACCCCGTGTGAAATTCCCGTCGGAATATTCCCCCCCGAAAAATTCCACTCCGACAATTCCCGCTGTAAAATTCTCCCCATATGTAAAACATATAAAATTGAGCAGCCAAAGGGAAAGTACGATAAACATAAAGAATGAAGAAAAGAGGCATTCTGGAATATTCCATCTATATTCGAAAATACATGTAGAATATATAGTGTAGAATCAAACAGTATGTAGTAATGAACTATAAGTAAGTAGTTAGTCGTACCAAAAAGTAACCAGAAATCTAAAAAAAAAAACTTTGATAACAATTAATAAACCTAAAGAAAGTTTTTTTTTGTGCTGATTCAAAATATATAAAGTTCATGAAGTTTAAGTTTACACATCATATGTGTCAAGTCCGATAAAATTAGCCCGATTTTCGAAAAATGGGGAAACCTAATACTACTGTTACTAACAACTCACCGCAGCACCAAGCCACCTGAGGCCAACACAGCTACGCACGCTCCTCCTCCATCCCAATCTGTTCGAAGCCCCCCTCTTTAAACCCTCCCAGGAAGTTCCCATTTCCTTTAACTCTTTATTTATGACATCCTCCCACCCCAACCACGGATGACCTGCTTTCTGTTTAGCCCTAGACGGTTGGACGAAAAGGACAATCTTTGGCAATATCTCATCTTTCATCCGCACAACGTGCCCTAGCCATCTCAACCTTTCTCTCATTATCAAACAGTTCGTAGTAACGAACTGTAAGTAAGGAGTGATCTGGCTCAATAGTAACCGAAACTCTGAAAAAGGGAATTTTCATTTCAGTAACCCATCAAAACTTACTCACCTGAGAAAACGTGCCTGATTTTTGAAAAAAGGGAGAAACACCCCCTAAAAACTATAGAACCTTAATGAAAATCACACCATCAGATTCAGCATATCAGAGAACCCTACTGTAGAGGTTTCAAGCTCCTATCTGCAAAAATGTGGAATTTTGCATTTTTTTTTTTGCCAGAAGAAAGATCACTGATGCGTGTTTATTATTTTTTTTGTCAGGGGTGATCGTATTGACCCAGTGGCTTTAGAATATCATGGGAAGGTTCATTCGAACGGAAATTAAAAGTTCTAGTGCCCTTTTCAAGTGACCAAAAAAATGAAGGGCAACTAGGTCCCCTCCCACGCTCATTTTTTCCCAAAGTCACCCGATCAAAATTTTGAGATAACATGGTCGAAAAATATAATAACTATGTCTTTTAGGATAACTTAATCCCCCAAAGTCCCCGGGGGGAGGGCTGAAATTTATGAACTTTACCCAATGTTTACATATAGGCCTAGTATTGGTTATTGGGAAGTATACAGACGTTTTCAGGGGGGATTTTTTCTGGTAGTGGGGGGGGGGAGTGGTCGGGGGTTATGTAGGCGGATCTTTCAATGGAGGAAGTTTTCATGGGGGAAGAGACATTGCTATGAAGGGGGCACCGGACTTCCCAGCATTATTTAAAAAACGATCAGAAATTAAATAAAAAAAAGTTTTTCGACTGAAAGTAAGGAGCAACATCAAAACTTAAAACGAACAGAAATTATTATGCTTATGATTGGGTTCTTCCCCTAGTCAATACCTCGCTCTTTAAGCCAAAGATTTTTTTTAGTACTTTCATAAGAGCTATTTATTCTAATTAACGGCCTTTGTGATTAAGAGGTCATTTTTAGAGAATTGAAACAAAATTCGAACTTTAGCGTAAAGAACGAGGTATTGACTAGGGGGCGAACCCCCTAATATACGTATTAAAAATATATGAATATAGAAGTTCGTTACGTATGTTAATTCGTAAGTTACGTACATTTATTACTAATAAAAACGTTCGTAAATAAAATTAAACAACTTTCGAGAAAGCCATTTAACCAAATAAAAGTAAATTAATATGAAAATTTTGTTTTAATTATTCATGTACTGTGAGCCAAGATCAAAACCTTCGTTTATTCAAAAACGTTCAAAAATTAAATAAGACAACAAGTTTTTTTAACTGAAAGTAAGGAGCGACATTAAAACTTAAAACAAACAGAAATTGTTCCGTACATGAAAGGGGTTGTCCCCTCCTCAATGTCTCGCTCTTTACGCTAAAGTTTTACTCTTTCTCACAACTCTATTTTTTTTTTTTTTTAATAATAAAAAAGTTTAGCGTAAAGAGCGAGACGATGGGACAGACCCTTTCATATACGGAATAATTTCTGTTCGTTTCAAGTTTTAATGTTGCTCCTTACTTTCAGTTAAAAAAAAACTTGTTTTTTTATTTAATAGCCCTAGAAAGCGGGATTGAACCTAACTTTTGTACAGCCTACTGTTTGAATTACGGTCAAACAACCGGGTACCTAAGACAATTCGTAGGCAATTTCTGTGGAAAAAATCTAGCAAATCTACATCCACTTTTCGGACCGCCCATGCTTCAGAGCCATATTGGACCACTGTCATCACTGTAGCTTCCAATATTCTAATCTTCATTCGCATACTTATCTTCTTATTCTTTCAAACTTATTTTTAACTGTGAAAAAACACCCTGGGCCGTGGGTATTCAACTTTTAACATCTTCACTGCTCCCACCGTCTTTACTAATGATACTTTCAAGGTAAGTGAAGCTGTAAACCTGATCAATCTTTTCGTTACCCAACGTCACCTTTTCATCTTCACTTATTCGTAACCTTAGTGACTTAGTCTTATTAACATTTATTTTCAAACCTATTCTAGCACCCTGAACTCACACAACCTCTAAAAGCTCATTCATTTTGCTCACACTGGCATCTAGGATGCTGAAATCATCATCATAATCTACGTCAAGGAGTGTTTTCCTCTCCATTTGATTCCGTTGTCTCCCATTATCTTTCCTGTGCTTCTTAAGACAAAATCCATCAAAATGATCCATATAAAGAGGAATAGAACACAACCCTGCTTAACTCCTGGTTTAATATGAAACCACCTGCTAACATCATTTCCTACCTTATCCGAGCAGTGTTATTATGGTACACATCTTTAATCATTTTAATGTATTTGTCTGGTATACCATTCAAGGATAAAACCTTTGCTAAAGCTCTTCTATCAACAGAATCGAACGCTTGCTCATAATCTATAAAACTGAGGACCAAAGGTGTTTGATAACTCAGACAGTTTTCTTTAACAGTTTTGTTCTGGTACACAGCACTAATCATTTTAATGTATTTGTCTGGTATACCATAGAAGAATAAAACCTTTGCTAAAGCTTTGCTAGCCTAAGAGTGAAAATTTGGTCGACATATCCTCTACCTTTTCTAAAACCGCACTGTTCTTCTCTTAAAACTTTTTCTACATTATCTCTCGGTCTAAAAAGTATCATATTACTAAGTAATTTGCTACCTAGAGAGACCAGACTAATGCCTCGATAATTACCCCACTGACTTTTATCACCTTTCTTATACAGCGGTTTAATTAAGGTTTTTCTAAAATCAGTAGGTACTTCCCCTTTATCAAAAATTATATTCATAATCTTCAGTAGCTTATTTCTAACCTAAGAGCCGCCAGATTTAAGAAACTCACTTACCACACTGAGCCCTATTATTTTTTAATCCTTTTAGTACTGTCGCTAATTTTTCCTCACAAAACAAATCTTCCTTCACATTCAAGGTATCACAAACTTTTTCATTTTCCTTTATATCTTTTCCTGCAACTCTATGTCGGTTTAACACATTCTCAAAATGCTCTGCCTATCTCTCTTTAACTCTTTCTTGATTACTAATTGTGGCCCCGTTCCTACCTTTGACTGGGTCAAGTCCAGATTGACTACTCCCTTTCAATTTATTAACATGCCAATACAATATTTTACTATTATGCTGTCTAGCTGTATCTTCCAGATCCTAGACAATTTTATCCATGGCCTCCACTTTACACCTCCGTAGTTCATATTTTAATGCCTTCTCCATTTTCTTTACATTCCTTTTGTTTTCATATGATCTATCACTCAGATAATACTTGTACAAGCCCCTTCTACTGTCTATTAAACATAAAGCTTTTTCACTAATATTCCTAGCTGCAGTACTAACTTTCTTCCCTAAGACATGATCCAGCAGCTTCACAGATTGTTTTCCTAAAATTATTTTATCCATCTTCCATATTGTCAAATTTTAAACTCTCTAGTTTAGTATTTAGTTGTTCCTTAAAAGTTTCTTTCAAATTCTCATCCTGGAGTTTACTAGCACCATAGCTTTTCGGGAGGTAGTTACCCTTCCGAAATTTCAACTTTAAATTAACCCTAGACACTACCAGTTGATGATCTTTACTTTTAACATCAATAACAGCACTCTTATATACCCTAGTATCTTGTATTGATCCTGCCTGTCTTCGATTTACAATAACGTACTAAATAGGGTTTACTGTTTTACCATCAAGCGAATACAGCGTTAACTTATGCCCCATTTTATGACCAAACACCGTATTGGTTATAACTAGATAGTTATACCTAAAAAATTGAAACAGTCTGTAGCCGTTGCTGTTTTCCTTTCCTACACCAAATTTACCTAGGCTAGCATACCATCTATCCCTATTTCTACCGACCTGGGCGTTAAAATCTCCTAATAAAAACACCATATTTGTACCTGGGACCAGTGCTTCCATTTCTACTATATTTTAGAGTAGACTACTTTATTTTGAATGTTTCTCCTCTAATTTTTTTTAGACCTACTCTAGTTCTTTGTTTCTACTTTAAATTTGGATTTTCCACTTTTTTCCTTGTCGAGCCTATGGATTTTTGTTACGGAAATAGGAATTTTGTATACAAAGGCGGGATTTCGGCAAAAGCAATTGACAAACGTTCAAGTTTTAGTTGGACTTGGATAGACCGGCGAAATTTGAAACAAAATAACCAACGGGGAAGGACTGAAGGTTTGATTTTTGGAATCGGGTGGTGTCCATCAAGACGACAAGTGGAGTGCTAAAATTCCCTAGCGTTCTTCCTGTCATTCGGTTTATTTTTGGACTTCCCTGCTCAAATGTTGTATGTGGAAAGACTTTTCAGCATTCTGAAAACAGTAAAAAATGAAAAGAGGAATGGGCTCAAGAATATAACTTGGGCTGCGACGATTTCTGTCAAGTATGGGATGAAGCTAAGGCCCCCCTACGTTCACCGAGAGTTTAAAGAAAAAAAATGAAGTCCGTGAAATCTGATGCAACTGCGTCCGAATGCATCGCTTTTTTAGGCATTGAGAAAGACTATGGGGATAGTGACGACAACACTGACTCGGGGTATTAATCTTAGTATTTGGTGTTTTCTCTTAAATCTTATTACTTGGTAATTCTCATTAAATTTTCCTGAATACAAATTAAAGTGTGTCTACATTCGGCATTTTCTGAAAAACTGGGAGGCAGCTAGCAGTCTACCCTATCTAAAATCGAATAATTCAAAAGATCAAAATGCAGGCGCTGTCCTTAAATCAAGCTTTATGTGATTCATTTTTGCTACTATACCCTGCTTCAAATTAACAACTCAATATAAAAAAGGTCAAAATAAGAATAATGCGTGAAAAAAAGACCGGTTGGATATCATTCATGCTAATCCTTCGTACCATTTCAAATAAAAACGAGGGTGTTGCCAAAGTAAAAAATAAGGGCAATAAAAAATAATAATAAAATATATTCATGTGGTCCAGAATTTGAAATCTGGACCCAGAATCTATAAATCAAAACCGAACTTAACTAGTCGATAAATACTAAGCATTGTTTTAAACGCCAAAAGAAGATATTTGGGTACACGTAAAAGGTCTTGAGTTGCAAAATAAGTCGTCTTGAGCAAATGCTATTAAAAGTCAGCCTAATAGATCTTTACATGTAACTTGGAAAGAAGTCAAAAAATGGGAAAACTTTGAGGGATTTTGGTATTGAAAATAGGGATTTTTAGGGATTTTCCACCAGCCTTTAAGGGATTGAAAAAATTTAAAGTAGAAACACTGGTAATATAGCGTAGGAATCAATTTTGTTAGCGTTCCTGTTCAAATAGTAAGCACGATAGCATAGTTACTTCCGGATTGTCTCCTACTTTAATTCTACTCTTTTTTCGTCCTTATATACTTTATTCCCACATTAGTGGAATAGAAGCACTGCCTGGGAACCTGTCTATTTGCTCCTCTAACTGTAAGTAAAATTCATCTGAGTCACTAGTATCTCCGTCAGTCGGTTCTACAGGGGCATATACTGCTGTAACTGATACCCTGAACTTTTTAGTAATAAAATGAACGAATAGTATTCTTTTATTAATACGTTCCTAGCCTAAATAAGAATTAGCAGCTTCCTTATTCATCATGAGCCCTACTCCTCGTCTATGTACATATCCTTCCTGCCTGAGTAAACAAATTCTATGTCACCTAATTTAATGCTTCCTACCCCTGGGAAATAAGTTTCTGAAAATCCTGATAAGTCCAGTCCGAATCGTCTGAATTTGTCAGTCAAAAAATCGATACGAACGCTATTTTTTAACGTCTTAACATTCCAAATTCCAAGTTTCATGCTCTTTAAATCACCCCTAAAAAATGGGGGAATGGGGTTGCCCTAAAAAGGCAACTTATCGGAATAATAATCACATTCAGCATATTCAGCATATTAAATTCACCATATTAAAGAAACCAACTGTGGAGGTTTCAAGCTCATATTGATGAAAATGCGGAATTTGGATTTTTTTCAGGATCTTTCCATGGGGGAAGGGACATTAATATGAAGGGGGCGCCGGTTTTCCAGCTTTATTAAAAAAAAAGATCAGAAATTAAATAAAAAAAAACAAGTTTTTTTAACTGAAAGTAAGGAGCGACATTAAAACTCAAAAAAGATCAGAAATTATTCCGTATACGAAAGGGGCTGAACCCTCCTCAACGTCTCACTCTTTATGCTAAAGTTTGACTCTTTCTCACAGCTCTATTTTTTTTAAACAATAAAAAACTTTAGCGTAAAGAGCGTGGCGTTAAGGAGGGGACAGCCCCTTTCATATACGGAATGATTTTTGTTCGTTTTAAGTTTTAATGTCGCTCCTGACTTTCAGTTAAAAAAAAAACTTGTTTTTTTATTTAATAATAGTCAAAAACTTAAGTATAAGTATAACATAAAGTTTATAAGCCGAGTATAAGCCTAATATAACTCCTTTCTTATATCCTAGGATTCCCCACCACTTCCATAAATATTGGAATTTCGAAAATTAACAGTGATTTAAGAAAAAATCTTCTGAAGGAATTCTGTACACGATGCAACATGTGCGGCTTTCAAAACTCCGCTTTCTTTGCCATAGCTTCAAGGGGAAATCAATTAACTTGAATTTTCATTTGAAGTCTTGCAAAATTCTAGTAATAATCAGATCTAAAGCTACCAAGATTGAAGAGAAGTTATAGAGAAAGGCAATTATTCTATCCATAGAGAAAGGTAATCTTCTTGCCTTTCAATTACAGGCAAAGTTTCTTTTCCCCAAAAGGGCTAATTGTGACAGAAGAGATTAGAATGTACCTTGTAGCTGATTCTCTTGCATTCTTCAGTTTATTGCATTCTTAAAGAAACGAAGTCAGATTATTCCAGGAAAAGATAAATAAACAATTTAAGGAATAGGTGAAAAATTTCTCGGGTAATCAATTTTATATCCCTTTCAGAAATAAAGAAAACTTCCCTTTAAATGCTTTTGAGGAGTAAGTAAAAACAATTGAAAAGAAGATACGTGCTGGAGCAGCGTGCTCAGGGACTCCAATTTACGGATACGTGGGAAGAGGAGGGGCAAGGACATTTTTTTCAAGAAGATACAAAAAGAATATTTTCAAAACCTAAGATTATTTTCCAATGAATATACAAAATAGCCACTTTCCAAAATCTAGCAAACGATTAAAGTAAAAAATACCTAGAAAAAAAAAACAGCGAAAATATAGACAGGTCACTGTCTATACATTGTGCCGGGGGGAGGGGGTATTTTCTTTGGGGACATTTTAAAAAGGGGATAATCTTCGGGGGGGGGGGGGGGGGTGAACGCTGGCCACCCCCTTACCCACTTTTGTTAGAATATGTATATTAAACTGACAATACACGGTTTTTTGTTTTTTTTTAAGTAAAGTGCGAATTATTTTCTGGTCTGAAGAAGACATGAGTGCTGGGTGTACTCCTTTCAAGTTTTTGCTTGTTTTGAGAAAATATAAATGTTTTGACTTTTATAACTTTAATAAATCAAATAATTTTAACATTTTGATTACTAAATATCAGTATATGTATATTAAACTGACAATGCACATTCATTTGTATTTTTTCAGTAAAGTGCAAATTTTGTTCTGGCCTTGGGAAGGCATAGGGGTTTTGCGCCCAACTTATATTAATTTCTGCTCGTTTTGAGTTTGACTCGGTTATTTATTGTAATTTCTGTTCGTTTTGGGTTTCATTTATTTATCAATGCTGATTTGTGGTAGTTTCACGCTTGGTAGATTATTTGATGTTATTTTGCTCATTTTCTGTTTAATGGAGTTCTTTACTTTTCTTTGAAAAACTTATTTTGTGGAAAAAGTTTTTTTAATTAATTTCTGTTCGTTTTATATTTACATAGTCTTTTCAGGGAAAAGAAAATAACACTTTAAATCTTTTCGTTTTTTAAGACTTTACAGTTTGGCCTGCTATTTGTATGCTTTTTTTTAACAACATACACCCTTTTAAAAATCTGGACACAAATAGTAATGTTTAATTTAGTTTCATACCTCCTCTTGTTGACCTGAAATGGAAAGCATAAAAAAAGGCATCGAGTGGTATATTCACTTTATTCGTAAGTCAACTATATGATTTGGTAAAAATTTACCGAATCGCTTCCCTTTTTTCTACCGCTCAGTGTGTATTGCTCAATTTACTAATTATGAGTACTCTATTTATACAGTCTATCCCTTACCAAATCCCTTAAAACTTTTGTCCCCACACTACCAAAACAAAATTCAGAAACTATCCCAGCAGTTTTTGTGTTACTTGTTGTTTAAACCATTTTTTTGTCCACTCCCTGTTTACTTTCTTGTTATCCGGTTTGATTTCTTTCTTTTCGAACTAGCTATAGTCGTTTTTAATCTTTTTGACTTTTTGACTTATGTATTAGTCTTGTTTCTTCTTTTTTTTAAGAATTTTATCATATTTATTTTTTTTTTTGCTGTGTGTTATTAATTTTGACTCTGAAGTCTGTATTCAACCAGTCTTGGCTTTGGATACCCATTTCTTAATTTTAATGCCCCTATGAAGTCCAACCGTCCATGATAAAGAGCAATGAGTAAAGTGTGACTGTTGTCAATAAATACAAAAAAAAGTTGTAATAATACATACAGGTGGTCAGAACAACAAAATGATTATTACCTAATACTAATGGATAAATATTCCAAGAATTTCCTATATGTAAAGGAAGAGTTGCAGCTCATTGTGTTCCGAAGCATAATAAGCAAATTACCAATTGCGATAGTTTCAATAAGTGCTTTTGAACGCAATTCAAACATTTCAATTGGCCATTGGCCAGAACTTACAAAATTGGATTGCAATAAGACTATGGAACGTGAAGTTAGGATATTTGACTAATGATATTTATAATTATTAATAGCTATTATGCTTAAATTCTATATATAATTGTTAATGACGGTTAATTATTTTAGATTGTTTATCCATAACCTCTAACTGAAGTATATTCTAGTCCCTGTAAGCAAACTATCCTCAAGCTCGTAATAGGTGGGAGCTAAAAAAAAACAAAAAACAATTGAACAAACACTAATGATAATCAACTTTTCAGACACAGTTCCAGGTTAGAAAAGGTGACGCCATCTACTTCAACAAAGTATACTATTCATAGATTTTTTAAAAGCCAATAGGTGACGATTTTTCAGTATCCAAAGTAATTATGCTGGGCAGCTCATGCCAAAAAAACCCGTTCTTCCTTCTTCGTTTTATCGTTTCTTTTGTTTTTGACCTACCTCTATTACAGTAGTTCGTTCCTTTGCTCGAATTTTTGACAGCAAAAAAAAGCTTTACAATGTCTGCCAGTTGTAAACAAAGATAGTAAAAAAAAAAAGTAAAAAAAGCCTGTACAAAATGAGTTTGCGTTTTCTTATCGAGTAAGTTTAGTTGCTTACTACTTTTGTAAAAGTGTATCAGTTTCTGTAATTTCATTCCACTTTTGTTTCTTTTTCACAGCTTATTCTTGTCATTGCTCCCTGTTAATGTGCCAAGGACAGTAAAATAAAACATGATTGCTTAAATTGGCTAAGAGCAAACTTGTGAAACGTTAGTTATATTTAAAGAATTATGAAAAATCTAGAATTAAGTTTTTAATGAAAAGATCATCATATGCAGTCATGCACTTTCTTCCTAATAGTAAAGGGCACCAAATTAAAAAAAAAGGAAATTGGTTGTAAAAAAAAGAACATTTGGTAAAGCGGCAAACATAAGCCTCTTTAGGAAAATGCACATTCACAATGCGTCAATCAGCACCGTTGTGCTGCATGGAGTGGAGACGTGACCAGCTGCAAAATCTATCCTCAGCGTCGTTGATGTTGCACAGACGAAACATCTCCGAAAAATCGAGGGACTTCACTGGACTGACTTCGTTAGCAACCAGACCCTCCTGTCACGTAAGGCACAAACTCCTTTCTCGACGCAGCTCGCCCAGCGTACTGTTCGGTGGTACGGTAACCTCCTTCGCATGTCACGCGACGCCCTAGCACGGGTCGTATTCGAATTCGAACCCACCCTGCAAGGATGAAAGTGACCCAGAGGACACCCCCCCCTCACTAGGTGGAAAGACAAAGCCGATGAATTCCTCGCCAAAGCCCACATCCCGGTGGAAGAAGCTGCGAGTCTGCCAAGCGATAGGTCAACCTGGAGGCACCTAGTCTCATCGTTTTCTGCACCCAACCCTCCGCAGGAGCCTTAAGTCAAGTTAGTGAGGTTGTTAATATAAAAAAATGAGCTAAGAACATACACCAACAAACAGAAGAAGAAGACATAACTTTTCCTTAAAGTTGCAGTTGTCTGGGGCATGAGCTGATTGTTAATGTGAATTTGTGAATTTGTGAAATGTGAATTTGTACTGACGCAAAGCGTTGTAATACTTAACCAACTAGTTTTGTTTATTTATTTTTACGGTTCAATGCGGGAGAACTAACATCAATGTCGTGGCTCTATAAAAACTTCGTAATTTCAAAACAACCAAAAGGAAAAATTGAAAAAACCGTGGTTACTGGTTTGAATAAACCTAAGACGGGTCAGGGGAGCAAAAAAAGGTATTGTTTTGAAGACCTTGGAGCTTTGAACTATTTTTGGTAAAATTTACTGAGGACTAAATTTATATCGTCAACTTTTTTGTGCACACCTTATCACTGGGACACCAAAAATTGAAGCCCAATGAGTGCTTTTCTTTATGTCTGAATATAAACAATGCTTATTTGTTTTTGTTTTTTTGTGTACTGGCTCAAAGTTTGCTACATGGTGCTTTTCTTTTTATGCTGGCTCAAAATGTGTTGCAATGCAGCTTGGGGATGACCAATCTGGTATCACATAGTATAGGCCAACCGGAAACTATTTTACAAAATGGCAAAGTATATCAAGTTTTCTAGATTAAGAAAGACTATTGCCTTAAACGTTCTTGGCATTGGCAGGAGAAATGAATTCGCTAGTTGGGAAAAAACTGACCACAGTGCAATGTCACATCACGTTCGATTGCTTTGGCCAAATCAAAGTAAGGCTTTATTAAGCTCGTTGAGACTATGATGGGCTAAATTATGTTATTTTTCCTCTCCTAAGAGATGGTATAGATCTCTGGGATGAGCAATTGGTGATGCCTCCGTTCCTATCCTTCAACAAGAAATCTATCAGCATAGCCTCACCCTGGCAGAAGGGTGGCAACGCATCTTTCAACCTATCCTTTGACAGATGCCGGCTAGTACACAAAGTTGTGCCATCTGGGATTGAGGACCAGACAGTTAAATATATTCTTGTGAATCGTATTTATAAGGCAGAAAACAGTAATGTAAATCTTGCGTCTATGACATCCCCAAACAATCGGTACAAAGGAAGCATCGACAACCCTGAGGCAAAGTCAGCGATCTGGCCCTCTATTCTGATGACGACAATTCCTCACTGTGGTGTGCTGGAAAGTTTGCTCTATGAAGTTATTGACAAAAAGAAAATTTATTGCTTGATAATCCAAATGCTACGACATGGACATCATTTGCCTATCAGAAACAAGAGTAACAAAATCATTAAATTGAACTAATCTTTGTTCCTGATGGTCCCTTTTCTCTTCTTTAATTTCAGTCCAAACGATGGCTCATATCAAGTCAATGGAGGACTCCTCCTGAATAAGAGAGTTGCAATCAGCCTTCTAGGATGGTAGGCTATCTCCCTGTGATTGGGCATACCCTGCTTTAAAAGCCACATATTCAACATCACTGGTATTATCTCATATGCTGCCACGAGAATCTCTGAGGAATCCGTAATAGACGAGCTCTATGATAAAACTAAGTTAATTAGATCCATACCAAGGCGTGGCCTTTTGTTCATTGCAGCCAGTTTTGAAGTAAACGATGGTAGCCATGAAGCCGACAATAAAACAGCTGCAGGCAAATTTGAATGCAATGATAAGAGCGAGAGAGGGAAAAAATTCGTGGACTTTGCTCAACTGTACAACATAGTCATAGCCAATACCATTGTGCAAGCACAAACCGTCACAAAGAATAACCTGGAGATTCAGAGATGAAGGACATCATGTCAATGCGACTTCATTGTAGTATCTGGGCGTTGGAGAAGCTGTATCATGAATTTTAGAACCTTTAGAGGCGCTGGCACTGGCTGCAAAAATCGGTCCGACCACACAATTGAGATCTTAATCCTAGATCTCAAAGTAGCATCGCAGAAAAAAGTTATATCTCGCTAAAGGTACGAAGTATGACGCCTCTAAGACAAAGGTATCTTTGAACAATTCCGGTTAGAGCTTTCTAATAGGTTCAGCATCCTGGTTCTGGAAGATTTTGAGGGACCAACGATCAATATAGAGAACGAATGGAGGTCAAGCAAAGAAAATGTAAAAGTAGCAGCCAAAAAGATCCTTGTTAGAAGAAAACTAAAACGCAGAAACGGATCTCTGATGAAGATATCAAGCTAGAATTGACGAAACAGAAACTGGAAAATAATAGAACGTCTTCTGGCTTCAAGAACATCAGGAAGCAACACCGCCAATCAGCTCACCAAGCCTACCAGAGACATTTGAATCAAATGGCAATAGATATGGAGAGAGTGACAAAGCACTCAGATTGGAGAAAACTCTACCAACTTCTCAAAGATGCCTCTGGTAACAATAAGAAACATACAACTTTGATAAGAAGCAATGGCAGTATTTGTCTCACACGTAAGGACGATATTACAGAAATATGGGTGTCTCACTTTCAAAACATACTTAATCTTATGACATCTAAAGCAACTCTAGTATCCCAACCCTCCAATATCAGCAACATTCCCGCAAACAGCTACAACTCTCCTAGTCAGCCTGCGAGGGAAACTGGAACTAGTCAGCATGGACCTTGTTATAGTGTCCATGTTGGATCTTCAACTTTGCAAGAGATCCAGGCAGCCACCCAGAATCTCAATAATCACAAAGCCACAGGAAATGACTCGATCCCGCCGAAAATTTTCAAAGCAGCCCCAAACACAGCTCCAAGACTTCAAGTTCTTTTCAATGCGATTTGGACGCTAGAATTGTTCCCCCAGGATTGATAAGACTTTTTTTTATCATATCTGAATTCAAGAAGGGTGAAAGAACTGAATGAAAAACTACCTCGGTAAATCCTTCAATATTATAGCTGTGATGATCTTTGCTAATGATTAACTTTTTTTCATATTTCTCTAAAAAAGACTCTCAAACTCAATGGCCGTTGAATTTGAATAAGCAGGATTTTTGAAGAGTTTAAGGACTTTAGCGTAAAGAACGAGATAACAAGGAGGGGAAAACCCCCTCATATACGGAATACTTTATGTTCGTTTTAAGTTATGATGCTACTCCCTATTTTCAGTTGAAAAACCTTGTTTTTTTTTATTAAAATGAAGTAAAAGATTGATTAATTGATTGATATGTACCAGCTTATCAGAATATTAGTAGAGAGCTATCTTATACTCCTACGAGAACACCATATATGGGCATAGCCTCCCTAGGGAGAATGATTGCGTAATCGGTCAATGACCTCTTTCTCCAGGTGTGTTTTTGGCACGCTCTTAGCGAATGTTGTTGTTATTGTTTTGAACAGAGTAATTAGAGAGAACACGTGGTTAATGGGGTCAATGTTGTTGTCGTTCGAAGCAAAGTTAATGACACTTCCTTCCTGTTCGAGGCAGATGTTATGATCCAGAAATAGTATTTGTTATTGTTATTCGAGCCAGATGTTATGAGGTTCCGAGAAACAGTTAATGACACTTCCTTCCTGTTCGAGGCGGATGTTATGATCCAGAAATAGTATTTGTTATTGTTATTCGAGCCAAATGTTACGAGTTCCCGGGAAACAGTTAGATCACGTGTTTCCTTCTCAGCCAATCAGAGGGCTATGTTTACCATAACAATTCGACCTAGATATTTCGTATATAACGGGCATGCAATGCAATTCAATTAACAGAAACTATTGTGACACAATTGATAAATTTGATGAATTAGAAGCATTGACAACCTCAATCTACCATGTAAGTTCCGTTTTTATTTTCAAAAGAATTTTACATGGACACCCTCCAGTATATTCAGCTAAAACGCAAATATATTCCTTTACCCTCAACCCCCCCCCCAACAAACCATACAATCTTTATACTCAATGTAAATATATTCCTTTACCCTCAACCTCCCCCCCCCCCAACAAACCATACTCAATACAAAACGTAAATATATTCCTTTACCCTCAAACCCCCCCCCCCCCCCCCAAACCATACAATCTTTATAGTCAATGTAAATATATTCCTTTACCCTCAAAACCTACCCCCCCCCCCACCACAACAAACTATACAATCCCAAATTCTCGCAAAAAGAAATAGCATTTCGTTAAATTCTTTCCTTTTATATTTCCAGCTAAAAGCGATCACTTACTTTTGTCAATCTTTAATGAAAATGCCGTTCTGTAAGCCTTATCAACTTCTGCATATCTCTTAGCTATCAACCGCTCTGGTTTTGACACAATGCTCTATGCAAGGTTAAAATTAGCATGTCATCCCCTCTTTCTGGTTTGTTTACAAACGCGACAGCCAAAGGGTTCTTCCGTCAAAATTAAAATGGTTTTAAGCAATAATTAGATTGTAGTTTCGTAACCTCTATGGAAGGAGAGAAAGAGATTATTTTCAAATTAAGATCTAACAATATTTTTTAGGACATTATGTGAGAGGGGGGGAGGGCAATACCTTCAATTCTATTGCCATCATTGTAAAATGAAAACAAACTGTTTCTTCGCTTGAGAAGTAAGAGGGGTGATTCGCTGTGTAGATAGGTATACCCTTTGACAAGAAAACTAATGTGTAAATATATGCGTTGCGTCTATAGGCACGCTTTTAATTTTTTTCAGGCTTTCTTTCGATAAAGTTTCTTCTATATTCCCAGGAGGGGTGCGTGAAAATTATGCTTTTTAACTTTGATATGCAAGGCTAGAAAGAAAAGTCTTTAGGACTTGCATAAAGCTTATATTATGTGTAAATTGAATAGCATTTTAACCTATGTTTGCAAAATATAGGCCTACAGATCGATGGGTTAACGATCTAATTTAAAGCATATAGACTGGAACATTTAAATGGTAAAAATAGAAACAATGATTTCTATCCTATTGCTATAGACTACTGATTGTCTAATAAAAACGTTTGATTTCTAAGTCAACTATATTTCTCGCGAAATTTTTACTTTATGCTTTACTGAAAAGATACTTTTCTAAACAAAATTGTAGTTAATAACTTTCTTTCTGTAAAAAGGGGGAAATTATTTTGATTTGATTTTTCTTCTCTTCTTTAAGGCAAATTATGAAGAATTTGCGGGCACTGCATTGATGAGACCTATGTCTGACGCAAATAGCGAAGAATGCGTGCCCCCTTCTTCCAAGAAAGCGAGGGCCAATAATGCACCCCCTGCCATGCAATATGATCGCTGGCCAAAACCCCCCAGCTCCACACTGCATGCCCAAGTGCAGCCACCTACGCAAGCCACTCTTAATCGAGCCTCAGTTATACAATATGCTCCTCGGCCGAAACCCCCCAGCTCCACTGATTTTCAGAGTTTAGGTTGCTTTCGACAAAGATTTCTCCTTACATACGGGAAATTTCACAAGATGATTGATCCATGGCCCTTCTAAATGTGATAGAAGCTACTACACCCTGCTTCAATCTCTTTTACATATTCAAACTGAATTCTCGTATAACAATGCTTTGAGTTATTCCTCAGATAATTGACCCCTCTAAATATTTACTCAGAGGAGCGAGTGCTGAAATGTAAAACGTTACCTATTTGCCTATCATTTTCACAGTTTTCAAGTTGAGATCCTTGAACACACTCCCTCCTTCTCAGTTTATTCTATGAAAGTGAGCTGATTTTGTTAGAGTTTCAGAATCATTACATATTTATTTAATTTAAGCACTTTTTTTCAGATATAATAATGTTTGGTGTGATTGACACGGAATATATTGGTCTGAAATATTCCTCAACTGGCATCATTTTCGAAGCAGCTTTCTTACTCCTAGACAACCAACGACGTGAAATTCATTGCTATAAATGGAACATCAGATACAATATGTATAAGTACGAGAAAAACAGATGGCGTCCTACACTAAATTTTATAAATCGAAATGGCTTTTACGCTAAAACCATACGAGCACATAATGAAAATGGCTATAAAATACAACATGTACAAGAAGAAATTCAGGAAATATGCAGTTTTTTCGGTGTGCAAGCTGTTTATGTTAAGGGAAACGTGCCAACTGATAAACTCTTGCTAGAAAAATGTGATAAAAACATAGCATTATTCAATTTAGAAGACTTCAAATGTGAGAAGTACCCGCATTCAGTCCATGACCCAGAAGATGAAGTTAGATATTTCGCTCAGTGGATACCGGAAAAGGTACCTGACATAGAAAAATGCATCAGATATCCAAAGTCCTAAACTTGCTCCTCCTCATATCAAATGGATTAAGCTTCTTTTTTTAATATGTCATTATTTTTTCAAATGTTTTTAAATATGTTTAAGCAATAAATATCTTAAGCCTCAACCGTTTTTATTCTCCAGAAAAATCCGTCGCCATGAAAATTATACTTTCAGATTCAACAGGTCAGGGAAAAAGCTCTCAGGTTCAGCATGTAGGAGAACCCTAAATGCTCATCCCTAAAAAAGGTAAGTTAACCCTAAACGCTTAAAGAATTTCTCTGAAATCCCACTTTCAGATTCAACATGTAGGAGAACCCTAAATGCTCATCCCTAAAAAGGTAAGTTAACCCTAAACGCATAAAGAATTTCTCTGAAATTACACTTTCAGATCCAACAGGTCAGGGAAAAAGCTTTCAGGTTCAGCATGTAGGAGAACCCTAAATGCTCATCCCTAAAAAGGTAAGTTAACCCTAAACGCTTAAAGAATTTCTCTGAAATCCCACTTTCAGATTCAACATGTAGGAGAACCCTAAATGCTCATCCCTAAAAAGGTAAGTTAACCCTAAACGCATAAAGAATTTCTCTGAAATTACACTTTCAGATCCAACAGGTCAGGGAAAAAGCTTTCAGATTCAGCATGTAGGAGAACCCTAAATGCTCTTCCCTAAAAAAAGGTAAGTTAACCCTAAACGCTTAAAGAATTTCTCTGAAATCCCACTTTCAGATTCAACATGTAGGAGAACCCTAAATGCTCATCCCTAAAAAGGTAAGTTAACCCTAAACGCATAAAGAATTTCTCGGAAATCACACTTTCAGATCCAACAGGTCAGGGAACACACTTTCAGGTTCAGCATGTAGGAGAACCCTAAATGCTCATCCCTAAAAAAAGGTAAGTTAACCCTAAACGCTTAAAGAATTTCTCTGAAATCCCACTTTCAGATTCAACATGTAGGAGAACCCTAAATGCTCATCCCTAAAAAGGTAAGTTAACCCTAAACGCATAAAGAATTTCTCTGAAATTACACTTTCAGATCCAACAGGTCAGGGAAAAAGCTTTCAGGTTCAGCATGTAGGAGAACCCTAAATGCTCATCCCTAAAAAGGTAAGTTAACCCTAAACGCTTAAAGAATTTCTCTGAAATCCCACTTTCAGATTCAACATGTAGGAGAACCCTAAATGCTCATCCCTAAAAAGGTAAGTTAACCCTAAACGCATAAAGAATTTCTCTGAAATTACACTTTCAGATCCAACAGGTCAGGGAAAAAGCTTTCATGTTCAGCATGTAGGAGAACCCTAAATGCTCATCCCTAAAAAGGTAAGTTAACCCTAAACGCTTAAAGAATTTCTCTGAAATCCCACTTTCAGATTCAACATGTAGGAGAACCCTAAATGCTCATCCCTAAAAAGGTAAGTTAACCCTAAACGCATAAAGAATTTCTCTGAAATTACACTTTCAGATCCAACAGGTCAGGGAAAAAGCTTTCAGGTTCAGCATGTAGGAGAACCCTAAATGCTCATCCCTAAAAAGGTAAGTTAACCCTAAACGCTTAAAGAATTTCTCTGAAATCCCACTTTCAGATTCAACATGTAGGAGAACCCTAAATGCTCATCCCTAAAAAGGTAAGTTAACCCTAAACGCATAAAGAATTTCTCTGAAATTACACTTTCAGATCCAACAGGTCAGGGAAAAAGCTTTCAGGTTCAGCATGTAGGAGAACCCTAAATGCTCATCCCTAAAAAAAGGTAAGTTAACCCTAAACGCTTAAAGAATTTCTCTGAAATCCCACTTTCAGATTCAACATGTAGGAGAACCCTAAATGCTCATCCCTAAAAAGGTAAGTTAACCCTAAACGCATAAAGAATTTCTCTGAAATTACACTTTCAGATCCAACAGGTCAGGGAAAAAGCTTTCAGGTTCAGCATGTAGGAGAACCCTAAATGCTCATCCCTAAAAAGGTAAGTTAACCCTAAACGCTTAAAGAATTTCTCTGAAATCCCACTTTCAGATTCAACATGTAGGAGAACCCTAAATGCTCATCCCTAAAAAGGTAAGTTAACCCTAAACGCATAAAGAATTTCTCTGAAATTACACTTTCAGATCCAACAGGTCAGGGAAACACTTTCAGGTTCAGCATGTAGGAGAACCCTAAATGCTCATCCCTAAAAAAGGTAAGTTAACCCTAAACGCTTAAAGAATTTCTCTGAAATCCCACTTTCAGATTCAACATGTAGGAGAACCCTAAATGCTCATCCCTAAAAAGGTAAGTTAACCCTAAACGCATAAAGAATTTCTCTGAAATTACACTTTCAGATCCAACAGGTCAGGGAAAAAGCTTTCAGGTTCAGCATGTAGGAGAACCCTAAATGCTCATCCCTAAAAAGGTAAGTTAACCCTAAACGCTTAAAGAATTTCTCTGAAATCCCACTTTCAGATTCAACATGTAGGAGAACCCTAAATGCTCATCCCTAAAAAGGTAAGTTAACCCTAAACGCATAAAGAATTTCTCTGAAATTACACTTTCAGATCCAACAGGTCAGGGAAAAAGCTTTCAGGTTCAGCATGTAGGAGAACCCTAAATGTTCTTCCCTAAAAAAAGGTAAGTTAACCCTAAACGCTTAAAGAATTTCTCTGAAATCCCACTTTCAGATTCAACATGTAGGAGAACCCTAAATGCTCATCCCTAAAAAGGTAAGTTAACCCTAAACGCATAAAGAATTTCTCGGAAATCACACTTTCAGATCCAACAGGTCAGGGAACACACTTTCAGGTTCAGCATGTAGGAGAACCCTAAATGCTCATCCCTAAAAAAAGGTAAGTTAACCCTAAACGCTTAAAGAATTTCTCTGAAATCCCACTTTCAGATTCAACATGTAGGAGAACCCTAAATGCTCATCCCTAAAAAGGTAAGTTAACCCTAAACGCATAAAGAATTTCTCTGAAATTACACTTTCAGATCCAACAGGTCAGGGAAAAAGCTTTCAGGTTCAGCATGTAGGAGAACCCTAAATGCTCATCCCTAAAAAGGTAAGTTAACCCTAAACGCTTAAAGAATTTCTCTGAAATCCCACTTTCAGATTCAACATGTAGGAGAACCCTAAATGCTCATCCCTAAAAAGGTAAGTTAACCCTAAACCCGTAAGAATTTCTCTGAAATTACACTTTCAGATCCAACAGGTCAGGGAAAAAGCTTTCAGGTTCAGCATGTAGGAGAACCCTAAATGCTCATCCCTAAAAAGGTAAGTTAACCCTAAACGCTTAAAGAATTTCTCTGAAATCCCACTTTCAGATTCAACATGTAGGAGAACCCTAAATGCTCATCCCTAAAAAGGTAAGTTAACCCTAAACGCATAAAGAATTTCTCTGAAATTACACTTTCAGATCCAACAGGTCAGGGAAAAAGCTTTCAGGTTCAGCATGTAGGAGAACCCTAAATGCTCATCCCTAAAAAAAGGTAAGTTAACCCTAAACGCTTAAAGAATTTCTCTGAAATCCCACTTTCAGATTCAACATGTAGGAGAACCCTAAATGCTCATCCCTAAAAAGGTAAGTTAACCCTAAACGCATAAAGAATTTCTCTGAAATTACACTTTCAGATCCAACAGGTCAGGGAAAAAGCTTTCAGGTTCAGCATGTAGGAGAACCCTAAATGCTCATCCCTAAAAAGGTAAGTTAACCCTAAACGCTTAAAGAATTTCTCTGAAATCCCACTTTCAGATTCAACATGTAGGAGAACCCTAAATGCTCATCCCTAAAAAGGTAAGTTAACCCTAAACGCATAAAGAATTTCTCTGAAATTACACTTTCAGATCCAACAGGTCAGGGAACACACTTTCAGGTTCAGCATGTAGGAGAACCCTAAATGCTCATCCCTAAAAAAAGGTAAGTTAACCCTAAACGCTTAAAGAATTTCTCTGAAATCCCACTTTCAGATTCAACATGTAGGAGAACCCTAAATGCTCATCCCTAAAAAGGTAAGTTAACCCTAAACGCATAAAGAATTTCTCTGAAATTACACTTTCAGATCCAACAGGTCAGGCAAAAAGCTTTCAGGTTCAGCATGTATGAGAACCCTAAATGCTCATCCCTAAAAAGGTAAGTTAACCCTAAACGCTTAAAGAATTTCTCTGAAATCCCACTTTCAGATTCAACATGTAGGAGAACCCTAAATGCTCATCCCTAAAAAGGTAAGTTAACCCTAAACGCATAAAGAATTTCTCTGAAATTACACTTTCAGATCCAACAGGTCAGGGAAAAAGCTTTCAGGTTCAGCATGTAGGAGAACCCTAAATGCTCTTCCCTAAAAAAAGGTAAGTTAACCCTAAACGCTTAAAGAATTTCTCTGAAATCCCACTTTCAGATTCAACATGTAGGAGAACCCTAAATGCTCATCCCTAAAAGGGTAAGTTAACCCTAAACGCATAAAGAATTTCTCGGAAATCACACTTTCAGGTTAGGTCAGGTAGGACCCCGACCCCACTACCACAACCCCAAAGGGTTCCAACCCCCCATACCCCGACCCCGAAGGAAGCCCTCCGGTCCTCATAGGTTCCCCAAGCACCCAAAAGACCACCGGGCTCCCAAAGGACCCCCCGGACCCCAAAGGCCCACACCCGGTCCCCAAAGGTCCACCGGACTCCCAAAGGACCAATCGACCCTCAAATACCCCCTCCCAGACCCCCAAAGGCCCTCTCCAGGCCTTCCAAAGACCCACCGGGGACCCAAAAGACCACCGGGCTCCCAAAGAGTCCTCCGGACCCCAAAAGGCCCCTGAGTCCCCATTTTTTAATACTTTTTATGGCTTTATTATATCTTTTCAGTACAAAACTATTTTCTTAATGTCCATCCTAAACCCATTTTACAAGTTGAAGTACCCATCCCTCAACATTACTTTACAGCTCTTGAATGCTTCTATAGCCATTTTCATTATGTGCTCGTATGGTTTTAGCGTAAAAGCCATTTCGATTTATAAAATTTAGTGTAGGACGCCATCTGTTTTTCTCGTACTTATACATATTGTATCTGATGTTCCATTTATAGCAATGAATTTCACGTCGTTGGTTGTCTAGGAGTAAGAAAGCTGCTTCGAAAATGATGCCAGTTGAGGAATATTTCAGACCAATATATTCCGTGTCAATCACACCAAACATTATTATATCTGAAAAAAAGTGCTTAAATTAAATAAATATGTAATGATTCTGAAACTCTAACAAATACAGCTCACTTTCATAGAATAAACTGAGAAGGAGGGAGTGTGTTCAAGGATCTCAACTTGAAAACTGTGAAAATGATAGGCAAATAGGTAACGTTTTACATTTCAGCACTCGCTCCTCTGAGTAAATATTTAGAGGGGTCAATTATCTGAGGAATAACTCAAAGCATTGTTATACGAGAATTCAGTTTGAATATGTAAAAGAGATTGAAGCAGGGTGTAGTAGCTTCTATCACATTTAGAAGGGCCATGGATCAATCATCTTGTGGAAATTTCCCGTATGTAAGGAAAAATCTTTGTCGAAAGCAACCTAAACTCTGAAAATCAGTGGAGCTGGGGGGTTTCGGCCGAGGAGCATATTGTATAACTGAGGCTCGATTAAGAGTGGCTTGCGTAGGTGGCTGCACTTGGGCATGCAGTGTGGAGCTGGGGGGTTTTGGCCAGCGATCATATTGCATGGCAGGGGGTGCATTATTGGCCCTCGCTTTCTTGGAAGAAGGGGGCACGCATTCTTCGCTATTTGCGTCAGACATAGGTCTCATCAATGCAGTGCCCGCAAATTCTTCATAATTTGCCTTAAAGAAGAGAAGAAAAATCAAATCAAAATAATTTCCCCCTTTTTACAGAAAGAAAGTTATTAACTACAATTTTGTTTAGAAAAGTATCTTTTCAGTAAAGCATAAAGTAAAAATTTCGCGAGAAATATAGTTGACTTAGAAATCAAACGTTTTTATTAGACAATCAGTAGTCTATAGCAATAGGATAGAAATCATTGTTTCTATTTTTACCATTTAAATGTTCCAGTCTATATGCTTTAAATTAGATCGTTAACCCATCGATCTGTAGGCCTATATTTTGCAAACATAGGTTAAAATGCTATTCAATTTACACATAATATAAGCTTTATGCAAGTCCTAAAGACTTTTCTTTCTAGCCTTGCATATCAAAGTTAAAAAGCATAATTTTCACGCACCCCTCCTGGGAATATAGAAGAAACTTTATCGAAAGAAAGCCTGAAAAAAATTAAAAGCGTGCCTATAGACGCAACGCATATATTTACACATTAGTTTTCTTGTCAAAGGGTATACCTATCTACACAGCGAATCACCCCTCTTACTTCTCAAGCGAAGAAACAGTTTGTTTTCATTTTACAATGATGGCAATAGAATTGAAGGTATTGCCCTCCCCCCCTCTCACATAATGTCCTAAAAAATATTGTTAGATCTTAATTTGAAAATAATCTCTTTCTCTCCTTCCATAGAGGTTACGAAACTACAATCTAATTATTGCTTAAAACCATTTAAATTTTGACGGAAGAACCCTTTGGCTGTCGCGTTTGTAAACAAACCAGAAAGAGGGGATGACATGCTAATTTTAACCTTGCATAGAGCATTGTGTCAAAACCAGAGCGGTTGATAGCTAAGAGATATGCAGAAGTTGATAAGGCTTACAGAACGGCATTTTCATTAAAGATTGACAAAAGTAAGTGATCGCTTTTAGCTGGAAATATAAAAGGAAAGAATTTAACGAAATGCTATTTCTTTTTGCGAGAATTTGGGATTGTATAGTTTGTTGTGGTGGGGGGGATAGGTTTTGAGGGTAAAGGAATATATTTACATTGACTATAAAGATTGTATGGTTTGGGGGGGGGGGTTTGAGGGTAAAGGAATATATTTACGTTTTGTATTGAGTATGGTTTGTTGGGGGGGAGGTTGAGGGTAAAGGAATATATTTACATTGAGTATAAAGATTGTATGGTTTGTTGGGGGGGGGGGGGGTTGAGGGTAAAGGAATATATTTGCGTTTTAGCTGAATATACTGGAGGGTGTCCATGGAAAATTCTTTTGAAAATAAAAACGGAACTTACATGGTAGATTGAGGTTGTCAATGCTTCTAATTCATCAAATTTATCAATTGTGTCACAATAGTTTCTGTTAATTGAATTGCATTGCATGCCCGTTATATACGAAATATCTAGGTCGAATTGTTATGGTAAACATAGCCCTCTGATTGGCTGAGAAGGAAACACGTGATCTAACTGTTTCCCGGGAACTCGTAACATTTGGCTCGGAAACAATAACAAATACTATTTCTGGATCATAACATCCGCCTCGAACAGGAAGGAAGTGTCATTAACTGTTTCCGGGAACCTCATAACATCTGGCTCGAATAACAATAACAAATACTATTTCTGGATCATAACATCTGCCTCGAACAGGAAGGAAGTGTCATTAACTTTGCTTCGAACGACAACAACATTGACCCTATTAACCACGTGTTCTCTCTAATTACTCTGTTCAAAACAATAACAACAACATTCGCTAAGAGCGTGCCAAAAACACACCTGGAGAAAGAGGTCATTGACCGATTACGCAATCATTCTCCCTAGGGAGGCTATGCCCATATATGGTGTTCTCGTAGGAGTATAAGATAGCTCTCTACTATTATTATTTATTACAAAATATGGACAAAGATACCCCATTGCTTACATCTGGTTTTGGCCTTAGCAAAAAATAACTAATTAAAATTAAATTTTATATACTTGTATATTTTACAAAATCTATACTGTGCTAAAGCAATGCTGGCAGATTTTTTGATTAAGCACGTCAGATTAAGTACGACATGAGTTTTTTGTCAATCGGTCAAACTTGACAGGAATCCCTTTTTCTCGTTCAGATTTTCATATTTTTTCCTTCGCATCTAAACAATGCATAAAGCGACGAGGCTCTGACAGTGAAGAGGATAAATTGCTTTATTTTTTATAGATTTAATTCTCCACCAAATTGGTTGCATTACCATCCATTTCGAAAGACTTTCCTGCACATTTTCAAATCTTTTCTCTCTACAAAAGTGAAAAGAAATACAAAAATAGACACTTTTTGGTTATTGAATGCCGATGAAAGAAGGTTTTAATAGTCAGAGAGACAAAAATAAAATTAATGTGAATGTCAAAAAAGAGCTTAAAACCTTCAAAAACTGTGGTGGATCGAAATAAATAATACACCATTAAAATTTCCATAATCAAAAAAACTTAGCCGGAGGTTTTCACCTCCTTTTTGAGTACCCAAGGAAGTCATATTTTGCCCTGTACAATTTCAATGGTACGTTTTTTTTCGATTCACCAAAGTTTTCGAGCCCTTTTTCAAAGCTACTTTAAATTCGTTTTCGTAACTACTCTTAACTTTTAAATTTAAGATGGCTAAAAATTTCCATTCCTGAATCAGGGTCAAATTTATCAGGCTCTTTAACATTCGATAATTCTTTTAACCACACATTTAAATTTTCGGTTGCTATGGACTTTGGTTCGCCCTTTACTAGGTTGCAGCTATTGCTGCAACCATAATACTGATTTTTCTATTATTTGAGCCATTTGGAGCTTGAGAGCTCAAGGCCGGCATGCGTGGGCATATGTTGGAGACAAGAAATAAGATATTAAAAACAAAAATTACCATCCCATGCCCCAAATGACCTAATTCTAAAGTCAATAGACAAAACCATGCCAAACTAATCATAAAAACACGAAAACTATAAAACTCGTAATGAATAACAAAATAATAAATATCAGAATAAAAAATTATTCGTTATCCAATAAACAAACTGGGAATTATCATAACAAGTTAGATAGATAAAAATCGGTAAAACAATATATTTCTGAGAGCACTAATAAGGAGAAACGGGATTTCCAGATGATAGAAATTAGTTTTTCTAAGTCTCCAAATTGTTCTTTCGATCTCCAAAGGAGAAGAAAAAGGGTTAAGAACCCCTTGAAAATCATCAGTTAGTAATTGATGAGACACTACTGAAGGCAAAGAGCCTGTTAAGGATATTGGTGGTAACTGCAGGGTATTTAGGTAGGATAAGATTCAGCTGGTTAAGTGTCTTGCCACCCAACCTTTTAACCTCTCAATAAAAGTTTTATAAGTAAAGATGGTGGGAGCAGTGAAGATGTTAAAAGTAGAATAGCCAAGGCTCAGGGTGTTTTTTCACAATTAAAAAAAGTTTGGAAGAATAGGAAGATAAGTCTGCAAACTAAAATTAGAATGTTAGAAGCTACAGTAATGATAGTAGTCAAATATGGCTCTAAAGCATGAGCGCTTCGAAAGGCGGATGAAGATTTGCTAGATGTTTTCCAGAGAAATTGCTTAAGGATTGTTCTGGGTACTCGGCTGACTATGACCTCAATAATCTTCGGCATAAGAATTTGAGAGAAGCTTTCCAAGAACCTTGAAATAAAAAAATTGAGAGTATAAAATTTGACAATATAGAAGATGGATGGAATAATTTTAGTATAATAGTTTGTGAAGTCGCTAATGCTGTCTTAGGAAAGATAGTTAGTAACGTAGTTAGGAATATTACTGATAATGGTTAATGTTTAGTGGAAAAGAAGAGGGGTTCGAACAAGAATCATTTAAGGGAAAGATTTATATAAAATTAACAAGCAAATGAACAAAAAATGAAGAAGCATTAAAATGTTAATAAAAGAAACGTGAAATAGATGTCTTGGCTAAAATTGCTGATTATCTGGAAGGTGCAATAAGACGGTATAATACTAATGATATGTTATGAAACTGAGAAGGAATAGTAAATCTGGAATAATCCCAGTTAAAGATAAGAACATTCTACAATTAACAACAAGGAAATTGTTAAAGAGAGATGGCAGACGACTTTGAGAAAGTGATAAACAGTGACAAAGTTGTAGGAAAAGATACAGATTAGAATGAAAATTTTTGTGACACTTAGAAAATGAAGGAGTAAATGAATAAGTGATAGTACTAAATAGATTAAAAATGATGACTCCAAGTGCTGATAGTTCGGTAAATGTGATTGTTAATTATGGTGGCTGTAAAGTTGGAGATAAATTACCGAAGATTGTGAATGGGGTTTTTGAAAAAGAGTGAAAAATCTAGCCATTTTAGGAAAATTCAATTAAACCCTTCTGTAAGAAAGGTGATAAGAATAAGTGGGGTAATAAGAGAAGTATTCACAAGGTATCTGTATGAAGCAAATTACTTAGTATGATGTTACTTCTTAGTCTTTGAGATAATTTTTATAATGTTTTAAGAGAAGAACAGTGCGATCATAGGTAGCGCAATCGTACTGCCTAAGTAAAGAACAATGTTGGCTCAATGTATTATTATTTATTTTTTTTTCCTTTAGACCAGGGCACTTCATATCAAAGGAGTTGTCATAGAAACTTGGAAAAGAGCTCATTCGATTAGAAACTGGAATTACTAGTGCCCTTTTTAATAGTCGAAAGTGATTAGAAGGCAACTAACACTCTTTCCACGCCCACTATTTCCTTAAACACATTCAATCAAAATTTTGAGATAGGCACTTTGTTCGGCGTAGTTGATTTCCAGATGGAAATTATGTTTTTAAGGTGGATACTCCCCCACAGCCCTTAGGGCAATAGTTGTAAGTTAGGCCCTGGGGGCATATAATGTTTTTATAGAAAGGTTTGTCGTAGAAACTTCAAAAAGGGCTCATTCGATTGGAAATTCAAAGGGCTAGGGCCCTTTTTAATAGTCGAAAGTGATTGGAGGGTAACTAATCCCCCTCTCACGCCCACCTTTTCCCCAAACACATTCAATCAAAATTTTGAGATAGCCATTTTGTTCAACGTAGTTGAAAGTTCTGGAAATTAGGTCTTTGAGGATGACAACCCCCTCCCCCCTCTCCCCATAGTCCTCAGGGCAAGGGTTGTAAGTTGTGCCTTGGGGGCATATAAGGTTTTTATAGAAAGTCTTGTCGTAGAAACTTCAAAAAGGGCTCATTAGATTGGAAATTGAAATGGCTAGTGCCCTTTTTTAATAGTCGAAAGTGATTGGAGGGTAACTAATCCCCCTCTCACAACCACCTTTTCCCCAAACACATTCAATCAAAATTTTGAGATAGCCATTTTGTTCAACGTAGTTGAAAGTTCTGGAAATTAGGTCTTTGAGGATGACAACCCCCTCCCCCCTCTCCCCATATTCCTCAGGGCAAGGGTTGTAAGTTGTGCCCTGGGGGCATATAAGGTTTGTATAGAAAGCCTTGTCGTAGAAACTTCAAAAAGGGCTCATTAGATTGGAAATTGAAATGGCTAGTGCCCTTTTTTAATAGTCGAAAGTGATTGGAAGGCCACTAACACCCCTTCCACGCCAGCCATTTATCCAAACACATCCAATCAAATTTTTGAGATAGCCATTTTGTTCAAAGTAGTTGAAAGGTTTATAAATTATATATTTGAGGATGACACTCCCCCCACGGCCCTTCAGGTAAGGGTTGTAAGTTATGCCCTAGGGGATATATAAGGTTTTTATTGACAGCTTTATCGCACAAAATTGAAAAAGGGATCATTCGATCGGAAATTCAAAGAGCTAGTCCCCGTTTTAACAATCAAAAATAATTGGAGGGCAACTAACACCCCTCTCAAACCCAACACATCCAATCAAAATTTTTAGATATCCATTTTGTTCAACGTAGTTAAACGTTTTAAAAATTAAGTCCTTGGGGATGATAACCCCCCCCCCACAGCCCTCAGGGCAAGGGTTGTGAGTTATGCCCTGGGGGCATATAAGGTTTTTATCGATAGTGATGTTGTAGAAACTTCAAAAAGGGCTCATTTGATTGGAAATTAAAAGGGCTTGTTTCCTTTTTAATAGTCGAAAAGGATTGGAGGATAACTAACACCCCTCTCACACCCACCACTTAGCCAAACACATCCAATCGAAATTTCGAGATAGCGATTTTGTTCGACATAGTTAAAAAGTCTAGAAATTATGTTTTTGAGGATGGCACTCCCCCCACAGTCCTCAGGGCAAGGGTTGTAAGTTATACCCTGGGGGCATATAAAGTTTTTTTTTTTTTAGAAAGCGTTGTCGTAGAAACTTCGAAAAGGAATCATTCGATTGGAAATTGAAACGGCTAGTCTCTTTTTTAATAGTCGAAAGTGATTGGAGGGCAAGCAACCCCCCTCTCGCGCCCACCATTTCCCAAAACAAATCCAATCAAAATTTTGACATAGCCATTTTGTTCAACGTAGTTGAAAGACCCGGAAATTATGTCTTCGAGGATGACAACCCCCTCACAGCCCTTAGGGAAAGGGTTGTAAGGTATGCCCTGGGGCATATAAGGTTTTCATAGAAAGCGTTGTCGTGAAAACTTCAAAAAGGGCTCGTTCGATTGGAAATTTTAAGAGCTAGTGCTGTTTTTAATAGTCTGAAGTGATCGGAGTGCAACTAACCCCCGTCTCACGCCCACCATTTCCCAAACACATCCAATCAAAATTTTGAGATAGCCATTTTGTTCAACGTAGTTGAAAGTTCTGGAAATTAGGTCTTTGAGGATGAACCCCCCCCAGCCCTCAGGGCAAGGTTTGTTAGTTATGCCCTGCGGGCATATAAGGTTTTTTTCGATAGTGATGTTGTAGAAACTTCAAAAAAGGCTCATTCGAAAGTGTTGATCTTAGAAACTTCAAAAGGGTTCATTTGATTGAAAATTGAAAGGGCTAGTGCCCGTTTTAATAGTTGAAAGTGATTGGAGAGCAACTAACGCCCCTCTCACGCCCACCATTTCCCAAAACACTTGCAGTCAAAATTTTGAGATAACTATTATGTCTAAAGTAGTTGAAAGTTCTGGAAATTAGGTCTTTGAGGATGATAACCCCCTTCACAATCCTCAGGGCAAGGGTTGTAATTTATGCCCTGGGAGCATATAAGGTACGGATTCAAATAATCTAATTGAGAACATCTAGAGAAAAAGGCTTAAATAAAGTTTAATAAAAGGGTTGTCAAAAAAGGCTCAAGGCTATTATATTCGCATCCCCAAAGCCTAAAAATGTTCCAATTATATAAATTGCCTATGTTGTAAAATTTGATATTTTTTTTTGGCAATAATAGCAGAAATTAATATGAGTAGGGCTCTAAAAACCTATGCTTTCTAAAAGCCAGAATATAATTTGTACTTTACTGAAAAAATTTCAAATGAATTTACTGAAAAAAAAATGTGCATTGTCAGTTTAATATACATATGCTGATATTTATTCCTTAAAATCATATTTAATCTTGATTTCTTAAAGTTATAAAAATGAAAACATCTAAAACAATTTTTTTAGTAAAGTACAAATTATATTCTGGCTTTTAGAAAGCATAGGGTTTTAGAACCCAACTCATATTAATTTCTGCTTGTTTTGAGTTTGACTCTTTTATTTATTTTGATTTCTGTTTCTATTGGGTTTCATTGTTTATTGATACTGATTTGAGGTAGTTGTATGCTTGGTATATTATTTGATTCTATTTTTGTTCGTTTTTAGTTTAATAGAGTTTTTTACTTTTTTTGAAAAATTTGTTTTGTGGAAAAAGTTTTTTTAAATTAATTGATGTTCGTTTTATATTGACATAGTCTTTTTTAAAAATTTTCTTTTTGCTATCTCAAAATTTTGATTGGATGTGTCTTGGGAGATGGTGGGCGTAAGAGGGGGGTTAGTTGCCCTCCAATCACTTTCTAGTATTATAAAGGGCACTAGCCCTTTCAATTTTCAATCGAATGAACCCTTTTTGAAGTTTTTACGGCAACCCTTTCTATAAAAACCTTATATGCCCCAGGGCATAACTTACAACCCTTGACCTGAGGGCTGTGGGGAGTTGTCATTCTCAAAGACATAATTTCCAGAACTTACAGCTACGTTGAAAAAATTTGCAAAAATTTGAAAAAAATTGTCCTCCAATTACTTTCGACTTTTAAAAAGGGCACTAGCCCTTTCAATTTCAATTGAGTGAGCTCTTTTTGAAGTTTCTACGACAACACTTTCTATAAAACCTTATACACCCCCCAGGGCATAACTTACAACCCTTACCCTGAGAAAAGCCGTACCCCGGAATTTTTTTCAGAGGGGTTTTTACTCAAAGATTTTTGTTCGGGGGGGGGTACACAAAAAAGCATCAAAAAATGCATACAAAATTTATTTAAATCCATTTTTGTTATGTTTTTACGAGTCAAAAAAAACATTTCGGGAGGGTTTGAAACCCCCTAACCCCTCCCCTCTGGGTTGTGGGGGGGGGGGGGGTGTTATCCTCAAAGACCTAGTTTACCTACCTTTTAACTAAGTTGAACAAAAAGGCTATCTTAAAATTTTGATTGGATGTGTTTGGGGAAAAGGCGGGCGTGAGAGGGGGGTTAGGTGCCCTCCAATCACTTTCTACTATTAAAAAGTGCACTAGCTCTTTCAATTTCCAATCGAATGAGCCCTTTCTGAAGTTTCTACGACAACCCTTTCTATAAGAACCTTATATACCCCAGGGCATAGCTTACAACTCTTAACCTGAGGGCTGTGGGGGAGGGGGGTTATCATCCTTAAATACCTAATTTTCAGAACTTTCAACTACGTTGAACAAAATGGCTATCTCAAAATTTTGATTGGGTGTGTTTGAGGAAATGGTGGGCGTGAGAGAGGGTTAATTGTCCTCCAATTACTTTCGACTATTAAAAAGGGCACTATCCCTTTCAATTTCCAATTAAATGAGCCCTTTTTGAAGTTTCTACGACAAAGCTATCTATAAACACCTTATATGCCCCCAGGTCATAACTTACGACTTATCCTGAGGGGTGTGGGGGGTTTGTTATCCTCAGAGACATAATTTCCAGAACTTTTAACTACGTTGAACAAAATGGCTATCTCAAAATTTTGATTTGGTCTGTTTGGAGAAATGGTGGGCGTGAGAATGGGTTGGGTACTCTCCAATCACTTTTGACTATCAAAAAGAGCACTAGCCTTTTTAATTTCCAGTCAATTGAGCCCTATTTGAAGTTTTCTTCGACAACACTTTGTATAAGAACCTTATTTGCCCCCAGGAAAAAACTTACAACCCTTATCCTGTGGTCTGTGTTTGTGTGTGGGGAGGGGGGTGGTCATGCTCAAAGAACTAATTTCCATAGCTTTCAACTACGTTGAACAAAATGGCTATCTCAAAATTTTGATTGGATGTGTTTGGGGAAATGGTGGGCGGGAGAGGGGGGCTCGTTGCCCTCCAATCACTTTCGGCTTTTAAAAAGGACACTAGCCCTTTCAATTTTCAATTGAGTGAGCCCTTTTTGAAGTTTCTACGACAACACCATCAATAAAAACCTTACATGGCCCCAGGGCATAACTTACAATACTTGCCTGGGGGTGTTGGGGGTTTGTCATCCTCAAAGGCATAATTCCCAGAACTTTCAACTACGTTGAACAAAATGGCTATCTTAAAATTTTGATTGGATGTGTTTGGGGAAATGCTGGGCGTGAGAGGGAGTTTAGCCACCCTCCAATTCCTTTCGACAATTAAAAAGGGCACTAGCCTTTTCCATTTCCAATCGAATAAGCCCTTTTTGAAGTTTCTACGACAACGCTATCGATAAAAGCCTTACATGGCTCCAGGACATAACTTAAAACCCTTGCTCTAAGGGCTGTGGGGAGTTGTCATCCTCAAAGGCATAATTTCCAGAACTTTCAGCTACATTGAAAAAATGGCTATCCCAAAATTTTGATTGGATGTGTTTGAGGAAATGGTAGGCGTGAGAGGGGGTTTAGTTGCCCTCTAATCACTTTCGAATCTTAAAAAGGGCACTAACCCTTTCAATTTCCAATTGAGTGAACCCTTTTTGAAGTTTCTACGACAACGCTATCTATAAAACCTTACATGACCCCAGGACATAACTTACAACCCTTGCTCTAAGGGCTGTGGGGAATTGTCATCCTCAAAGGCATAATTTCCAGAACTTTCAGCTACATTGAAAAAATGGCTATCCCAAAATTTTGATTGGATATGTCTGAAGAAATGGTGGGCGTGAGAGGGGGGTTAGTTGCCCTCCAATCACTTTCTGCTATTAAAAAGTGCACTAGCCCTTTCAATTTCCAATCGAATCAGCACTTTCTGAAGTATCTACGACAACTCTTTCTATAAAAACCTCAAATACCCCCAGGGTATAACTTGCAACCCTTACCCTGAGGGCTACGGGGGGGGGGGTAGGCTGTCATCCTCAAAGACATAATTTCCAGAACTTTCAACTATGTTGATTAAAATGGCTATCTCAAAATGTTGATTGGATGTGTTTGAGGAAATGGTGGCCGTGAGAGGGGGGTTAGTTGCCCTCTAATTACTTTTGACTATTAAAAAGGGCATTAACTCTTTCAATTTCCAATTGAATGAGCCCTTTTTGAAGTTTCTACGACAACGCTATCTATAAAAACCTTATGTGCCAAATATAACCCCAAAACAAACAGAAATTAAAATAAATAACAGAGTCAAACTCAAAACGAGCAGAAATTAATATGAGTTGGGTTCTAAAACCTTATGCTTTCTAAAATTCAGAATATAATTTGTACTTTACTGATGAAATGATGGGCGTGGGGTGATTCCCCCTCCGAAAGCTTTTGACTATTAACAAGGGCCCTAGCCCTCTCACTTCCCAGTTGAATCAGCCCTTTTTGAAGTTCACACGACCACGCTTTCAATAAAAACCTTACATGCCCACAGGGCATAACTTACAATCCTTGCCATGAGGGCTCTGAAAGGGTTATCATCCTCAAATACCTAATTTGTAGAACTTTCAGCTATGTTGAACAAAATGGATATCTCAAAATGTTGTTTGGAGAAATGGTGGGTGTGAAAGGGGGGTTAGTTGCCCTCCCATCACTTTCGACTATTAAAAAGGGCACTAGCCCTTTGAATTTCTATTCCAATGAGCCCTTTTGAAGTTTCTACGACAACGCTTTCTATAAAAACCTTATAAGCCCCCAGAGCATAACTTACAGCCCTTGTCCTGAGGGACACAGGGTGATTGTCCTCCTCGAAGACCCAATTTCCAGAACTTTTAACTACGCTGAAAAAAATGGCTATCTCAAAATTTTGATTGGATGTGTTTGGGGAAATGGCTGGTGTGAGAGGGTGGTTAGTTGCCCTCCAATCCCTTTCGACTATAAAAAATTGCACTAGCCCTTTGAATTTCTCATCCAATGAGCCCTTTTTATAGTTTCTAAGACAACGCTTTCTATAAAAACCTTATATCTCAAAATGTTGTTTGGAGAAATTCCCAAGGCATAGCTTAAAACCCTTGCCCTGAGGGCTGTGGGGGTAGTGGCTTCCTCAAAGACATAATTTCCAGGCTTTTAAACTACGTTGAACAAAATGGCTGTCTCAAAATTTTGATTGGATGTGTTTGGAGAAATGGTGGGTGTGGAAGGGGTGTGGAAGGGGCCTTTCAATCACTTTCGGCTATTAAAAAGGGCACAAGCCCTTCCAATTTCCAATAGAAAGAGAACATTTTGAAGTTTTTACGACAAATCCTTCGATACGAAGTGCCCTCTTCTAAAAGAAAGACAGAAACCAAAAAAAATACATTGTGTCAACATCGTTCTTTACTTAGGCAGCGGTATTGTGCTGCCTATTACATAGTCTTGAGAAAAGAATTACTACTTTCTATAAAAAGATAAATGATAAATATCTAATTCCTTTAAAAGAAAAAAAATCAGCCTTTCATCAATCAACCCATTAAGACACTAATTATATATAAACTTAAGCTGCCCAGAGATGATAAATTAAATGACACTAGCAACCTACGGAGACTACTGAGAAAGAAATTTGCAAAGCTGCTCGATCTTACTACGAACATAACGTCGAAGAATTGTTTAAAAACAAACCAATATTGGTATTGAGAGGTTAAAAGGTTGGGTGGCAAGACACTTAACCAGCTGAATTTTATCCTACCTAAATACCCTGCAGTTACCACCAATATCCTTAACAGGCTCTTTGCCTTCAGTATTGTCTCATCAATTACTAACTGATGAAATTCAGATAGCCATTTTGTTTGAAAAACATAATTTCCATCTGGAAATCAACTACGCCGAACAAAATGGCTATCTCAAAATTTTGATTGAATGTGTTTAAGGAAATAGTGGGCGTGGAAAGGGTGTTAGTTGCCTTCTAATCACTTTCGACTATTAAAAAGGGCACTAGCAATTCCAGTTTCTAATCGAATGAGCTCTTTTCCAAGTTTCTACGACAACTCCTTCGATATGAAGTGCCCTGGTCTAAAGGAAAAAAAAATAAATAATAATACATTGAGCCAACATTTTTCTTTACTTAGGCAGTACGATTGCGCTACCTATGATCGCACTGTTCTTCTCTTAAAACATTATAAAAATTATCTCAAACACTAAGAAGTAACATCATACTAAGTAATTTGCTTCATACAAATACCATGTGAATACTTATCTAATTACCCCACTTATTCTTATCACCTTTCTTACAGAAGGGTTTAATTAAATTTTCCTAAAATGGCTAGATTTTTCACTCTTTTTCAAAAACCCCATTCACAATCTTCGGTAATTTATCTTCAACTTTACAGCCACCATAATTAACAATCACATTTACCGAACTATAGGCACTTGGAGTCATCATTTTTAATCTATTTAGTACTATCACTTATTCATTTACTCCTTCATTGTCTAAGTGTCACAAAATTTTTTATTCTAATCTGTATCTTTTCCTACAACTTTGTCACTGTTTATCACTTTCTCAAAGTCGTCTGCCATCTCTCTTTAACAATTTCCTTGTTATTAATTGTAGAATGTTCTTATCTTTAACTGGGAATATTCCAGATTTACTATTCCTTCTCAGTTTCTTAACATATCATTAGTATTATACCGTCTTATTGCACCTTCCAGATAATCAGCAATTTTAGCCAAGACATCTATTTCACGTTTCTTTTATTAACATTTTAATGCTTCTTCATTTTTTGTTCATTTGCTTGTTAATTTTATATAAATCTTTCCCTTAAATGATTCTTGTACGAACCCATCTTCTTTTCCACTAAACATTAGCCATTATCAGTAATATTCCTAACTACGTTACTAACTATCCTTCCTAAGACAGCATTAGCGACTTCACAAAGTATTATACTAAAATTATTCCATCCATCTTCTATATTGTCAAATTTTATACTCTCAATTTTTTTATTTCAAGGTTCTTGGAAAGCTTCTCTCAAATTGTTATGCCGGAGACTATTGAGGTCATAGTCAGCCGGGTACCCAGAACAATCCTTAAGCGATTTCTCTGGAAAACATCTAGCAAATCTTCATCCGCCTTTCGAAGCGCTCATGCTTCAGAGCCATATTTGACTACTATCATCACTGTAGCTTCTAACATTCTAATTTTAGTGTGCAGACTTATCTTCCTATTCTTCCAAACTTTTAATAATTGTGAAAAAACACCCTGAGCTTTGGCTATTCTACTTTTAACATCTTCACTGCTCCCACCATCTTTACTTATAAAACTACCAAGGTAAGTGAAGCTGCCCACTTGATCAATCTTTTCATTACCCAACGTCACCTTTTCATCTTCACTTATTCCTAGCCTTAGTGATTTAGTCTTCTTAACATTAATTTTCAAACCTATTCTAGCACCATGAACTGGCAAAACCTCTAAAAGTTCATTCATTTTGCTCACACTTTCCTCTAGGATGCTTAAATCATCAGCATAATCTAAGTTCAGGAGAATTTTTCCTCCCCATTTGATTCTGTGATCTCCCATTGCCTTTCCTGTGCTCCTTAATACAAAGTCCATCAAAATAACCCATACAAAGGGGGATAGAACACAACCCTGCATAACTCCTGATTTAATACAAAACCAGCTGCTAACCTCATTTCCTACCTTAACCATAGCAATGTAATTCTCGTACATAGCACCAATCACTTTAATGTATTTGTCTGGTACACCATACAAGGATGAAACCTTTGATAAAGCTCTTCTATCAAACACAATCGAACGCTTGCTCATAATCTATAAAACTAAGGACCAAAGGTGTTTCACAACTCAGGCACGTATCAATTATTAACCTAAGAGCGAAAAATTGTTCGACGCATCCTCTACCTTTTCTGAAACCGCACTGCTCTTCTCTTATTACTTTGTCTGCGGCATCTCTCAGTCTAAAAAGTATCATATTACTAAGTAATTTACTACCTACAGAGACCAGACTAGTGCCTTGATAATTACCACACTCACTTTTATCACCTTTTTTATAAAGTGGTTTAACTAAGATTTTCTTAAAATCATTGGGTATTTCCCCTTTTTCAAAAATCATATTCATAATCTTCAGTAACTTATTTCTAACCTCAGAGCCACCATATTTAAGAAACTCATTTACCAGCCTATCAGCACCTGGAGCCTTATTATTTTTAATCCTTTTAGTACTGTCGTTAATTATTCCTCGCTAAACAAATCTTCCTTCACATCCAAGGTATCGTAATTTTTTCATTTTCCTCTATATCTTTTCCTGCAGCTCTATCTCGGTTTAGCAAAATCTCAAAATGTTCTGCCCATCTCACTTTAATTCTTTCCTTATCGCTAAATGTGGCACCACTCCTATCTTTAACTGGGCCAAGTCCAGATTAACTACTACCTCTCAATTTATTGACATGCCAGTACAATATTTTACTATTCTGCATCTTCCAGATCCTCGGCAATTTTATTCATGGCCTCCGCTTCACACCTCCTTAGTTCATATTTGAATGCTTTCTCCACTTTCTTTCCATTCCTTTTGTTTTCATATGATCCATCACTCAGATAATTCTTGTACAAGTCCTTTATCCTTTCTATTAAACATAAAGCTTTTTCACTAATATTCTTAGCTGCAGTCCTAGCTTTCTTCCCTACGACACCTTCAGCCACTTCACAAATTATTTTTCTAAAATTATTCCAACCATCTTCCACATTATCATTGTGATCCCTACATTTACCAGAAATATAATCCTTCCTATATACCCAAGTATCTTGTATCAATCATGCCTGTCTTTGGTTTACAATAATTTAATATACTTAGCCGTCTCACCATCATGTAAATACCATGTTATTTTGTGGACACTTTTATGGCCCATGCATACATGCAATGTCGCAGGATGGATCTGTTCTACTGTATGTTGACTGGTAGGCTAGGTGGCAAAACAAGCTGGAAATAGTGTGAAAATTCCAAATATCATTTTGACCTTAATATATACGTTTCAATGTTTAATATCAATCTTTGGTCCCATTAATCGATATAGGTGTCGAATTTTGTCCAACAGTACTAGTAGCATGAATCTTCTGAGAACCAACCGGTGAAAATAGTTGTTAATCAGATGAATTTTATTTACAGTAACAGGATCATATACAGGATCTGAGGTGAACATGTGGTAGTTTTGCTATGGTATAATATTACCCAGAACAGAAATGATATGGGTAAATGGTATTCTAGCTTAGAAAAAAATTTAGTGTAGGAAAGGAAAATAGCAGCGATAATTGCAACAATGTTATAAGCATAGCAATCTAGTCATTACCAATACAGTGTTTGGTCACGAAAAGGCCGATAAGCTAAGATGGTACTCGTATGCTAATGAAAACAGCCAACTAGCTTGCTTATGATATTGAAAGAGAAGCCTGATAGCATCGGTACAGGATACTAGGGCATATAGGCATGCTGTTATTGATATTGAAAGCAAAGATTTCATTATGTTACAGAACCAATAGTCTCAAGTCTTTGCAAAGCATAAAGTTAGGAAGGATAAACTATCTTTCGGGAAGTTATAACTTTGGCAGGATCGATGATAAGAATTTCTAGGACCATACCAATATTTTTTTTTTCATGCAAGAAGACTTTTTTTGATTTGTAAATATTTGGTATATTCTTTTCTTCTTGGAGAATACTTTTTCTTGTATTCAATTTTCTTGATGTATTCATTGTCATATAAATTCCTTTTTAGAGTTTTGATTAAAATTGAGTTGAGTCATTGCTTAATTACAAGTTCATTATAAAGAACTTTGAATATAGTTTTCTATATTAGCTAGGATTTTTGAGCCTTATAGATAGTTAAGGTGTGGGGTAGATGCTAGAGAAGATCTTCCCAAGCATTAGTTAGGTTGAGGAACCATTCTTAAAATGTTTAATCACCGATACAACTAAATCTGATATGTTGTTGTACCTATGAAATTGTTGTACCTCTGAATAGTTAAATAAAGAATATGATGATATTCTATTAATCTAACATTAAAATTAAAGGTCCAAGTGGTTAAGATTAAAGGTGCGAGGTACAGGTCCAAGTGGAGGAATATGGATGTGAAATAAAACAGGGAAAATACTTGCATTCGAACTAAAATTAGACTATTTAACTCGGTAATTCAGCAACCATGTGCCTTAAGAATTAAAAAAACTCAGGAATTAAATTTTTTATTGAAAAAAAAAATCTGAAAAAAAAGGTTGAAAACCCCGCAAACAGTTAATGGCACTAGGCAGCTTAGGAAATCATAGGTTTATTTTGAAGGTTTAGTTGGCTTTGGTAGTCAACAGAAAGTTAACATTTGAATTTTTACGGAATAAGTATTGTAATTTTAACTAATCACTGTTACTCATATAATTTCTTGATTCAACCTGACAACACCTGTAGAACTCTGGAATAAAATTAATTAACGCTGAAACTGTGGAAAATACGATTAATACGAGGAAATTACAATTAGAAAGCTAATGTGTAATTTTAGAATCACTTATATCGCCTGACGCATACCGAGTACTCGGTTTCCGAGCCAAACTCGGTCTCCTGGTACTATAAATGTATGGAAAAAACTCTTGGTAAAAATTATGATTTGCAAAATCTACCCTCTTTCCAGTTTATTTTTATTTTAGTTGTCAGTTTTGAGGGGATGGTGGACCTCTTAGGATCTGTTTCAGTAGATATATTCGATTTAAAGTACTTGTGTTGCTGTTTACTTTTATTTGGATAACTATTTTTGGATTTAATAGTATCAATGAATTGAATGTTTATTTTATTTTAAGATCCTCGATTGGATAAATCTTTTTCCCCCAAAACGGTGTGCTTGTAACTGAACCACCGTGTAACTGAACCACAAGCAACTGAACCCCTGTTACTGAACCACCGTGTAACTGAACAACCGTGGAACTGAACCACCGTGCAACTGAATCCCATTTAACTAAACTCTCGTGCAACTAAACCCCCGTGTAGCTTAACCCTATTTAACTGAGCCTCTGTGTAACTGAACTCCCGTGAAACTGAACCACCGTGCAACTTAAACACCTTGCAACTGAGTCACCGTGCAACTGAACCACCGTGCAACTGAACAACTATGCAACTGAATCCTCGTGTAACTGAACCATCGTGCAACTGAACCACTGAACTCAGTTTTTCAGTATTCTGAAAAAAATGAGGCAACATCATTGGGTAAAACATAACTTAGAATTTTTACATGTTCTACCTTGTTGGATTTGTTTGTTTCTTAAAGTCGTGCAAAAAAAAACGAAGATCCTTTATCAAAAACCATTAAAGCAGATTTATTTCTCTTTTTTCAGATGAATCAGACTTTTCTGGACGTTAAGTATTTAACATATGTGTTGAAAATTTTGACCTTTGTGAATCTAGATAACGAATTTTGATCAGATGTCTTTTAGAAGATTGCAGCTAAAAAGAATATCGGAGGGGGACTAGTTGCACTCCAGCTCTTTTTTTAAACTTCAAACCCTCAGGTTTATACCCTCAGTTGTTCCCGACACATTGCAGATACGTCGTCTTGTAAAACGCGATGCAAAAAGTACCTCTTGATTTAGTTGAAGATGCTTCTAAACATTTTCCGAACTATGTGACGGCTGATACAATCAGGCATTTTAGATATTGCTTGCAATTCGCTTCTTAGAGTAATAAGCTTCTTAGAACTGCATCTTCCTATGTTTGTGAACCCATTGTGCATATAGCAAACCTGTCTATGATCAATGGAGTCTTCCCAGAAATATTTAAATCAGCAATTGTTATCCCGATTCATAAAAAAGGCGATCCGTCTGAGATAAGTAATTATTGTCCAATCTCACTTCTCCCAGTTGTATCCAAAGTGCTTGAGAGAATTATCTTCCGACGTCTTTCTTCCTTTTTATTTGGGATTAATCCTTCACATTCGTTGATTTCTTCTCATCAATATGGCTTCCGTTCCAAATTTTCAACTGCTCATGCACTAATCGACGCCACACAGTTTATCCGTTCACAACTTGACCTTAAAAATACCGTAATTGGCTTATTTCTGGATTTTTCCAAGGCCTTTGACATGGTTGATCACAGTGTTTTATTAAGTAAACTCAAGAACATAGGGATTCGTGGAATTCCTTTCTCATGGTTCGGCTCCTATCTCTCTGGTAGAGTACAGAGTGTGAGTCTGGGCGGCATGACCTCGCATCCCCTACCTGTCCAGAGGGGCGTCCCGCAGGGCTCTGTTCTTGGTCCAATACTTTTTCTCCTTTATATTAATGATTTGGTTACAGGCCAGGATCCATCAGTGCACCCAGTACTTTTTGCTGACGATACCAACTTTTTCATCACCGGCCCTAATTTACCATCCGTCGTCACCTCTGCTCAAATTCTTCTGAATAGAGTACAGGTATGGTCTCTCGTTAACTGCATGACCATTAACAGCAAGAAAAGTCAGGTTGTATTATTTCGAACCCCTTACAAAAAAAATGAAGCTCAGCAAGCACTTGGCCTAATATATTCCACCAATCTCCTCCCGCAGGTCGAAGTTGCCAAGTTTCTTGGTGTCCACATAGACTCCTCCCTATCAAATGCAAATCATGTATCCTGCATCAGAGCCATAATTTTGCGACAGGTAAGTATGATTAATCGTGTGAATAATTTTCTTCCCCCTGATATCCTTGTCACCCTTTATTACTCTTTTATTTACCCATATATCTCATACTGCGGATCTGTTTGGGGCAACACTTATCCTTCAGTTACCAATAAATTAAAAACTGCCCAAAACCGTGCCATCAAAGCAGTTTTTCGGCTGCCCCGACTATATCCCACCCAGGACTTGTTCTCCGATTTTGGTATTATTCCTTTTGAACAAATTATCAAAAAATTAAATTTATCCCTTGCATACTCCGCTTACCATAAAAACCTTCCTCCCCAATTATTATCTTATTTTAATTGCAATAATTCTGAAGGCCTATGTCTCCGTTCATCCAACCGTTCCTTTATTGTCCCCAAGTGTGTCTCTAGCTCCGCCCAGCGATCCCCCATTTATAAATCTATACTTCAATGGAATATGATACCCCCAAGTATCGAGCTATCCACAAGTTTTCGCACGCTGTATAACAATGTTACTAAACTTTGATATTATAAATCTCTAAATTTGTAATCAATTTGCTTTAATTTACCCGTGTTTTCTCTTTTTTTTCTGTATTTTCTTTTTTTTCTCTCTTGTTCATTTTCAATTTTTTGTTGTTATGGTCCTCAACAAGTTCGCTTCCAGGATCCATATTATTATTGGTGTTATGTTTCATCTTGTTTTTATTTCAATAAATTCAATGAATTGATTGATAATTCCTTTTCACAAACAATAAAGGATCTTTTCTTGATAAAAAAAAAAAACACCTTATATCTTAACAATAGGCAACTTGCATAACTTAAAGCCCTGGCACAAGGGGCTAGGGGTTGTGAACCCTGGAGGCATTGTTATTTAACTTTTGAACTGTTTTAAATAAAATGTTCATCTCAAAATTATCGATCGGATGTATTTAGGGAAAAAGATGGTGGGGGTGGAAGCCCTTCATTAACTTTTAACTCTTAAAAGGTGCACTGGAACTTTGGATTTATAATCGAATGAGCACCCTTCCCCCCAAGTTCATACAAGGCTATTTTCTATAAAAACCTTATCTGTTAGCATTGAGTAACTAGTTAGAGTAACCGTGCATTGAGTAACCGTGCATTCGGGGGGAAAATGGCGTTTAAGAGGGAAGGGCTGATTGTCCTCTGATTACCTTTGATTCTTCAAAATCGAACTTGAAATTTCAATTTCCAATCGAATGAGCCTTCTCCAAAGCTTGTACGACCATCCCTTCATTAAAAACTTTAAATTTTAACGATGGGTAACTTGGAATAACCTACAGCCCTTACCCCGAGGACTGTGAAATTTTTGTTAATCACATTTATTAATCACGTTTTATTATTCGATTGGAAATTGAAATTTTTAGTGCCCTTTTTAAAAGCTAAAGTGATTGGAGGGCAACCAGCACCCCGACAAAACACCTCCTGTGGAAAATACCTCCGGGAAATACCACATCGTGGAAAATTCCCCCCCCCCACCCCAGAAAATGCCTTCCTGTGAAGAGTCTCCCCCTGAAAAATTGCCCTTGCCGTTGGTTGGTATCCAATCATTTTCCACTTATAAAAAAAGGACTTGAACTGCCTGGGGATTATAAAACAATTTCTGCCTCCATCCTCCTCTCGTCTCTCCCTTGAAGCTAATTCTGTATTTATCTGAAGGCTGATGAGAGATGAGATGTTTTGGCATTACAATGCACCCTTTGACGTACCTCCCTCTTTCCCTAGCTACAAAACAATCAGAGAACCCCATTGTTGAAATTTAAGTGCCTTTTTAAGTTTTGTAATTTGTCCATTGCTTTACAGATATTGTTTGTTATTGGGAAACATACGAACATTTTTCATGTGGGAACTTTCTGAAGGAGACGGGAAGGAGTTTTTGCAGGATTTTCCATGAGAAGAACATATTTTGCACAGAGGGGGGGGGGAAGACATTCTCATAACAGACAGACACGGGGGTTTAGTTATATTGGCATGATTTGCGAGAGGGTTCAGCTAAACGAGGGTTCAGTTACACGGGGTTCAGTTGCAAAGGATTCAGTTTCACGGTGGTTCAGTTGCACAGTTGTTCAGCTGTATGATGGTTCAGTTGCACGGTGGTTTAGTTATAGTGGTTGAGTTGCTTAGGGTTTAGTTACACGGTGGCTCATTTGCTATTGAACCCTCAACAACAACGTCAAACACGTAGTCAAACAAAATAGTTCCCACAGACAGATTGAAAATTTTATCAGACTTTTACCTACAACGGTTTAACATGAGAAGATAGGAAGACACGTTAATTACAAAATGTGAAATACTTTTTGGATCTTGAAGCCAAGTTCAGAGTAACATTTTTGTTTCTTAGGATGTTTTACAGTGATAAATATTTTGCAATTTATTGCAATTAATTATAAACTACACATTGAAATTCGTAACCGAAATTGTTGTACCTAAAGAATATATCAGTTTCACGACTTAGTTTCCTGCAAATCCATTAAATTAAACCATGAAACTTCTGTCAGTTGAAGAAGCTTGAATCGAGTGTACTTTAGTTTCAATTTTTGAAGGGTTTAACCATTTTGGTAAACCTTAAAATTTAGTGAAATATACTCAGCAGTCATACCAAACGTGGTACAATTGTACCATTTTGGTACATTTCACCTCTACTGGTACAATTTAGTACAATCCTGCAAAATATGGTGCAGTCTACAAAATTATAGTACAATTCAGCAGTTTCGTACTGATGTTTCAATTCTGTCATCTATAAATAATTTTATTTGATCTTGCTCGCCATAGTCAAGATAAGAGACAGACAAGCAGTCACCAATAACCTATTTTCTTTTTTCGTAAACCGACACTTCCGGCTTTCAAAGGTTGGACAAAAACATCTCTCAGTTTATCAACTATGAAACTTCTGTCAGTTGAAGAAGCTTGAATCGATTCTACTTTAGTTTCAATTTTTGAAGGGTTTAACCATTTTGTTAAACCTTAAAATTTAGTGAAATATACTCAGCAGTCATACCAAACGTGGTACAATTGTACCATTTTGGTACATTTCACCTCTACTGGTACAATTTACCACAATTCTACAAGATATGGTACAGTCTACAAAATTATAGCACAATTCAGAATTTTTGTACTGATGTTTGTATTCTTTCATCTGTAAATAGTTTTGTTTCACCTTGATCTTGCTCGCCATAGTCAAGATAAGAGACAGACAAGTAGTCACCAGTCACCTATTTTCTTTTTTCGTAAACAGACACTTCCGGCTCCCAAAGGATGGACAAAAACATCTCTCTGTGTATCAAGTCTTGCCGATTGGGAATGAAAAACTAACAATGAAGCTGTAATGACACTTTGGATTCGTCATGGTCGGGAATCTTTCAAGAATCCCTTGAAGGGATAGTTTTTTCCAAGTCTACTGGCAGACAGACACCTCAGAATAAAATTTTATGCATCGACAAGAATCAGTCTCCCAGTCCTACAGGCCCTTTAATTGAGATTTCTTGTAGCCAACGACCGTCAAGGAGCTCCGAGAATGCTAATGGTCGTCTAGTTAGCAGAACTCCAGAAGCAGTGAGAAAACGAAAAAGCATGGCCATAAGCAGTACTAAAACCAGTGAAGAAGAATCTTATATATCCTCACCTATTTTAACCAATATTAGAGAACAGTATTCTGACGTGAAGTTGGAAGTTTTATTGCAGATTCAGGGTTGAGCCGGTCTATGAGCACTGCTGTTGGAGGAAATTCAGTCAGATAGCTCAACTGTTGATGCTAGCTGTAGCAACAGTTTAGAAGATGACGAAACACCTTCAGTTACCAATGAAGCAGAATCCCACGTTGGAACAGCTGCTGGAGCTAAGAAAGCTACCACAAGGAAGCAGAATGACAAAAGAAAACTTACACTAAATTGAAATATTGACCTTGAAAACACTACATCGGCAAAGGACACATAAAGTAGCCTCGCTGTATTCTCTGTAACATCCGACTTATTGGGTATTAGTTTTCATATTAGGTGCCATCTGAGCAATCCTGCTCATTTAAAAAAGGTGTCTGAAACACTTAGGAATGCTCCCATGGTACGGTTCGCAATAGAAAGTATAGAAACGAATGAGAGGCTTTAAAAAAGTCAGAAAATCAGGGAGGCCGAACGGATTTTAAGTGAATTTCTGGCGAGGCATAACTTGGCAATCAATATTATGGAGGAGCTTCCAAAAATCTTAAATAGAGCATTTCCTGACTCTGAAATAGCAAAGGGTGCTCAGTGTGGTCGTACAAAAACTACACATATAATTAGTAAAATAATTGGAGAAGCAGCTTATGTGGACTTGTGTAACCTGATGAGAAAGAACTGTTTTTAGGTAATCATTGACGAAAGTACTGATGTGAGTAATTTGAAAAGCCTAGTTGTTGTTATTCGTCCTGTCAATGAAGTGAAGGAAGCTAAGAATGGTGGATGGAAGAAAGTTGTGAAGGACTTATTCCTGGAATTTGTTGAAGTACAGGAGTGCACAGCTAAAGATCCTTATACAGTGTTAAAAAAAACTTCGGTTTAAAGAAATTTGGAGGGCCAAGCAAATCTGATTGGTTTTGCATCAGATAATGCATCTGTGATGATGGGGAGAAAAAGGTGGTGCGCGATCAGAGCTTTCACTGGATCTACAAAATCTATTTGTTCTTGTGTGTACATGCCAATCCATCCATTTGTGTGCCAGTGCAGCAGGGCATAAGCTAACTACAGACGTCGAAGAATTCTGTCAAAACCCCTAAAATTACATTGGCAGAAGCCCAAAAAGGGCTGGTATAAAAATTAATTTTATTTTATTTTGATTGGATGCATTTGGGGGGAAAATGGCGGTTAAGAGGGAGGGGCTGATTGTCCTCTGATTACCGCTGATTCTTTAAAATTGAACTTAAAATTTCAATTTCCAGTTGAATGAGCCTTCTCCAAAGCTTGTACAACCATCCCTTCATTAAAAACCTTAAATTTTAACGATGGGTAACTTGCAATAACCTACAGCCCTTGCCCCGAGGACTGTGGGTGTTTTTGTTAGTCACGTTTATTAATCACGTTTTATTATTCAGTTGGAAATTGAAAGTTTTAGTGCCCTTTTTAAAAGCAAAAAGTGATTGGAGGGCAACCAGCCCCCAGAGAAAAACACTTGCTGTGGAAAATACTTCCAGGAAATACCACCTCGTTGAAAATATACCCCCCGGGAAAATACCTTCCCGTGAAAAATCTCCCCCTGAAAAGTTACCCTTGCCGTTGGTTGGTATCCAATCGCTTTCGACTTATGAAAAAAAAAACATGAACTGCCTGGGGATTATAAAACAATTTCTACCTCCATCCTCCTCTCGTCTCTCCCTTGGATTTAATTCTGTATTTATCCGAAGGCTCATGAGAGCTGAGATGCTTTGGCATTACAATGTACCCTTTAAGGTATCTCCCTCTTTCCCTAGCTACAAAACAATCAGAGAACCCCATTTTTGAAGTTTAAGTACCTCTTTAAGTTTTGTAATTTGTCCATTGCTTACAGATAGTGTTTGTTAATGGGAAACGTAAGGAAATTTTTCATGTGGGAATTTTCTGAAGGACAGGGGGAGGAGCTTTTGCAGGATTTTCTATGAGAAGAACACTTTTGCACGGTGGGGGGGGGGAAGACTTACACATAAATTCCTCTTTTTCACTTACCTTAGCACTCAACTAAACTAAAAATAACAGAACTCAAATAAAATATTCAAGTTTGGAAAACCATATTTTTCCACGAGGGGGTATTTCCTAGGGAAGGGTTTTTCCATGGGAGAAGGGAGGGGGTAAACGCCTAGACCTGTTGACAGTGAAAGGACAAAGGGAAGTCTCATTAACAGACATAAAAAAGGAGAAATAAATCTGGCTTAAGAGTTTGTGATGTCCTATTTTCTTTGTTTTTGCGACAACACAACAGGGCTTTTTATTAATCATCTTGACAGTCATTTATATCATGACTTTGACAAACAAACAATTCCAACAAGGTTGAATATTTAAAGATTCTAACTTTGGTTTTATGCAATTTATTTATGTACGGTGGTTGAGCTGCACGATAGTTCAATTATCCAAGGGTTCAGTTGCATGGTGGTTCAATTGCACGGTGGTCCACTTGCAGGGTGGTTCAGTTGCACAGGGGGTTCAGTTACACGGGGTTTTAGTTAAACTGGGCTGATTTGCAAAAGGGTTCAGTTAAACGAGGGTTCAGTTACACGGGGGTGAGTTGCATGGGGGTTCAGTTGCACGGTGGTTCAGTTGCACGGTGGTTTAGTTACAGTGGTTGAGTTGCTTGGGGTTAAGTTACAAGGTGGCTCAGTTACAATGGAACCCTCAACAACAATGCCAAATATGTAGTTAAATAAAATAGTTCCCACAAACTGAACGAAAATTTTATATGAGTTTTACCTACAATGATTTAACATGGTTTCTACAAACATGGTTAACATGTTTCTACAATGGTTTAGAAAGACACGTCAATTCCAGAATGTGAAATATTTTTTGGATCTTCAAGCCAAGTTAAGAGTAAAAGTTTTGTTTTTTAGGATGTATTACAGTGAAAAATATTTTGCAATTTATTGCAATTAATTATAAACTATACATTGAAATTCTTAACCAAATACGTTGTACCTAAAGAATATATCAGTTGGACGACTTAGTTTCCTGCAAATCTAATAAATGAAACTATGAAACTTCTGTCAGTTGAAGAAGCTTGAATCGGTTCTACTTTAATTTCAATTTTTGAAGGGTTTAACCATTTTGGTAAACCTTAAAATTTAGTGACACATACTCAGCAGTGATGCCAAACGTCGTACAATTGTACCATTTTGGGACATTTCCCCTCTACTGGTACACTTTAGTACAATCCTGCAAAATTTGGTACAGTCTACAAAATTATGGTACACTTCAGCTTTTTTTGTACTGATGTTTGTTTTCTGTCATCTATGAATAGTTTAATTTCACCTTGATTTTGCTCGCCATAGTCAAGATAAAAGACAGACAAGTAGTCACCAATCACCTATTTTCTTTTTTTGCAAACAGACACTTCCAGCTTCCAAAGGTTTGACAAAAACATCTCTCTGTGTATCAAGTCTTGCCGATTGAGAATGAAAAACTAACAATGAAGCTGTAATGACACTTTGTATTCGTCATGGTCGGGAATCTTTCAAGAATCCCTTGAAGGGACAGTTTTTTCCAAGCCTACTGGAAGACAGACACCTCAGAATAAAATTTTATGCATCGATAAGAATCAGTCTCCCAGTCCTACAGGCCCTTTAATTGAGATTTCTTGTAGCCAACGACCATCAACGAGCTCCAAAAATGCTAATGGTCGTCTAGTTAGTAAAACTCCAGAAACAGTGAGAAAAAGAAAAAGCATGGCCATAAGCAGTACTAAAACCAGTGAAGAAGAATCTCATATATCCTCACCTATTGTAATCAATACTAGAGAACTGTATTCTGACGTGGAAGTTGGGAGTTTTATTTCAGATTCAGGGTTGAGCCGGTCTACGAGCATTGCTGTAGCAAGGCAAGAGGAAATTCAGTCAGATAGCTCAACTGTTGTTGCTAGCAGTAGCAGCAGTTTAGAAGATGACGAAACACCTTCAGTTACCAATGAAGCAGAATCACACGTTGGAACAGCTGCTGGAGCTAAGAAAGCTACCACAAGGAAGCAGAATGACAAAAGAAAACTTACATTAAAAAGGAATAGTGACCTAGAAAACAGCACATTGGCAAAGTACCTTTAAAGCAGCCTCGCTGTATTCAGTGTAATACCGACTTATCGGATAGTAGTTTTCATATTAGGTGCCATCTGAGCAATCCTGCTCATTTAAAAAAGGTGTTCGCAATACTTAGAAATGCTCCCAAGGTACGGTTTGCAATAGATAGTATAGAAACGAATGAGAGTCTTGAAAGTCAGAAAATCAGGCAGGCCGAACGGATTGTAAGTGAATTTCTGGCGAGGCATAACTTGGCAATTAATATTATTTAGGAGCTTCCAAAAACCGCAAAGAAAGCATTTCCTGACTCTGAAATAGAAAAGGGTGCTCAGTATGATCGTACAAAAAGTACACATGTAATTAATAAATTAATTGGAGATGTAGCTTATGTGGACTTGTGCAACCTGATGAGAAAGAACTGTTTTTAGGTAATCATTGACGAAAGTACAGATTTGAGTAATTCGAAAAGCCTAGTTGTTGTTATCCGTCCTGTCGATGAAGTGAAGGAAGCTAAGAATGGTGGATGGAAGAAAGTTGTGAAGGACTCATTCTTGGAATTGTTTGAAGTACCGGAGTGCACAGCTAAAGATCTTTATACAGTGTTAAAAAAAAAACTTCTCTTTAAAGAGATTGGAATGCCAAGCAGAATCTGATTGGTTTTGCATCAGATAATGCATCTGTGATGATGTGGAGACAAGGTGGTGTGCGATCATAGCTTTCACTGGATCTACCGTACCTATTTGTTCTTTTGTGTACATGCCAATCTGTCCATTTTTGTGCCAGTGCTGCAAGTCATAAGCTACCTACAGACGTCAAAGAATTCTGTCAAGACCTCTAAAATTACATTGGCAGAAGCCCGAAAAGGGCTGGTGAGTTTCTCAAAATTCAGAAGTTCATGGAACTTGATGAACACAGAATCCTGCGCCATGTCACAATTAGGTGGCTTTCTCGACTTCCAGTTATTATGCGTTATCTCGAACAATGGGATTAGTTGATACTTTTCTTTCGGAGTGAAAGTTTTAAAGAAGGAAACAAGCCAGCAAAAGCCACAGCTACACTTGAAAAATTTCTGTCCCCTACATTCAAAGCTTATTTTGCTTTCCTCGCATATATCCTACCGCTTGTTACTGACCTGAATCGGTTGTTTCAGTGGGAGGATACTCAAATTCACATGTTGTACAGTAGAGTTAGTGAGCTGTATAAAGCGATTATCAACTATTTTATGGTTGACAAAATGAGGCAAAGGTTTTTCAGTTCAAAATACTCGTCGGCTAAAACCTTAGACAGACTGGACCCAAAGATAGCCATGCCTCCTGACTGCTCGAACTTAAGCATTGTCCCACTACCTGTCCAGTTTCCAAATTTGGCAAAGATGTGGAAAACAATGGAAAAGACTACTATTTTGCGCTGATTTCAAGAAATGTGCAGTTTCTGACCCAGTTTCTTTTTGGTTTAAAGTACAAGAACGATGTGATGGTTCCCAAGTCAAAAGTTTCCCATTCTTTGGTGTATTCATGATGAAAATGCTTTTCCTACCACATTCTTCTGTTTGTGCCGAGTGGGCTTTTTCAACTGTCAATTTAAACAAAACAAAATTAAGAACTAAACTCAGCTTTACTACTCTTAATGCTGTTTTGGGTTCTAAACGAGTCGTTACCAAGGACTGGAAACCCCCAATGAGCATGGTGACACGACCCAACTGGCGAAGTACTGAAAAAGGGTACAGAAAATCTGTAACTGGGAGTGCCACCGTGGCATCTGATTAGTGATAATGTTTAATGTCATATTTTTGTTATTTGATATATATGATGTATAGTTTTCTAGTATAGAGTGGTTGGAAACTCAGATAACTCAAAATTTATAAGGCCAACTCCAGTTTTAAAAATAAAAGATGCCGTTATCTAAATGTTTAAGGTGATTTAATAAATGAAAAGATGGTCTTTATTCTATCATTTGTGGGGATATATCCAGCTCGACCTTACAAGGCGAGCGAAGGATCTTTTAAATGTATTTTGGACGAAAATATTGTTTCAACATTAAAAACTCAAGTACGTGTTAGACCAGACCATAATCCCCACAGTCACTTCTTTAATCAACCTCAATTTAAAAAGAATTGTTTTCCTGTATTATTTGTAGGCGGTAGCGTATATTAGAGGAGGTCTACAGTAGTGATCCTCCCCTCCTCCATCGAGATCTTCATAAAAGGGAGATTTGTGTGCAGACTATTAAATAAAAAAACAGGTCTCAGCAACTGCTTTTGGGCAATATTCTGTAAGAATACAATGTTAAATTCAATTTTAGCCCTTGATTTGTATTAAAATCGTCATTTGGGACCAATTTCGGGAAGGTCCTATAAACGTTGGCAAATGGCCGAAAAACGACTTTTTTAGCCTGTAGTAAAATGCTACAGTAGTAATATATGTTAATCTGAACAATTTCTTCAAGTACTGTCTGGAGTAATGTGCTGTATTAGAAGAGAAAGAACAATAAAAGAATGGAGAAAGAAAGTGAATGAAAATGTCTTATACAAAATTTTCATAGATAGTACTGTACTTCACCGACGATCCGTAGAAAAAAATTAGTGTATGTCTCAGTGTTGCCACTACGAATTTCTAACACAAGTGAAAAAGCACCGGAAAAGACCAATAAGATCAATCAATCAATCAATCAATTTATTTATTCAACAAATAAATTCACAACAAAACACTTCAGCATAGACTCCCCTGTAAGGCTCAATGGCCAGGAAAAAACAAGGGAGAAGAAAATGAAACAAATACATTAAAAAAAACATTTTCAACATATTGAATTTACACCTTTCTGAGACTCAACACAATAGAAAAAAATCAAAATAAAAAAAGAAAAAGAAAAATGTTTAAAAGACTCTAACTTTAAAACTTTAACAGACCCCCCCCCCCAAAAAAAGAAAAAAGAATAAAATTTCCCTAAAAAAAAAAAAAAAAAAAAAAGACAGAGTTTCAGAGTTTTCAGAGTTTAGAGTTCAGAGTTTTTATTCACCAATAAATACAAAATAGAAATATAATACCCCTATTCCCCTCGAAAGGCTCCATGACAAGGGATACAAGGGAGATAAAATATACAGTATACCCAACAACCAAAAAAAGAGAACAATAGTCAAATAACATACAATATTAAAAAGAGAACATGCCTGAGGCCTGGGAGTCAAAGCGCAGAGAAGACAACCATACACATTGAAATAAACACTCAGGGGACATCAACTCCTCAGAAGAAGAAAAAAACAATAAATAAATAAAATAAACAAATAAATAATAAAATAAGTAAACAAAAAAAAAACAAAATGCTATTCTGTTTGATTTTTAACAAAATGGTCCTTAAGAATCCTTTTAAAAGTCCCAAACGAGTAGCCTCTCTGTACTGAAGAAGGTAGAGAATTCCAGACCTGTTGACAAGTAATGAGAAGATTGAAATCCGATCACATAGTAGGGGTAGGAGGAAGGCTGATATTAAATGAAGAACGAATGCAATATGGAGCTGAATCAGAAATAAACACGGGAGTTTTTTGAAGAGATTTGGGAAGATTGCCATAAAGCTGATGAAAGACAAAAGAGGCACAAGAAGAATGTAAATAGACTGTAGATTTAAGAGAGATCAAAAACAAACTGTTAAGAGGGTAGCTTTCGGCCCCTCAGAATTCTTACTGACTGACTGTGAGTTTCTTCTTTTATATGTAGCCATTACTTCCTAAAGTGTTGTGGCCCATGCAGCTCAGCAGAAGGATACCCTACAGTTTTGCCGAATGTATTATTTGAAAAAGTGTCTGATCGACAATTAGTTTTTTTTATTATAGGGTCATCAATAGCTGCAATCTACGTTTGCGGCATTTTGTTCAGTAATTTCAGAAAAAGAGAAAAGTTACAAGTATCTGAACGCAGTGTGATAATTCAGATAGTCCATTTTGTGGAAAAACTGGATAAGAGACAATCAATTTAGATGAGTAGTGCTGTCCCTTTTTTCCACTTTCTCAAAAGAAAAAAAAATCAAGTTTGGACGGCTTTTTCTATTTTCGTCCCTATTTGGAGCTATGAGCAAAGACTATTACAGAAAAATAATAAGAAGAGAGTACTTTGTGGGACAAATCCCAATTGTGTACGATGCGTTCCATGGTAGTGACGCCTCTGAGGTATCAAGCGCAGCCCTCCCAGGATTTCAAGCGCAGCCCTCTGACGTCAGGATACACCTGTATCTAGCTGGAAAGACTCCCACCCCTGGCAAAATTCCAATGACAGCCCTATCCCTTTTCTTATGACAGCCCTCTGACGCCATGTGGCACACACCCGTTTCAAGCGTACGTCTTGTTTCTGGGCAAAATTTCCCATGTCTAGACTCGTTCCCAGGTGGTAGAAGTAATTTTATGGATCGAAAGTCAGTTTTTTTTCTGAAAGTGAGACAGTCAAAATCAAAATGTATGCTTATGCATTATTGAATATTGAAAATGTTGATGAACCGGGACCTAGAGCGCCTAAGGTATTGGTGGAAATTACAAGTTGTTTCCGACTAACCCTAGAATGGGACAAGATGTATAATGGATATATTATAACATTAAGCAAATTCAAGTCGTAAGAACAAGTATACTTTGCGGCTAAGGTGAATATAGTGCACATACAGAGATTACAAGATGGATTAAATGCGCTGGCAAAATATATTGCAGAGAACAATTTATAGAAAACTGTTAGCCTGTATTTGGTAGTGAGAGTTTTAAAATGGATAGATTTGAGAACCAGAAAATCTGACGCAATCTTCTAAAATTTGAACAATGTCTAGTTGTAGATGATGACTTTCTGGAATTATCTCTTCAAAGAAAGATATTTTCTCAAGAAATGCTTAACGATATAATGGGAACTGATTCCCCAGCTTTGAACTACTGCATGAAACTTCGTCGTCGTGGTCTCCAAGCTTTTACTCAATTTATAGATATATTAATTGTGACAAAACAAAATGATATTGTTGTTAAGCTCTTAACCACTACTTAGACGGTCATTTTGTAACGCTCCTAGGAGACATTTTTATTGTTTGAGAGTCAGCTTGTTTCTGGAAGTGAGAGTGTCAACAACGAAAAATGTTTTACGCATGCCCACTATGCTTGTATACTTCGGGCAGCTGCTCATCCTGTGAGAATTTTATTTTTGCTGATGACTTCAATGAAAAGTGTAAATTATGCAATCCGTGTAAATTGCATAGAGGATATGCAGTGCAAATTAAAGACTGTAATTCCTGTCTCGAAGAGATTTGTGACTCTCATAATAGAGGATTCTTAAGTTTTAATTGTCACTACGATAAATGCGATCAATGGGAAAATGCTTAACTTGGCCTGATTGCGAAAATCCAAAGCGTGAGTTCAGTCTATTTTTAAGAGACTGGTATCGTCGCGGCTGTAAATATTTTTGGGAAGAAGAATCTGGACTACGCTTCAGTTGCTGGAATAATAAAAGAGTCTGGTTTTTACGACATCATTCTGAGGAAACTGGTTACTTTGATTATAAACCTACAGACTTTTATTTGGCTGTTACAGAAAGTGATTCTTCATATGAGAACTTTGTATGTGATGTTGCTCCAAATAAGCAAATTGAAACACGTGAATTTTGTAATATGAAACAGAGTAGTATTATTGACTTTACAAAGAGATTTAATAAAAATGAAGTTATGCTATATTGTAGAAAATGTGAGCCTGACTTTGCACGTCAAGATGAATACAAATTGAATCCTGACGAGCTGTTACCACTTTTTGTTTCGGATGATTACCTATACGCAGAAAAAGAACTCTAAAGGACACAGTGTTTTGTATATATACAAATTTTATTAAATAAAATTACATACATTTTTAAAGTATTTCACTTCTAGGGCACCGAAATTTATATTATAGTGGTAGGAAAGAGTATTTTAAACAAGAAAGTCGTTCAATCGAGGATTGTCACCATAATTCTTGAGGAATTCCATGTAAGCTTGTCCAAGACTTGGAAAAATAAAATATTATAGGGCATGAAAACCTCAGCCTTTCGTTGATAGATCTTGTACCCGCTTCCAATTTTGAATAATAGATTTTTCGCTCTGCTCAAGAAAATTTTCAATATGAGGCATGTAGAATGTATACGGTAGGCCAAGCGAATCAAAACATTTTATATTCTTCGCTGTTTGAAAGATGCATAACCAATGCCCCGTCTTTACACTGGATGGACTGCTATTAACAATAATTAAGGTATTGTCAACATGTTGAATATGCTCCAGGAGATCTGAAGGTATGCAATAGGATTTATATTTCGACATTTAGGGATCCATATTGAATACACTGAGTATTTGCTTCATGTTCATGGTGCCAAGTCAAATAAAACACTACCGTCAGGGGTAATTTCCCAACAGGTTTCAAATTGATTTAGCGAGATTAATGCAATACTTTCCTCCAATTGTTTGGCAAAGGTACACCCTAACCGTACATTCCCCGTCCGGACAATACTCATATCCTCAGTACCAGACAAGTCCAATACAATGATGTCATGACTTTTGGCAAACATTCCTTCACTTTTACTATTTTTGAATAATTGAGAATCTCGATCTAGGGATTGCATTGTCAATTCATAGAGGGTCCTGTAGGATATATCAAATGATAAATTTTAGAGCAGAATTCCATTTACTTTACACACAAGCGATGAAAGTCCAAACATTTCAAATTTAAGCGGGATATCTGTCCATGATCCGACAGTTCTAGCACTTTAAACAAAATCCAATGCCAATTTTAAAGGAATTTTGCCATTGATAAATGACGAATCGGTATAGGTACTCGTACCTGTAACAATATGGGGTTGATTCGTGATTGTATGAGGCACGATCAATTTGATATTATTTCCAGCAGTGCTTATTCGTGTTATGGGGTTGATTCGTGATTGTATGAGGCACGATCAATTTGATATTATTTCCAGCAGTGCTTAAAATTCAGTTGCCAAAGTCACAGAACTTATAACTTGTTGTTTTCGCACATAAAGTATTGCCGAGGTGAGAGAGACTGTTACATCGGGTGCAGCGTCCAGTACTTTTCGCATAATATAGTTGGACGGTGCGATTTGTAGTTTTATATCACTCATTACATTATGAGGCAACCATTGAGGTATATTAAATATATCATGATTTAGTTTCCTGACTAAATGTAAATCTTTAGTAGTCGCCTCTCTAAGAATATTGGTATTGTCAGTATTTGTTTTATATTCATAACCCAGTGCTTGTCCCCTCAACTGCTTGTAAGACATTGGAATCATCAACATGAATTGTATATAACTTGCAAAGTTTGAAAGATTGTTGCTAGTGCTCAACAATGTTCCATTTATGTGGACACTGATTTGTCGAAATAAATTGTGTAGTACAAATTTTTCTTAGTATAACCCCTCGGTGCCACCTTGTTTTTCATTGTTAGATTTAAATCTATAAATGTCGAATTAAAATCGATAAAGTAGTCTTCATTGGAATAAATTTGAAAAATGGACATTTTCAGAGAGCGGTTGTTGCGGATAAAATTGTTCGTGGTATCCATGTTTTACATTGACATCTATATTTTCCGCATTTAAAAGATTTGGAGATTAGGTGACTGAAGGGTGAAAATCTTTATGCTGTAGATATGCCATTTTCTCGAGGAATAGAAATCCTTTTAGGATCTTTGTAATTTCTTTTTTGATGCTTTACGCTTCCGGGCTGACTTGAAACTGATGAGTGATGAGGTATTTCTCCTCCTTTTTAAACATTTTCCGCGTTGTTTCAAACGCTCACCGAGGGATCGTGCGCTCGACCTGAGATTTTGCAAAACACTTCCTTGAATATCTTTCCCAGAGTCCCAATCATGTAATATATAGAACGCAAAATCCACTGCAACCGTTGCAATATATTTTCTAGCCAAGGGTAGTGCAAAACAAAACAGCTTAGCAAACCAACTGCCGAGACCGTGCCCGCACATTGACGAACGACCTCTATAACAATCCATTCCATGTTCAACTGTCTGGACCAACTGTCCAGACACCTGTCGGACCAACTGTCTGTAGACCAACTTTGGACCAACTGTCTTGGTCCAAAGAATAGCAGCATACCAATCAACATAAGGACAGACAAACTGAGTTCTATTAGCCTTTTCACTGAGTGGTCTAATTTTTATGCCATATGTGCAATCCTTTCTTAGGATATCATATGTATTTTTAAGAATCTACAAGAGGAACTTCATACCTTCCCTAAAATTTAATGGCAGGGGAGAGTTTCGTCCAAAAATCACTCGTTTTATTCAAATCGTCATAAAAAGGATCGGAAACATTGGATATGAATGTCACATAAAAACCTTCAGGCTTTATGAACGTCTTCAGCGGGTATCCACAAATCAAAATCTGAGTTGTATCTTAGCCAGCAAACAAGCACTGTCGCTTACCCTGGGGAGTAGGAGTCTTTAATGCCGTTTCAATTTGATAAATTTCACTATTTCCAACTTTTTATAATTCATAATCATAAAAACCGCCAAGAATCTCTTCATCTTTCATATCACGAAGACGATACGTTATAGGTTTAGTATCTAGGATTTTTGACAATTTAAAAAGTTCAGTGGACGACAAGTAATTTCCCTTTTCAAAAATGTTTCTTTTACGATTGATTCGACCAGTGTCACCGACATTAAATTTTTTCTTCCCCACCTTTTCATTAGAATATTGTTTAAGAAAATGTGTATTGTCACTATGATGAACTTCCTGAGGGGTAGCATTGAACAAGGATCGATGAGGACGTTGATTATAAATCAACACGATTTTATCTAAATCATGAATAAATGCAGCCGCATTTTTCAATGTACATTACCTTGAAATTAAAAGCCGAATTGTTCATATTAAATGTTCACCCAATGCTGCCTTTATAGGACTCTGATTATGATAGAGCATTGTATTATATTTCAATATAATTTTGTTTACATGTGGATTAGCTAATTCACTTCCATGGTCTGTTTGAATTTTTTTATATGAATCCTGTTCAAAGATGGATTCAAGGGCTTTAGCAACATCATTACTTCTCTTTGACTGCAATGGAACTGCATATTCATAGCGACTAAAGACACTGATTGCAAGTAAAATATGCTTGCAGGGTATATTATGACGTCTTTGAATCGGGTCTAGATTCAAAAGATCTGCTTGTAATATATGCAGAGGGTAAAAGGGTTTAGTTTTTCGATAGTGATTATCCCTATTCCTATAATTTTGATGTAGAGTATAACTGGATTCCTTTTGTAAAGCTTGCTAGATTTTTTTTAATTCCAAAAACCTGAGCAAGTGTAGAGTGAGAGTATTCATGACTTATAAACACTTTTCAAAACTTGATCCATTTTGACGGTAATTGTACGCTACCCTTTTGCGTACTACCGGGCGAATCAATACGTCTTCGCATTTGTCTAGCTACCGGTGTCAAATTGCCACTAGGTGTGCTTTCCAAGAAATATTTAAAATCATCATATTCTACCTTTAATGAGGTTGATGGACTAGGTTCCTTTAATTTCTTTAGAATTTGCTTATTGCTAATAAGACGTTTAGGTAAATTTGAAGAATTAAAAAAATATATATAAATGATTATCAATGGAATCGACCTTTTTAAGATTTGCAATCAGCTCCGATAACAAATCAATTAAGTTGTAGGTATTGCCCTGGATTATAACTTCATTCTTTTTCTCATCAATATTTTCATTTTCAGCGAGATACGTCAAGAGTCTTTTACCTTATTCACGATAGGATTGAGGCAACAAGTCTACAACACTTGTTAATAAATCTTCTTTTTTCGTTTTTTTAAGGTTTCAAAACTTTCACCGTTTTCAGAAGGTTGATCAATGAAATTGACTTTGAGTGGTTTTCACGATAAGATTTATGTTTGTTGACACGACGAAGGGCATTTTGAAGCAAAATTAATTTTTCATCATCGGAAATTGTTTCAGTGTTAATAAATTTATCAAGATAATCTTCAAAGTGCTCTTTGGGTGAAAGAGCAAGTTCAAATGGCGTCAATTTATAGGGTTTAGCTATTTCTAGAGAATAGTGTTTACGAGTCTGGCAATTATCGGTAGTAACAATGAAAAGAAATTACCACCCGCTTGAACAAGACGTTTCCTGTTACAAATTGCTTTCTTTTTGCAAGCTAGAGCGCGTACAAGTGACGGATGTTGCTCTGTCTGCTGTATAACACGATCTGACAGTTGAACATTACCTTCCGTTAAATCTAAACAAAGTTCCAACAAGAGATTAATAAATTCTTTGTCAACACCATGCTTGAGTATTGCTTTTCTATATCGTGGATTTGCATTTGCTAGCACGGAAAATAAATGCCGATGCTCATATAGCTTCTTCGCGTCATGATTGCGACTAATGACCCTTTTTACTATTCACCGGTAGATATACAGTAATTTCATTATCGACAATATCAGTGACTACACGCAAATCTTCGGGTGTGTTCTCATTCAATTCCAATAATATGTATCCATAAGGTTTATTAGTTGCTTGATTGTACGCCGAAATTTAAAGTTTGGGTTTACCAGGGTATACTTGTTTGTTTAGAGTTATAAGAGAATTTGAATCGCGAACAACTCTATAGATGATATAGTAGGTACAGTTCAATGCAAGTTTTCTCATACATTTACTCTGATGAAAAAGATTATGGAGCACAATAGTTAAAGAAATGTTTTCGTGATGGGTCCGGACCGTGAATAATTGTAACATTTCCTGCGATCACTCTTCAATTTATTCAGCTAAATCGTCAATAATCAACCACGAGTTTGGTGCAATGCTAGTAAAAACTTCAAGTCCTTGTATGAACTTTATGCTCGGGTCGATCTTCTTTATTTTATCATAAGATTCTGGCCATATACTATAGCAATAATGGATATTTTTCGGATTCTCTTAAAACATTTTATCACAATTCTGAAATATTTTCGTTAAAAGTATTGTTTTACGAGACACGAACGGTCCACAAAGAAACGAGCTGAATGGTGTTTTAAATTTATACATACTCCTCCAATGTCAAAATGCAACTAACCAAACCTAACCTCAATCTGCTGAATAAATATTCAAGAGGAAATAGAACATACATGGTTTCTTTAATTCACATAAAAAAAATATATTTACAACAAACATTAAAAAATAATCACTTGAATATGCCACTCAGAGGGCTGGAGGATGAGACAGAAGGTGCCACAGCGGCCGGCAACGAGGCCGGGGAAGGGCGAGCGCCCGGCAGGGCAATACCAAGTAAAAATAAACAAGTAAAAACTAAGGATAAAGATAACAAGATAACGATAACAAGTAAAAAAACGTGAAAATTACGGCTTTGCGCAACGAAATATATATATATATATATATATATATATATATATATATATATATATATATAGTATATATATATATATATATATATATATATATATATATATATATATATATATATATAATATATATATATATATATATATATATATATTATATATATATATATATATATATATATATATATATATATATATATATATATATATATATATATATATATATATATATATATATATATATATATATATATATATATATATATATATATATATATATATATATATGTATGTATATATATATATATATATATATATATATATATATATATATATATATACATACATATATATATATATATATATATATATATATATATATATATATATATATATGTATGTATATATATATATATATATATATATATATATATATATATATAATATATATATATATATATATATATATATATATATGTATATATATATATATATATATATATATAAATATATATATATATATATATATATATATATATATATATATATATATATATATATATATATATATATATATATATATATATATATATATATATATATATATATATATAAATATATATATATATATATATATATATATATATAAATATATATATATTATATATATATATATATATATATATATATATATATATATATATATATATATATAATATATATATATATATATATATATATATATATATATATATATATATATATATATATATATATATATATATATATATATATATACATATATATATATATATATATATATATATATATATATATATATATATATATATTATATATATATATATATATATATATATATATATATATATATATAAGTAAATATAAGAACACTGCGAAAAAAAGACTAGAAAAAAGAAAGTGCCGAGCTGGCGACAGAAAAAACGGTCCTCCTCCCCGCAACAGACGGCCCCCTCCCCCCTCGCACAACTATAGAGCTTCCTCCAGACCGAGTTGGTTACTATAATTTACACATTCAACTTGATCTGAAGTAAGATAGTGGCCATGTGATAGTACTTTCACACCACCCTCGAGTACATAAACTTTGTTCGATCTGGTGGACATGGCATTTTTTCCTCCCGAACTGTATAGTTTTTATATTTTAAAAAGCGAATGGCCATGACACTCGCTCTTGGAACTAAATTATGTTCTATACAGTTCCCATTAACACTCATGTTGATATTTTCCTTTACATAGTATGATGGCACCCCCTTGGAGACTTTTTTTGGTAGTTTTATTGTGCGTTTCCATTCATTACACCTTCGGACCCGGAAATACACCATGCGATACCAAGTCACTCCCCGTCTATGATTTTAATTTAAGCAACTAATTTGGGGCCTGGTGTTTCACCAGCTCCAGATAGAGGGACTCATCCCAGTGTGTATAATCCATCAGAGAGCTAATGTACTCCCCATTTTCCAAATCGTCTAGTAAATTATTAGTTTTAACTTTCAACTATAATGAATCTGCATCCCTGTTATACACTTGAACTTGTCCCATCCCCAGCCATTGGCGCTTACGCATATTGTAATAAAACCCCAACATGAGTTTCTTTGAAATGAGTTTCAACATGAGTTTCTAAAATAGCACTGCCAGTGGCAATGTTTCTATTTAATATTACATTTCTTTTTTCTATATAATAGGACCATATTCGAGTCTATAATCGTAAATGATCTGAAGTTTGGATCCGCAATGATTCAGACACATTCTTTAGGGTCAGTCACAACGTCACAACGACCCCTGTTACGCACACTCTCACACATCTTACCAAGGCCCGAATTTATAGTGAGTTTAATGATTTTTTTACCTTTGTTTCTGCTTGAGGTCGTTTATTGACAAAAGTGTAAACAAACGTCTTCATGTAAGGCTTTTGATCAAATTGGAGGGCTCTCTGGATCTTTGTGACATTGAAACCGCTGGTAAGTATCCACCACTAAAGAACTTGGTGTACAACAATATTCGAATTCGGCTCCAGGTAGGCAATAAGATTTTGTTTTGAAGGTGGCCGATGCATACCTTTACTATCTACTATAGATAAAGTGCAAGGACTCAAAGAGTCCTTTGGCACCGGTCTATTAATGCAGGGGAAAACAATGTCTTTTACCGAGTCATGAAGTTCCAGAGGTATTTCACTTTCAATTTCTAAAAACCATCCTTGTGGTCCATTTTCCTCAACAGTGTGAATATTGGGAAAATCGGAGCAGAACGGTTGTCAAGCCATTAGTAATTCCCACACGGCAAATAAAAGTGAGATATTGCCGACGGATTGAAGGCATTCATATCCAAGAAAACTGCGTCCGACTTTTCACTGGTGCGTTGTCCAGTCGGGTCGGTTTCAAGGATACGATCCCTGTGAAAAACACACCCCCCCCGCATGGGTATCTCTACAAACAGGTGCTTATCCACGTGGGCGATCAGACCTATTTCGGCATTACTGATTTTACGAATTAAATCCATCACCAGGTGCGGAATGGAAAAATAATAACCCAAATCCAACCCTAATTCTTCATGAATTTTGTCCGTGTTTTTAGAGACAATATCCAAAAACGTCAATACATCACTTGCCAGGTACATTTTACAATAATCCCACCCATTTTTACATCCTTCCTTTGTCCAAACCCTCTTGGCAAATTCATAAGCTTTTGAGCCGCAAGGTAGCATTGTCCCCTGAAACCGCTTCCAATGACGCTTGCAGTGTCTCAAATGATTATTTAATTTTAATTCAGTATAAAATCTCGATAAACACATTAGACAGTAATAGTAGGTACTCCCATCATTATAATTTTTACCCTCGCTTAAAACCCTGCTAATATTTGGAATAGGAAAAAAATGTCAAATTGATTCAGGATCTTTGGCAGGTACGTAGAGAAGCCATACCCAGTTTTTCACTGAAACATTGGGCGTTGACCTTACGGAATAAATAACTCTTTTTTACCACTAAGTTCCCCATCTTCAAATTCCTCATCAAACTGTAAAACTGTAACCCCAGCTTTTAAATGTTCGTTTGCCCTTTCAAAAATGTCTATTTCCTTAAGCGTAACCAGATATTGTCCGTTTAAACAAGTAAAATCTGCTTTTGGAAACTCAGAACCCTCCCCTCCGCCATTTACTGCCCAATCGTCCAAATCCGTCTTACTAGCGTCATTTTGCAGAGGTTTATGTCACGCTACAAGGACGGAATATTTGAAACACTCCAAGCTCGTGTCGAAACGGAAGTGTTGTACACCTTAAGTACCTTTTAAATTACTATTATATTTTTCAAAGTAAGTTTTTCCCCTCCCACCTCTTAAAACAAACTCCTTTTTAAATTTACTAATATTAAGTTCTAATTTTCTATAAATAAAACCGCTAACCCACTCCCATTCTCATTATAACCCTCCATCCTATTAAAAATTTCACACATCCAATCCAAAAACACACCCTCAACATTATGCAAGTCAGGGTGCAGCGTCTGCATTTTTGTTTGTATATGATGGTCACGCAAAACACCCAAACTTCCATACAAAAAACAATTTTAAATGTGATGGATGCTTTTAAAGAATCTCGCCCGCCCGCCTCCCGCATATGTTTTTCGAGAAGTGCCCGAATTATGCTGACGTAGTAGTGTGTGGTTTTCATAGGATCCGTTTGAATACTACCACTTGTAAGGGAATTGAATGGATCACCAAACTTGGCCCTATACACGTGAATCTTGTATAAAGCGGTATCTGATAAATACAACCGTGGCAATACAGGAGACCAGTCAGCTCCACTTTGCTCCCCTAAATCACTGTCCATGGCGGGCGTTGTTTCGACCTCACTCAATGGCATTTGATCTACCAATTCATAGTCTATATCGAGGCCGAGATCCCGCACTAAACTGTCTAAAGCAATGGGAGCCAAACAATCCTGACTCGCCCCAGCACTTAAGCCCCCTCGTGTTCACTTTCCCCTACATTATCGCGGGATTGAGGTGCTGGTAGCAATATATTCTCCTCTTGCGATATCGCTGTGTGAATATAGAAGAATAATAAGAGCATATTAGCACGCAGGAAGGTATTGCCCTATGAAAAGATAAAATGAATATAGATCAGCCCACTGAACTCATAGACCCGCAATTGCCCTCTTAGAACTGAACATCCTCCACTACTCATTGAAATGTATCATTGTCATATGAAAGGGTACCATGCCCTCTTGGAACTATACACCTTCCACTACTCATTGAAATGTATCATTGTATTATGAAGCATTGAAAGGTATCCTCCTATGCTCGCTCACACTACTGATAGACCCTTTTGGCTTGTATTTAAAAAATAGTCTTGCAAAACTTACCGAAGGGGGGTTTGCATCATGTATATTCATAGTCCTTGCAGTGTCCTCAGCTGGTGTAGCTTCTAGGAGCTGACTCAATATATTGCTCATTAATTGGTTGAAAGCGTTCTGAAAAAGGAAAAAAATTAGGTATGAATGGAACTAACAGGAGCCCTCTAAACTCTTTGAGTCATGTTCTTAGATATAAAATGGATGTCCCTATTATTAGGAACTCCGCAATAGCCTTCTTAGCGAACAACCCCTCCCAAAAGCTAGCAAATAAAAGATCCGACAAGGCTAAAAAAGGTGAATAAATGTCCTTATCTCTATTGAAGCACGGGGGAGCATATAACCTGGAAAGGTAAGAGTAAGCGCTTAAATGAATAAAGGTATTTAGAAAGAAGTGAAAAGCTAGCAAGTCTAGAAAACATTAAGTTAAGTATGAATGAAGTTAACAGGGGGCACAGTTGACCCCCTCCAAAAACTAACGATTAGGCGCTTGAAAAGCTGATAAACAACCTTATTTAGTTATTTAAAAGGGGGACACTTAAAAGAATAGAAAGCCATTAGTAGGCAGAGAATGTAAGTTGATAAGAAAATAGTGAAAAATTAGGCCTAAAAAAGTTGGAAACAGCCTTATTTAGAGTCTTTAAAACTAACGGGACGTAAATAAGCTGAAAGTCAAAAGTTGGCACTTAAAGATGAGTAAAGAGTGGAAAAATGACATTATTTCCCAAGGGGATCGTAAATAAGTAGACACTTAAAGATTAGAAAAGAGTGGTTTCTTTGACAAGTAAAAAAAAATTACATTATTAGAGTGAAATGGCTAAGAACAACCTTATTTTACTTATTTCTGAGGGACAGAGTCTTTTAAAACAAGGGGTGCGGGGATATAGCCTGAAACTTTAATATACCGGGAAAAAGCTAGAAAAACTGTTTTATTGTCTTCGAAAAGCAAAAATTAGCCTTTATTAGGCTGAAAAATAGTTTTGTTTAGATATTTCTATAACTTGGTCCTCCAACAAAAGAGCAAAAGAATCTCTGAGAAGTAAAAATTAGATTGAAAAAATACTCACCTCTTAAGATTCTGCCAACATTGGGTTTCGGGTGCTGGACGGTCCTCGCATTGCATGAGGTTCGGCGACGTAGCGGCTTTGTGCAGCCGGGGCGGCAAGTTGACCGGACAGCGTAGCAGCTCGATGGCTTGTAGCTTGGGCCGGCAGTGTGGCAGCTCTGTGGTTGGGAGCTTATGTCGACAGCGTGGCAGCTAGATGGCTGGGATTTTAGGTCGGCAGCGCGGCAGCTCGATGACTGGGAGCTTGGGCCGGCTGCGTGGTAGCTCGATGGTTGGGAGTTTGGGCTGCAAACCTGGCTGGGGTAGCTATCTCCAACCTCTGCACGGGTGTGGCTTCGTTGCTCCTTGCTCTGTTTGATGGAGGAGGGAGAATTTGAAAATTCCAAAAAAGAAGAGAGAATTTAGTATTAAATAGTGTCCCCCTTCTACAGAAGAAAAGAAATTAGTGCCCCTTCTACAGAAGAAGAAAAACAAGATTTATTGAAAGCATAGTTTTTATGAGAGCCTCTTAAACTATTAGTCACCTAAAGAGCAGATAAAATCCATGAATTCGAAAAAAACAGCATTTAAATGGAATTTAAAGTATAAATCTCAAAATAGGTAGCCCCCCTCCTTTTCAGGAAAGCAAAACTAGAATTTTATTGATAAAAATACTTGTGAAAACTTTATCTATTGGAAGCCATAGTTTTGCTATAAAACCCGCTTAAGGTATCGTCTAGGGTGCGGATAGAACCCCGCCGCTATGAACCAATGGTATAACATCAACTAATAATTCATGTACGATGAAGAAAGAGAATATTTTGTTCTCCCTATAATAGACAATGGTAAAGCTAGAAACGTTTTTTATGTGAGACCGCTTAAATGTATTACAAAAAATAATAGGTTCCTAGGACAGGTCTCCCCCCTTTTTCAATAAAGCACGGAGTAGACTTAGAAATACAGTTATCAAATAATATGCAATCGCAATCGTCCCTTTATATGCAGGAATTTAAAAAGAGAAAAGGAAAAACTAGGAATTCAAAATTAAGAGCATTTAAATGGATCCCAACCTCAAAATACCTTCTCAGGGCCAAGTTTGCCTCTTTTTCTTAACTGTACCTCTTTCCATTATAGCATAAAGTAGAATTAGAGAGTAATAAATGTTTTTTATTACGCCCCTACGTGCCCTCTCCTCCTTACACGTAATTTCTATATCCTAAAATATCTCTATTACGCATTAATTTTTCAAAAAATAGAACATAGTTCAGACAGTCTAGAATTATGTGATGCTTCGTTTGCTACAATTGACAGTAATCATTTTCCTTGCGAAGAAAAAACCACCCCTCTTGAGACGGATTCACATATGTTTTTGTTTATACCGCTCAGACAGACGATTCTATTTTGATGAATGCCAAGATTTTAAGCGCATGATGGAAAAAGGCTTTTTTTGAGTAAAAGGGAATAACTTCTATTGAAAGAATTAATTAGTAATGAATGGAGGGAGGTTACACAGTGAAAATTGGGTATTTTATGCTTTCAAACGACTATAAACAAAGCATAATGGAAGGATTTTTTTTGGGGGGGGGGATAGGGAAAAAACGGAGCTAGGAAAGGTTCTAATAGAGAAAGTGACTTATTTTATTGTAGGAGTTCTCCATTATTTTAGATGCTTGTATTCTCTTCAACGGGTTATATAAGACTGATGAGAAAGTGTCCTTATCCTGCCTATTTATATCGTACTCAGAAAACATGGGGATCTTTGAAGGGAAAGTCCTCTAAGGCTTTTAATAGAAAAGCATCGTGGGGGGACTTCTAGCACCTAAGGAGGTATTGGACATGTATAGGAGGAAAAACACCCAAGGAGGTATGTTTGGACATGTACAAGTGCCTAGAAAAACATCGTGGCGGGACTACTAGCACCTGGGCAGGTATGTTTTGACATTTATAAGCGTATAAAAAAAACATCGTGGGGTACTTCTAGCACCTGGGAACGTGTCTAGACATGATTTGCCTAGAAACAAGGCAGGAATTTTGCCAGCTAGAAACACATGCGAGGGGCTAGGAGCTCCCCCTTGTTAATTTCTCTATTATCCCGACAACACTCCGATTAATCATATAAAATAAAACTGGAATCCTGGGAATCTTGACAGGGGCGGGAATTTGCATAGAAATAGGGACGCAGTGACGTCAGAGGGCATGCGCTTGAATCCTATGGGAAAAGGGAGGGCATGTCCTTAAAATCCGGGGAAGGCATGTCCTTGAAAGCCGACTGGCCTCACTACTTCCATTTGCATTTTAGCGGGTTTTAAGGGGGGAGGGGATCTAAAGAGCTGTCAAGAGCGGAAGTGCTGCGCAAAGCCATGAATCGTTGGTAAATTTAAAGATGCGAAAAAGCGTGAGGAGGTGATCCCACACTTGTCCTTATGGATTGGACAATATATTCAATTTGAAAAGCTTTTTGGTACCATCGTGGTTGGCTCAAAACGTTGCGAGTTGCGTATTTTTGGACAGTACTACTTTTTATGCGAAAGTACCGCTATTAAAATATGCGAAGTGGCAACGCTTATTCACTCGCATTGAAACAATCTTGGATGGTTGTTTTGCTAAGCTCCAAGGTTTAGTGACACTCCTCTTCCCTTTATTAATTTGCTCGCTAAAAGAATATTTTGTAAGTAGTTGGTAATATAGTATTAGTATAAAAACCCCTTGAAAACCAAATGGTAAAAATAGTAGTGAATCTAATGAATTCTATTTGTAATTATGGGAACAGAGAGACAGGGCCTCAGGTAAAAATGTGGTATTTTTGTTAGGGTATTCTAATTCCTAGACCTGTAATGATTAGTGTTGGGCAATAATTTGATTATCTGAGATTATGGATCCGGTTTTGGCTTAGATTAACTCTTAGTAAAAAAAAATGTAATTGAAGAGTATTTTGGGTATTTTTTTCAACATTTAAATAATATACATTAAAGAAATAAAAAGAAACTTCTCAAACTTCGAAAATATCACTCATTTTCCAAAAATTTTTATCTACAATGCTCAAATCATGACCAAATCCAAGTCTAAGAGAGTTTTAATTCCCCCGTGAATCCGCATTGTCCCATTGCCTTTGTTTTGCTCCATAGAACAAAGTCTATCAAAGTTATTCATTTAAATTGGGATTGAACGGAGCCCTCTTTAACTCCTGACTTAATTAGAAAATGGCTGCTAACCTCATTTCCTTCCATAACCACTGCAATCTTTTTGTCATATATAGCACTAATAACTTTAATGTTTTAACTGGTACACCAAACAAGGATAGGACCGTCGCTAAGGCTTTTTCATCGACTGAATTAATCAGTCGATACAAGAGAAAAAATTTGGTCGACGTGTCCTCTCCCCTTCTTAAAACCGTACTGTTCTTTTCTTAAAACTTTATCGAAAACATCTCTAAGATTAAGAAGTAATATCATACTAAGTAATTTGCTTCATGCAGAAATCAAATGAATGCTTCTATAAATTCCCCTTCATTTTTTCACCTTTCTTGCAGAAGGGTTTAATTAAAGTTTCCCTAAAATGGCTAGATTTTTCACCCTTTTTCAAAAAGTCTATTGACAATCTTTGGTAATTTATCTCTAACTTCACAACCACCATAATCAAAAGACCCATTTATCGAACCGTCAGCACTTGTAGTCCCTATTTTTAATCTATTTAGTCACTTATGCCTTTAATAGTTTACTCCTTCATTTCCAAAGTATCACAAAAATTTTCATTCTATTCTATATCTTTTCCTGCATTTTTGTTGCTGTTTAGCGCTTTCTCAAAGTGTTCTGCCCAACTTTCTTTAACACTTTCCTTATTATTAATTATAGAATGTTCTTATCTTTAACTGGGACAAGTCCACATTTACCATTCCTTTTCAATTTATTAACATGTCATTACCATTACACCATCTGACTGCATCTTCCAGATATTCAGTAATTTTAGCAAAGACCTCCATTTAACACCTCCTTAGTTCATATTTAAAGGCTGCTCTACTCTCCTTACATTCGTTTTATTTTTACATAAATGTTTCTCGTAGATAATTCTTGTACCAACCCCTCCTCCTTTCTACTATACATTAACCATTATCACTATAATTCCTAACTGCGTTACACAAATTTCCTCCCTAAGACAATATTAGTGACCTCACACACTATTATACTAAAATTATTCCATCCATCTTCTACATTGTAAAATTTTAGACTCTTTATTTTTGTATTCAAGGGTTCCTGGAAACTTTCTCACAAATTCTCATCCTGGAGACTATAGACGTCATAGCTTCACGGAAGGTAGTTATCCTTCCTAAATTTCTGCTTTAGATTAACCCCAGACACAACTAGATGGTGATCCCAAATTTTAACAAGAATAAAATCTTTCCTACATACCCAAGTATTTTGAATCAATTCTGCCAGTCTTTGGTTTACAATAACGTAATATGGTTAAACATCTCACCATCATGTAAATACCATGTTAAGTTATGGACCCTTTTATGGTCCATGCATACATACAATGTTGTAGGGTTGATCTGTTCTGCTGGGTGTTCACTGGTAGATGGCAAAACAAGCTGGAAACAGTTCTTTTAATCCAAGGACAGCGACTCAGATTTCTCAACAATACATCGATTAACACTAGGCGGTTGTGGCACAGGAGATAAAGACTGTCTATCCGATATTTCTTTTGTCCATGATTTACAATAAAAGTGTTAGTTAGACCGATGAAAGGTAAAGGTGACAGGAAAGTAAAGAAAGGCAAAAGAAAAGAAAATAGTGTAAGGAAATGACAAGACAAAACCCATGTTTATTTTAGGGGTGAAACTGGCACTTCCATTTTATTTCCTAAAAAAATGATTTAGATAGGTTAAAGCTTTAGGAAAATTTACTTAGAATCTTAACTTTAGATAAACATTTTTCGTATAAATGCAGTCACATTTATAAGTATTTAATTATCAACTTTTATCATTTTTAGCCACGGGTGAGTATTTCGTTTTTGGTATCTATGATGCACACGAAGTTATATACGATAACTAACGAATCCCAACCACGAAAGCACAAGGCATTGAAAAATGTCTGAAGTACTAATGAAAAAAATAAAGTAAAAAAAAACCTGTTACTAGAAAATATGTCACAACCAGCACCACAACTAATCACAACTGAAATCGCAAACAAAGAAATCTGCGGTTCAGATTCAAACCACAGCTAGAATCACATTTAATCGCAAACCAAAATGATGCGTAACGACACTTGCGGTTAGACTAAAAGCAATGATAAGAATCAAAACAACTTGTAAACAAAAATAACTCACGCCAAAATTGCGATTAGAAGACTTACAACAACGAATATCACAAAGATTCGTAAACAAAATGGTGCTTAACGAATTCTAAGGTTAATAGAGAAGCTACATCCCGAATAATACCGAATCGCAAGCTAAAATCAGGCAAAACAAAATCTGGGTAAAAAGAAACGTGACAACGACCATGATCAATCGAATTGGAAGTATTCGCAAAATAATCAAAATTACAATGGCTGGAAGAAACACATTGTTTTAGCGCAGTTAAAAAAAAAGAAAGTAAAACTAGCGATGAAATAGTTGATTGCCTCCCAGGAGAAAACAAATCTTACAAAAGTTAAAATTCTCTGAACGATAAACAGGAAGAAGGAATTGAGACAATTTCTGAGTTTCATTGAAATCGCTGATTTAACACCTTAAGACTAAAAAGAAAAATACAATTAGAAAGCTAATGTGAAATTTTAGAGTCACACACACACACACACACACACACACACACACGCACACACACACACACACACACACACACACACACACACACACACACACACACACACACACACACACACACACACACACACACACACACACACCACACACACACACACACACACACACACACACACACACCACACACACACACACACACACACACACACACACACACACACACACACACACACACACACACACACATATATATATATATATATATATATATATATATATATATATATATATATATATATATATATATATATATATATATATTTATATATATATATATATATATATATATATATATATATATATATATATATATATATATATATATATATATATATATATATATATATATATATATATATATATATATGAATGAATGAATGAATGGTTTTTATTTCCCATCATAAATAACACAAGGTTACACAACGGAGTACTGAAAAAAAAAAGAAAAAAAAAAGAGAAAAAGAAAACGCAATAAGAGAAACAACAAGACTTCAATAACAATCTATATACAGCATACTAAACTCTTATTCAAACTAGCCTACGATAGCTCGGTACATCATGATCAGGATTGAGCGAACACCGAAATCGAACGATTCGCTCAGTAGCTGCAGTAGTCGGGTCCACAACGCTGTAATTTTTCGAAACTCTTGAGTTTCTCTCCCATGGCGGAACACTTAAAAGATACTTTGCATACTTATAGTAGACCCGACGGACTGAGCGCTTATCTGTTTCGGTGAAAAGAGACCAAAACGGCGAGAGTGACAGAACATGCGGGATAACGAACATGGAATAGAGCCTTCCAAGTATACGGCGGTTATACATACGTTTGCAGGGTAGAAGTAGTCCGTATGCTTTGCGTGCCTTTTCTGAAAAATGCTCAACCAGTGCTTCACGAGTAAACCGCAGATCTGAAGCGATCGGCAGTCCAAGGTAAGTGAGAGATGGCTTTGAGCTCACCGCAGTATCGCCTAGGAGCACGCTAATCGGGGTCGAATCTTTCGCGTTGCGACGAAAAACAACTACTTCACTTTTGGCAGCATTAAAAGCAAGCCCAATCTTAGCATATTCATCACTCAATATATTGTAGTTATCCTCAACCCTTGAAACAGACCTAATTGCGTTAAGTATATCATCAGCGTAAATGATGAGCGACACGTCTATACCTAGATATATGCAGCACGTTTTGGCAGATTCTTGAGGGACGACAATACTGTTGTTGTATAGAAGAGGGGAAGTAATGGAGCCTTGCCGGATACCTTTACGGACAGGTATAACTACGGTGGATACCACCATACTGCGATGAGTGGGGACTTTAATTTTCACTCTCAGCCTCCTATAAATGCTCCTCCATACAACGACAACCGAACGGTCAACTCCGTGTTTATAAGCAGAACTAAGTATATGTGCGTGGATACCGGAGTCGAATGCTCTACGCACATCGTGGCTTGCTAGAACAAGTGTATCATTATTATCGTGAGCACTGAGCAAAAGATTAGCTATCAACGAATGAACATGCTCGCGACTAGTACCACTCTTAAACCCGAATTGCGAATCGGGAGCATAACAAGCTTCACTTAGGTCACCAAAAACAAGCATTTCCATGAGTTTGCAGAATACCGGCGCAACAGTTATCGGGCGGTATGATGAACAGTTCCTGGGATCATTCCCTGTTTTGGGAACTGGTGTAACGACGCCAACACAGAAAACATCGGGGACAAGACCGCAGTTAAAGATCATCTGGTACATAAGAGCAAGGTGATTTAACACATTGTCACCCCCAATAGCCAGATGCATTCCACAAATATTATCATCACCTCGAGAATACTTCTTTTTCAGTTTAGATAGCATATGACGGATACTAGAGACAGTAACAACGAACCCGACACTTCGTTCATTTGACGCTAGGAGGGAGTCGAGCTCTTTTTCGAACTCTTTCTCGAGAGCCTTGTTCGGCGGTGAGGATTCGGCGGTGAAATATTTATTCCAATCACTTTCACTTGGCAAAATTTCTTCTTTGCGAGATTTCGGACTCCTTTTCTTTTTAATATACTTCCAGACTGCATTTGGGTCACCTTCAAGCACTTTGCAATTCTGGTCCATTAAGTCGGTTCGGTGTTTAGCAAGGGTCTTGGCGAACTTTCGCTTAGTATATAGCCTGATATCATTTAAAACACCTTGACGAGGGTGCCCGCACTCGTTCCATAGTGTATACCAGAATTTAGATCGACTACAAGACTCGGACAACTGTACATTCTGAGACCACTGTGGATTTTCACTTCCGATTCGAACTTTTTGTGTCGGAACTGCAGCCTTTTCGGCACAGCGTAGGGCATGTGTAATTTCTGCACAGTAATTGTTCAGGAGTATCTGCTTCTCATTATCGGGAACGGGCGAACCTTGTTGAAGCAGTTGAAATGAGACCTTTATCTTTTCAAGTATATTATCATACACGGACTTGAAAAGCGCAGAGTCGGCTTTTCCCCACTCAGATTTTACCACCCATTTACGGTGACGTTCATCGGGCTGAGTAGGTTTATTAGTGACACAGAACACATTCGAGATGGGTAGGTGGTCGGAAGCACAGATGCTTAATTTTACCCTACATTTTCCGTTTGTCTTCACATCTGCAGAGCACAGCATTGAGTCAAGGGAGGATACAGAGCCGGAGTTGTGTACATACGCGTGGTCCAGGTCATTTTCAAGTACACTTAGACTTTCACAGGCAGCTACCAGAACCTGAGTTCTCGGGCTGTTGTCGCACAGGTTACAGTTCATGTCTCCGGTTACAATGCATGACAGTTTTTGCGTAACACGTCCGTCAACTGCTCCACAAATCTGTCCACAAGCAACATTGAATCTTGCATCAGATTCATCGTCACGATAATCCGTGGGCATATAGACACAGAATAGAGCTGTATCAGCAATTCGGACACCGACGAAGAAATCAGACTGCTTGTACAAGGAAGGATTAAGACTTCTGCGTACCAGTATTGAAATACCACCAGAGGGTCTACCTCTGCCAGAACGCTTTGCAGGAACACTGAATACGCTGGAACTGTCATTGACCTCAAGAAGCTGAAGTCCTTCTGTTGTAAGAAAGTGCTCCTGTAGACAGACTACGTCATATTCTTGTACTAATTGCTCAACCAGAGGTAGTTTAGCCAGAACTCCACCATTCATGTTCCATGATACAACTTTGAGTTCAAGATTATTCATTGTTTTAACGCTTTCTGTGCTTCAGGGCATTTAAAACTGTACCAGGGATGGTTTGCCGAACCACATAGAGCACATTTGAGGGGGTTCTGGCAGGGATTGTCCTTTGAGCTGGAGTGTTTCCCAGCGCAACGGGAGCACTTTGGCAGATTTGGACATGCCTTTGCTGCGTGGCCGAAGCATTGACACTTGTAGCACTGGATTGGCATAAATTTGTATTCGTGAATCGGCAGCCGCTCATACCCAATCACGGGGGGAGACTTGATTGCACTCTGTAGGTCTTCACGCGAATCAAACTTCAGTTTGAATGACCTGGTTTTGCCTATTCCAGAAGTTTCGACACATTTCGACACTAAACTGCGTAAGTCCTCTTCTGAAATACTAGCAGGGACGTGGCGAATGATCCCGAAGAAAGAGGGGCTTTTTACTCTCGCGACAACGGAATTATCGGTACTGGTAATAGCCTGTGCAATGGAATCGGCGGTCGCTTTGTCTTTCACGAGAACGCTCCAAGCACTCTTACGAGGCCTCAGTTCGACGATGTCATTGCTTGTCTGTCCGCAAAGTCCATTTAAATAGTCTTTCCGTGATTCGGGATCAGTCAGTCCTTGGGGCGGATTCTTGAGAACTACGGCGTAAGTCTGTTTATGCTTTCCGTTATTCTCGCGTGACTGATAGGAATTGCGCAGCTGATACTCAGACTCGACGAAACTGTCGAACTTTCGGCATATCTCTCCCATTTTTCTCGTCAAAGTTGCACTTATTTCGCCTGGAATAATCGGTACGTCATCAGGTTGGTATAATACGAACCGCGGGAGCGAAATGTTTTTTTCGTCACACATCTTAAAAACTTTCATTATGTCAATGACATTATCCGAACTTTTGTCTCTTGCAGTCACTCTCGTCGCATATTCGGCTTCATCCCAAATCATCTTTTTCGCTTCCAATATATACGCATCGGAGAAATGTGATACCGCACTTTTGACAATACTGTCTATCGGGTTTCCAGCCTTCATCGCCCGCTCAACAAAGTTCAGTACATCATTTAACACAAGCTTCACGCTCGCCATTTTGCTACGGAATGATATTACGCAATCCGCGAACGCTGAATAAATACAAGCAGAATGAAGGAACCTAGGAACAAGGGAAGTGTAAGGACCCCCTCAACTGTTCCCCGCAATTTACGGGTAACTTAATACCGGCGGGTACTACGTCACTTGCGGGAGGTTCCTTCCCCTCTTCTGCTAGTTCCCAGTACGCTTCTTAACAATAAAGAATCAAAGAATGGCACTATAAAGAATCGAAACAATAGATGGCGTGCCAATCTACCTGCGAAAAAAGATGGCGCTGGTGAAAATACCCAGTGAAAAGGGGCTTATTCTAACAATTGTAGAAGGTCAAACATACACTATTTGAAAAAAAATCTATCTTTGGAGGGTGAACAACAACAGGAAAAGACCTCAAAAAAATCAGAAACTTTTTCCAAGTTACCAGCAAAGATACAAACTCAGACACAATAGCATTGAATATACTATAGATGGCACAATATATATATATATATATATATATATATATATATATATATATATATATATATATATATATATATATATATATATATATATATATGTATTTATACGCCTGACGCATGCCGAGTGCGTGGTCTCCGAGCCAAGCTCGGTCTCCTGGTACTACACATGTATGGCAAAATCTCTTGGTAAAAATTCTGATTTGCAAAACTACTCTCTTACTAAGTAGTGATGCCTCACGGCTTTTGAACAGGGCCAACCCCCCTCAAATCCCAATCTGGACATTTTTTTTTTACTTGTAAGAGATTTAGGTATTAGGCTTTTCCCTGGTAGCCCTCTTACGTCACACGGCTCTTTTTCAAAGTGAAGCAATATTGTTTCCGTATGATTAATCGGAATGTGGTTAGGATAATACACAAGTACTAATAATAAGAAATTAACGAGGGGAATGGAACTCCTAGCCTATCGCACCTGTGCAATGCGGTCGGCTGGCAAGATTCCGACAATATGCCCTGGCAAGATTCCGAGCACCTACATAGGAAATTAACATAGAATTTCAAGCGTATCTTTATCCCTTTTCCCATAGAATTTCAAGCGCGCAAATAGAGACAATAGAATAGGATTTCAAGCACAGCCCTGTTTCTAGCTGGCAGACTTCCCGGGAAATCCTTAGGAAAAATTACATAGGAATCCTGAGACACTCCCTGGTGTTCCAATATTTCCCCTATTAACAACCATTTTTGGCACATTGTTTTTTCTGGGAGACACCCAGGATTTCCATGACCAGGTCTAATATGGATGACACCATCGTATGTGACAAGCTAGACTCCAGGAGCCCATGAGGAATCCCCGATTGTAACCAAGTACATCAAACACATGGCTGCTGCGTAATGACGGCTCTCATCTTACGCAATGGCAGTGTATACATCACTGTCACAAAAATTTCTTTTTGACATTTCATTTTTCGCCTGAAACGTTCAATGCTTTTTTCTTTGTTTTAACTTAATGGCTGCACACAATTTATGTAAGGTCAGCACACACCTTAAACAATGACGCTTCACATACCTTATGGAAGGACGGTGTATATCACTGTCACCTAATACTTTTTGAGATTTTATTTTTCCCCTAAAATATTCAAAACTTTCCTTCTTTCTTTCTTTCAGGGCGTTTTTCTTTTTCTTTTTTTCTTTTTTAGTTCTTTGTCCTCACTGGGACTTGAAAGGTCAATTCCCTTCCAATGGGACAGCGCTCCAACCGTGATTACTAAACTGCTTCCATATATATTTTGTCCTACTCATTACATCCAAAAATTAATCTATTCCCCCATAGACACCTCATTTCCCCATTTTTCCCCAGATTTCAACATTTTTCGCACAGGCTAGAAGGTCATGTTTACAGGCAAAATTTGGCAAGCAGTCGTAAAACATATATTTCAAAAGATCAAAAGAGGAGATATAGAAAAAAGGGCTATCTCTACATAGATATTTCAAAAAATACTATATAAGACGCTGATGAAACCTCAATGGAAAATGTCTAAAATCCAAGATGTAACGACAAAAATTTCTATAAAAACGTTATATGCCCTCAAGGGATAACTTACAAGCCTTTCCTTGAGGGCTCGAAGGGGTTATCATCCTCAATGACCTAATTTCCAGAATTTTCAACTACGTCTAACAAAATGGACATCTCAAAATTTTGATTGAATGTGTTTGGGGAAATGTTGGGCGCGAGAGGGGGGCTAGTTGCCCTTCAGTCACTTTCGACTATTAAAAGGGCACTAGCCTTTTCAATTTCCAATTGAATGAGCCCTGCTTGAAGTTTGTACAACATTGCTTTCTATAAAAACCTTATATGCCCCCAGGACAAAACTGACAACCCTTGTCCTAAGGACCGTGGAGGGGGGGGGGGTGTCAGCATCAAATACATAATTTACAGAACTTTCAGCTACGTTGAAAAAATGGCCATCTCAAAATTTTGATTGTATGTGTTTGGGAAAATGGTGGGCGTGAGAGGGGGTTAGTTGCCCTCCAATCATTTTCAAATATTAAAATGGGCACTAGCGGTTTCAGTTTCCAATCAAATGAGCCCTTTTTGAAGTTTCTACGACAACGCTTTCTATAAAAACCTTATATAGCCCAGGACATAACTTACAACCCTTGCCCTGAGGGCTGTGGGAGAGGGGTTGTCATCCTTAAAGACCTAATTTCCAAAACTTTCAACTACGTTGAATAGAATGACTATCTAAAAATTTTGATTGGATGTGTTTGGGGAAAAGGTGGGCGTGAGAGGGGGTTAGTTGCCCTCCAATCACTTTCGACTATTAAAAAGGGCACTAGCCCTTTGAATTTCCAATCGAATGAGCCCTTTTTCAAGTTTCTACGACAAAGCTTTCAATAAAAACCTTATGTGCTCCCAGGGCATAACTTATAACCCTTGCCCAGAAAACTGTGGGGGGGGGAGTATACTGCTGAAAGATATAATTTCCTGAACTTTCAACTGCGTTGAGCAAAATACTTATCTCAAAATTTTGATTGGGTGTGAATGGGGAAATGGTGGGTATGCAAGGGGTGTTAGCTGCCTTCCAATTTATTTCGACTATTAAAAAGGGCGCTCGCCATTTCAATCTCCAATCGAATGAGCCCTCCAATTTTAGCCCTCCAATCTCCAATTTACATCAAATGAGCCCTTTTTAAAGTTTCTACAACATCACTTTCAATTAAAACCTTATATGCCCCAGGGCATAAATGACAACCCTTACCTTGACAGCCGGGGGGGGGGTGGAGGTTGTCATCCTCAAAGACATAATTTCCAGAACTTTCATCTACTTTGAAAAAATGACTATACCAAAATTTTGATTGTATGTGATTGGGGAAATGGTGGGCGTGAGAAGGGGTTAGTCGCCTTCAATCACTTTCAACTATTAAAAAGGGCAGTAGCCATTTCAAATTCCAATCGAATTAGCCCTTTTTAAAGCTTCTACAACAACACTTTCTATAAAAACTTTAGATGCCCCCAGGGCATAACTTACAAACCTAGCCCTGAGGGCTGTGGGGGGATGGTATCATCTTTAAAGACCTAATTTCCAAAGCTTTTAACTACGTTGAACAAAATAGCTATCTGAAAATTTTGATTTTATGTGTTTGCGGTAAACGCTGGGCGTGAGAGGGGGTTAATTGCCCTCCAATCATTTTCTACTGTTAAAAAGGGCACTAGCCCTTTGAATTTCCTATCAAATGAGCACTTTTTCAAGTTTATACGACAAAGCTTTCAATAAAAACCTTATTTTTCCCCAGGGCATAAATTATAACCCTTGACCAGAAGACTGTGGAGGGAGTGTCCTGCTCAAAGATATAATTTTTAGAATTTTCAAATGAGTTGAACAAAATGGCTATCTCAAAATTTTGATTGGATGTGTTTGGGAAATGGATGGCGTGGAAGGGGTATTAGTTGCCTTCCAATCACTTTCCACTGTTAAAAAGGGCACTCGCCATTTCAATCTCCTATTGAATGAGCCCTCTTTGAAGTTTCTACGACAACACTTTCTATAAAAAACCTTATATGTCCCCAGGGCATAAATTACAACCTTGCCCTAAGGTCTTTTGGCGGGGGGGGGGGGTCGTCATCCTCGAAGACCAAAATTCCAGAACTTTCAACTACGTTGAACAAAACGGCTATCTCAAAATTTGATAGGACGTTTTTGGGGAAAAGGTGGAAGTGAGACGGGGTTTGGTTACCCTCCAATCCCTTTGACTATTAAAGGGCACTAGCCCTTTGAATTTCCAATCGAATGAGCAAGTTTTGAAGTTTCTACGACAAAGCTTTCAACAAAAACCTAATATGCCCCCAGGGCTGTTGGGGGAATACCCTCCTCAAAAACATAATTTCTATATGGAAATCAATTACGTTGAACAAAATGGCTATGTCAAAATTTTGATTGAATGTATTTGAGGAAATGGTGGACGTGGAAGGAGTGTTAGTTGCCTTCCCATCACTTTTGCCCAGTAAAAAGGGCACCAGCCATTCCAATTTCCAATCAAATGATCCCTTTTCGAGGTTTCTACGACAACTTATTGCCCTCCAATCTTTTTTTACTCTTAAAAAGTGAACGAGAATTTTCAATTACCAACAAAATGAGCCCTCTCTGAAGTTTATATAAGCATCCCTTCCATAAGAACCATATATGCCCTCAGCGTATAACTTACAACGCCTGCCCCCGGGCCCTGGAGGGTTGTCTCGACAATGGAGGTTGTCTCGACAAGGTTGCGTCGACACAGAAGTTTTTCTTATCTAACCTTTGAACTATTTTTAGCAAAATGGCTATCTCAAAATTTTTATCGAATGGTTTGGAGAAAAAATGGGGGGGGGGGGGGGCACTAGTTACCCTCGAATATCTTTTGAATCTTAAAAAGTGAACTAGAACTTTCAATTTACAATCAAACGAGCACTCTACCCCCGGGCCCTGGGGTTTTATGTCGACACTGGAGCTTTGTTATCTACTTTTTGGACAGTTTTTAAAAAAATGGCTTACTCAAAATTTTGCAGCAGATGGGTTGGAGGAAAAGGGTTTGGGGGGAGGGGCTAGTTGCCCTTCAATCTCTTGACTCTTATAAAGTGAACTATAACTTTCAATTTCCAATCAAGTGAGCCCTCTATGAAGTTTATATGAGCTTCCCTTTCATAAGAACCATACATGCCCTCAGGGCATAACTTAGAACGCCTTCTCCTAGGCCCTGGGACGTTGTATTGGCAACAGAGTTTTTCTTATCGACCTTTGAACTATTTTTTAACAAAATGTCTATCTCAAAATTTTCATCAGATGGGCTTGGAAAAAGAAGGCATGGGGGGCTAGTTGCCCTTGGATCTCTTTTGACTCTTAAATAGTGAACTCGAACTTTCAAATTCCAATCAAATGAGCCCTCTCTGAAGTTTATACGAGCATCATTTTCATAAGAACCATATATGCCGTAGGGCATAACTTACAAAGTCTGTCGCCAGGCCCTGGGGGATGTGTCGACACCTGAGATTTTTATATCTGACTGTAGAAAAATTTTAACACAATGGCTATCTAACAATTTTTATCAGATGCATTTGGGGAAAATGGCCGTCAGTGGGGGGTGAGTTGGCCTCGAATCTCTTTTGACTCTCAAAACCTGAACTAGAACTTTCAATTTTGAATCAAATGAGCCCAATTTGAAATTTCTCAAAGTTCTCAAAGTTCTTATCAGATGGGTTTGAGGAAAAAAGGGCGTGGAGGGAGGGGGGCTAGGTGCCTTCCGATCTCCTTTTACTCTTAAAAAGTGAACTAGAACTTTCAATTTACAATCAAATGAGTCCTCTTTGAAGTTTATACGAGCAATTCTTCCATAAGAACCATATATGCCCTCAGGACACAACTTACAACGCCTGCCCCCGGGTCCAGGAAGGTTCTCTCGACAACGGAGTTTTTATATGACCTTTGAACTATTTTAAACAAAACAGGTATCTCAAAATGTTTATCGCCCTCTCTGATGTCTACACGAGCATTCCTTCCATAAGAACCATTTATGCCCCCCGAGCATAACTGAAAACACCTGCCTCTGGGCCCTTGGGGGTTGTGTCAACACAGGAGTTTTTGTTATGTGATCATTGAACTATTTTTAACAAAATGACTATCTCAAAGTTTTTATCGGAGATACACTTTTGAAAAAGGGCCTGGGATGGGACTAGTTGCCCTTCGATCACTTTTGACTCTTAAAAAAAGCACTCTTGATTTTCAATCGAATGAACCGTCTTTAAAGTTTATACAACGACTCCTTCCATATGAAGTGCCTCTGGTGAAAAAATAACAATATTAAAACATTGGAGCCGTAAGGCTTTTACAATAGGCAACGCTATAGCGTTGCCTCTGATACTAACAAACTTTTGCTTAATGCTATTAAATTTCTCTGGGACATAACAGGTTTTTCTTAATAGTAACAATTTTTTCTAATAAAAAAAATTATTACTATTAAGAAAAACCGGTTACTTCCCAGAGAAATTTAATAGTGTTAAGTAAAACTTTGTTAGTATTAAGGAAAAAGTTGTTGCTTCGAAGGAAAAATTTGTTAGTGTTTTGAAAAACTTGCTAATTCTAGCGGAAATCTTGTTACCATAGAAGGAAAATTGTTACTTCTAAGAGAAATATCTTATCTTTGACAGAAAACTTGATGCTATTAGAAAAAATTGCTACTATTAAGAAAAGAACCTGTTACTTCCAAGAGAAATTTGATAGAATTAAGTAAAAGTTTTTTAGTAGTAAAGAAAAAGTTATTACTTCGAAGAGAAGATTTGTTAGTGTTATGAAAAACTTGCTATTTATAGCAGAAAACTTGTAATCATAAACAAAACAATTGTTACTTCTAAGAGACATATTTTATTTTTGACAGGAAACTTGCTGTTATTAGAAAAATTTTCTTACCATTAAGAAAAACCTATTACTTGCAACAGACATTTGATGGTATTAAGTAAAATTTTGTTAGTATTAAGGAAAAAAGTTGTTACTTCGAAGAGAAAATTTGTTAGTGTTAAGGAAAAGGTGCTACTTCTAACACAAAACTTGGTAGCATTAACCGAAAATTGTTACTTCTAAGTGAAATTTGTTATCTTTGACGGAAAACTTACTGCTATTAGAAAAAATTGTTACTATTAAGAAAAACCTGTTACTTCCCAGAGAAATTTGATAGCATTAAGTAAAAGTTTGTTAGTATTAAGGAAAAAGTTGTTATTTCGAAGGTAAAATTTGTTAGTGTTAAGAAAAACTTTCTAGTTGTAACAGAAAACTTGTTAGCCTAAGCAGAAAATTGTTATTTCTAAGAGAAATTTGTTGGCTTTGAAGTAAATATTGCTGTTATTAGAAAAAATTTGTTACTATTAATAAAACATCTGTTACTTCCGAGAGAAATTTGATAATATTAAGTAAAAGTTTGTTAGTATTAAAGAAAAAGTTGTTATTTCGAAGAAAAATTTCTTATCTTTGAGGGAGAACTTGCCGCTATTACAATATTTTTATCTTACTATTAAGAAAAACCTATTACTTCTAAGAGACATTTGATAGCATTAAATAAAAGTTTGTTAGTATTAAGGAAAAAGTTGTTATTTCGAAGAAATTTGTTATTGTTAAGAAAAACTTGCTTCTTCTAACAGAAAACTTGTTAGCATTGACAGAAAATTGTTACATCTAAGAAAAATTTATTATTTTTGACGGGAAACTTGCTGCTATCAGAAGAATTTTTTTCATTATTAACAAAAAACCCGTTACCTCCAAGAAAAACTTGCTACTTCTAGCAAAACACTTGTTAGCATTAACATAAAATTTTTATTTCTAAGAGAAAATTTAATCTGTGACGGAAAACTTGCTGGTATTAGAAGAAAATTTGTTACTATTAAGATAAATCTGTCACTTCCCAGAGAAATTTGATAGCACTAAGTAAAACTTTGTTTGTATTAAGGAAAAAGTTGTTACTTCGAAGGGAAAATTTGATAGTGTTAAGAAACACTTTCTAGTTCAAACAAAAACTTGTTAGCGTAAGTAGAAAATTGTTGCTTCTAAGAGAAATTTGATGATCTTAACTAAAGCTTTTTTAATATTAAGAAAAAAGCTTTTACTTCGAAGGAAAAATTTCTAAGTGTTAACAAAAAACTTGATACTTCTATCAGAAAACTTGTTAGCACAAACAGATAATTGTAATCCCTGACGTTCTTACAAAGCAAGAAGAGACAAAGGCGTCTCTTGTATAGGATATAAGTTTTAGTCTTCTTTTACCTCTGATTATGCTTTATCGCCATGAAATACTAACGCCAAGAAAGGTTGTATGTTCCAAGGAAAATCATAAGGGGGTTATCTAAAAGACAGGGTCAACTCTAGAACCCCAGACCAAACCATAGAAATCAAGAGCGTATCATAGAAATCATGACCAAAGTGTAGAAATCATGATTGGCCTCTAGAAAAATTATTACCAAAACAAAGAAGCCCTGGCAAGTTCATAAAAATCAAGAGCAAAATGTAGACATCAGGGGCAATGCTAGAGATCAAGACCACCGTAGAAATCATGGGAAAAGTGCAGAAATCATGGCTAACCTCTAAGAATTCGTTACCAAAACAATGAAAACCTGACAAATTAAAAAAAATCAAGAGCAAAGTATAGAGATCAGGCCCGATCCTAGAAATCTAGATCAAACCAAAGAAAACAGGACCATTCCTTTCTAAAGGTAGACCTAGTCCTATAAAATGAGGGTTAATATATACATTTACTTTTTGCCTATGGTCTGTCCCTCAGTAAAGAGGTGTTTTCAGGCGATTTGTGGTACGAAAGAACAATTCTAGCCAAAAAAAAAGTCAAAGCTATCGCGTGAAAATTCTGAGACAGTCAATCTATTCGAAAATCTATAGCCATATTGAACTTCCTGTTTCAGAGGTGGCAATGCCGTATGAGGCTGGTACGTTTCTAAAGGTGCAGGTAGTCCTATAAAATGAGAGTAAACATATAAATTTTATTTTTAGCCAAGAAGTCTGTCCGTCAGTAAAGCGGTGTTTTCAGGCAATTCGTGGTACGAAAGAATATAATATCATTAATGCCTAAAAATTTTCATCTAATATAAACCTTTCTCTCTGGAAATGATTGCTAAGGGGGAGGGAGGGAAAGCAGCCGTAAAACTCCAACTTCAGAGTCCTGTTTTAAAGGTTTTTTTTTAACTAGATTTGTAATTTATAGCCAATTTCAACCCTGATTCCTGGCGCTTCGAGCATGCTGAGTCCAACTCCTAAAATGTGCTAAGTAATTGTTTTAAGAATCCTTGAGTGCTAGCATATTCTTAGTCAAAATTGCCCTCAGATGTGTGTGAAAACAGTGTCGTAGTGCCATTCCGCTCTGGCCCATAAGTATACTTTCTAACGGTTTGGGTACCTACTCTTCTTGCGAGATGACCCACTTTTCTTCCAACCTCTCCCATAGCTGTCATTGCCTAAGATGAACGCCATTATTACGCATCATCCACGCTTGTGCCGTGTTTGCTTACAATCGGGGATTCCCCCTGGGCTCCTGCAGTCTAGCTTGTCACATACGATGGTGTCATCCATATTAAACCTGGTCACGGAAATCCTGGGTTTCTTCTAGAAAAACAATTTGCCAAAAATGGTTAGGAAATCAGACAAAAATGGCTGTTGCTAGGGGAAATATTGGAGCACCTGGGAGTGTCACAGGATTCCCATTTTAATTTTCCTACTTTTGCGTTTAAAATCCAATGTTAATTTCCTATCTGACCCTTTAAAACCGAGGTTGTGTCGCTAGCTGTGTTACCTATATTAGAACAGATGGGCTAGTAACCCTTATTATTGCCACTTGTGTATTATATCGACCACACTCCGATTACCCATATAAAGATACTGAAACACAATTACGTCGTAACATCTAAAAACAAGGACCTCATTGCACAGGTGCAGGGAGCTAGGAGCTCCGCTTATCTGACTTCCCATGTTAATTTTCTATTTTTGCTACTTGTTAAATATCCCGAGCAAGACCATTTTCAACCTCCTATTTCGCCTAGCTGAAGTCCAGATCCCCTCTCCGAAACGAGTAGACACTGACCGAACTCCCCTGCAGCGCCCCACCCACAGGTTGGAGAACCATTCGAACGGATCGGGATCTCACTGCAAGTTATGGACGACTGGGGGGGAGGGGGGTTAACACCGCAAGGGGGGTCTATTCGATCCCAAGTATTCATGTCGAGAAATCCCTACTTGTATCCTTATCCTATGCTTATACAGTAAGACAAAACTAATATGTAAAATAAATTTATTGTAAGACTATTGTAAAAAGCTTATCCAGCATGTCAATAATGAGAGTTATCGTAAAATGGTATATGAGAGTTCTTCCAGAACGATTTTCGATGTTTAAAATGCATCCCATAGAATAATCCCTTATGTTCTCTCTTTAAGGGGCACTTTTTCTCTTCTCTTAGATCATATTCATCACAATATTCGAAACTTTAAAAAGGGCTCATTTGATTGGAAACTGAAAGGTCTAGTTCCCTTTTTAATAGTCAAAAGTGAATGGTGAGGAACAGACCCCCCTCTCACGCCCACCATTTCCCCAAACGCATTATATCAAAGTTTAGAGATATCCGTAATTGAAAGCGTAGTTGAAAGTTCTGGAAATGATATATTTGAGGATGACAAACCCCCCAGAACCCCCAGGGGAAAGGTTGTAAGTTATGCCCGGGCATATAAGGTTTTTAAAGATAGCGCTGTCGTAGAGACTTCAAAAGGGGCTCATTCAATTGGAAAGTGAGAGGGCTAGTGCCCTTCTGAATAGTCGAAAGTGATTGGAGGGTAACTAACCCCCCTCTCACACCCACCATTCCTGCAAGCATATCCAATCAAAATTTTAAGATAGTCATTTTGTTCAAAGTAGTTGAAAATTCTGGAAATTAGGTCTTTGAGGATGACACTCCCCCCAAAGCCCAACTTGAAAAAGTTGGGCGTTGTCGTAGAAACTTGAAAAAGGGCTCATTCGATTGGAAATTCAAAGGGCTAGTGCCCTTTTTAATAGTAGAAAGTGATTGGAGGGCAACTAACCCCCCTCTCGTGCCCACCTTTTCCCCAAAGACATCCAATCAAAATTTTGAGATAGCCATTTTGTTCAACGTAGTTGAACAAAAGTAGTTGAAACCGTAGGGTTCTAAACCTTATGCTTTCTAAAAGCTAGAACATAATTTTTACTTTATTGAAAAAAAATTCTTTTAAATGTTTTCACTTTTAAAATTTTATAATCAAAAATTAATTAAGATTTTAAGGAATAAATATCAGCATATTTATATTAAACTGACAAAGTACATTGTTTTCAGTAAATTCATTTGAATTTTTCTCAGTAAAGTACAAATTATATTCTGGCTTTTAGAAAGCATAGGATTTAGAACCCTACTCAGATTAGTTTCTGCTCATTTTGAGATTGACTTATTTTAATTTCTGTTTGTTTTTATTTTCATTTATTTATTGATACTGATTTGTGGTAGTTGTATTCTTGGTAAATTATTTGATTGTATTTTTGTTCATTTTTGGTTTAATGGAGTTCTTTACTTTTTTTGAAAAACTTATCTTGTGCAAAAAGTTTCTTTTGATTAATAAGAGTCAAAAGAGATCAGAGGGCAACTATCCCCCTATGCCTCTTTTCCCCTAAATGCATCCGATAAAAATTTTGAAATAGCTATTTTGTTAAAAATAGTTCAAAGGTGAAATAACAAAAAGTCCGGTGTCGACACAACCCCCCAGAGCTCGGGGACAGGTGCTGCGAGTTATGCCTTGGTGGCATTTATGGTTCTTATGGAAGGCATGCTCGTATAAACTTCAGAGAGGACTCATTTGAATGGAAATAGAAAGTTCTAGTTCAATTTTTAAGAGTCAAAAGAGATCGGAAGGCAACTAGCACGCCCGTTTTTCCGTAAAACCCATCTGATACAAATTTTGAGATAGCCATTTTTTAAAATAGTACAAAGGTCAGATAACGAAACTCCGTTTTAAACACAGCCCCCCAGGGACGGAGGGCAAGCGCTGTAAGTTATGCCCTGTGGGAATATATGGTTCTATTGAAGGGATACTCGTAAAAATTTCAGAGAGGGCTCATTTGATTAGAAATTGAAAGTTCTAGTTCAAGTTTTGGGAGTCAAAAGAAATTGGAGGGCAACTAGCCCCCCATGCCCCTTTTCCCCAAATGCAACCAATAAAAATTTTGAGATAGACATTGTGTTAAAAATTGTTCAAAAGTCAGATAACAAGAACTCAGGTTTCAATAAAACCCCCCAGGGCCCGGGGGCAGGCTTTGTAAGTTATGCCCTGGGGCATATATGGTTCTTATGAAAAGGATACTCGTATAAATTTCAGAGAGGGCTCATTTGATTGGAAATTGAAAATTTGAGTTCACCTTTTAAGATTCAAAAGAGATCCGAGGGCAACTAGCCCTCCCCCCTTCTTTTTCCAAACCCGTGTGATGAAAATTTTGAGATAGACATTTTGTTAAAAATACTTCAAAGGTCGATAATAAAAACTCTGGTGTCAATACAACCCCCCAGGGCCCGGGGGAAGGCGTTCTAAGTTATACCCTGAAGGCATGTATGGTTTTTACGAAAGTTATACTCGTATAAACTTCAGAGAGGACTCATTTGAATGGAATTTGAAATTTCTAGTTCAGTTTTAATGAGTCAAAAGATATCTGAGGGCAACCAGCCCCCCCCCCCCCTAAGCCCTTTTTCCCCAAACCCATCCAATAAAAACTTTTAGATAGCCTTTTCGTTGAAAATAGTTCAAAGGTAAGATAAGAAAAACTCCTGTGTCAAAGGGACCCCCAGGGCCCGGGGGCAGGCGTTGTAAGTAATTCTCTGGGGATATATATGGTTCTTCTGGAAGGAATGCTCGTATAAACTTTGGAGAGGGCTCATTTGATTGGAAATTGAAAGTTCAAACCCATCCAATAAGAACTGAAAATCAGACCCATCCAATAAGAACTTTGAGAGAGCTATTTTTCAAAATGGTTCATAGATTATAGAACGAAAACTCTGGGGTCGACACAATCCTTCAGGGCCCGGGGTAAGCTTTGTAAGTTATGCCCGATGGGAATATATAACTGTTATGGAATGGATGCTTGTATAAACTTCAGAGAGGGCTTATTCCATCGGAAATTGAAAGTTCTAGTTCAGATTTTAAGAGTCAAAAGAGATCAGAGGGCAAGTATCTCCCCACGCCTCTTTTCCCCTAAATGCATCCGATAAAAATTTTGATATACCCATTCTGTTAAAAATAGTTCTAATGTCAAATATCATAACTCCAGTGTTGACACAACCCCTCAGGGCCCGGGGAAAGGCGCTGCAAGTAATACCCTGGTGGCATATATGGATCATATGGAAATGATGCTCGTATAAACTTCAGAGAAGGCTCATTTGATTGAAAATTGAAAGTTCTAGTTCAATTTTTAAAAGTCAAAAGAGATCGAAGGGCGACTATCCCCTATCCCCACGCGCGTTTTTCTGCAAACCCATCCGATACAAATTTTGAGATAGCCATTTTTTTTAAAAATAGTTCAAAGTTCAGATAACACAAACTCCGGTTTCGAGAAAACCCCCCAGGGCCCGGAGGCAGGCGTTGTAAGTTATGTTCTGGGACCATATATATGTCTTATGAAAGGGATACTTTTATAAACTTCAGAGAGGCCTCGTTTGATTTGAAATTAAAAGTTCTAGTTCACTTTCTCAGAGTCAAAAGAGATTGGAGGGCAACTAGCCCCTCCCCCCTCCACACCTTTTTCTTCCCCAAACCCATCTGATAAAAATTTGGAGGCGGCTATTTTGTTAAAACTAGTTTCAAACATCAGATATTAAAACTCCGGGGTCGACACAACCCCCCCAGGGCCCGGGGAAAGGCGTTGTAAGTTATGCCCTTTGTGCATATACGGTTCTTATAGAAGGGATGCTCGTATAAACTTCAAAGAAGGTTCATTTGATTGAAAATGGAAAGTTCTAGTTCACTTTTAAAGAGTCAAAAGAGATCTAAGGGAACCCCCCCCCCCACACGCCTTTTTCTCCAAATCCATCCGACAAAAATTTTGAGAGAGCCATGTTGTTAAAAATTGTTCAAACATCAGATAATAAAAACTCCGAGGTAGACACAAACCCATTTTTTACTTTGATATGGTTACTTCAATACTAGTTTTGATACTTTGACGAGCATTTGATTTTGAAAAAAAGTTTGATTTTGAAATAAGGTACTTTTGAAAATTTGAAACTTTTTGCAATATAAAACGAACAAAAATTAATTAAAACAACTTCCCGAAAAAGAAGTTTTTCAATGAAAAGTAAAGGCCATTTTAAACTTAAGATTATCAGATACAAATACCTGTTAATATTCAAACTCAAAACGACCAGAAATTACTATTAAAGAATAAATGAAACCCAAAACGAACAGAAATTAAAAAAACAATCATAGCAAAAAAACATACAATAAATTATAATATAAATGAATAAATAAATCTTAAAGCGAGTAATGCTTAAATTGAATATGCAAATCAAGCTTAAAACGAAAAATAAATTTTGCTATTAAACCATAAATTAAACCCAAAACAAACAGAAATTAAATAAAGAATCATTGCAAACAAACATACAATAGATACTAGTGTAAATGAATAAATAAATCTTAAAACGTGTGAAACTGAAATTGAATATGCAAACCAAGCTTGAAACGAACAAAAATTAGTACAAACAAGAGTTTGGGTATCGCCTCCTTCTCTCACTGTAAAAGTCTAAAACCTGCTGCGTCATTTCGCTTTACTGAAAACTATATGTGTCTTGAACAGTCTTGGAAAGTATAAACAAAATCAAATTGAATATTTGACATATGTAATTATGTTATTCAATGTAATTTTATTTAAATTTTTAATGCTCTAAGAACTGGGAAAGAAAATATTTGTAATATAATTCGTTTTCAGTTAAGCACCAATGACGCAGTAGGCTTTAGGTTTTTACGGTTATAGGAAGGGGACAATTTTAGGCGTCTTGAACAATTTTATAAGGAACTAATAAATTAAACTGAACATTTAATGTGTAATGATATTAATTGCTGAAAGCTCATCAGTTTAAAATTTTACTGTAATTTTAATGTGTATTTTCAATACTAAGTACAAAAGAAAATATTTGTAGTACAATTCGTTTTCAGTAAAGCGCTGATAGCGCAGTTTTAGACTTTTACAGTGAGAGAAGGAGGCAATACCCAAACTCTTGTTTACTTAGATTTATTTATTCATTTATATTATTACTTGTTGAATGTTTTTTTTTGCTATGATTGTTTATTTAATTTCTGTTCGTTTCGGGTTTCATTTATTCTTTAATAGTAATTTCTGGTCGATTCGAGTTTGAATTTTAACAGGTATTTGTATCTGATGATCTTAAGTTTAAAATGGCCTTTACTTTCCTTTGAAAAACTTCATTTTCGGAAAGTTTTTTAATTAATTAATCAAAAAACTTTTTGCACAAAATAAGTTTTTTTTTTAATGTAAAGAACTCCATTAAACCAATAGTGAACAAAATAGAATCAAATATTCTACCAAGCATACAACTACCACAAATCAGTATTAATAAATAAATCAAACCCAAAACAAACGGAAATAAAATAAGTCAAACTCAAAACGAGCAGAAATTAATCTGAGTAGGGTTCTAAACTTTATGCTTTCTAAAAGCCAGAATATTTTTTGTACTTTACTGAAAAAAATTCAAATGAATTCACTGAAAATATGTACATTATCAATTTAATATATTTATGCTGATATTTATTCCTTAAAATATTCATTAATTTTTTATTTCTTAAAATTATAAAAATGAAAACATTGAAGAAAATTTTTTTTTCAGTAAAGTACAAATTATATTTTGGCTTTTAGAAAGCATAGGGTTTATAACCCATGCTTGGTAGATTATTTGATTCTATTTTTGTTCATTTTTGGTTTAATTGAGTTCTTTACCTGTGTGCAAAAAGTTTTTTTGATTAATTTTTGTTCGTTTTATATTGACATAGTCATTTTCCGGGAGAAAGACTGAGCCTCTTCTGAAGCTAAACAACCATCCCTTCCCTAAAAACCTTAAATACCACCTGGGCATAACTTACAACCCCTGCCCCTAATCTCTGGGGATTGTTTCAACCCCAAAAGCCTTGTTACGTGATATTTAGACTATTTTGAATAGAATGGTTATTTCAAAATTTCTATTAGACACAGTTCAGGACAATTCGACGTGTGGGCAGGGTGAAGGGAGGTAGCTGCCCTTTGATCATTTTGACTCTTAAAAAGAGCACTAGAGCGTCTGATTACCAATCCAATGAGCCCCCTCCGAAGTTTATTTGACCACACTTTCTATAAAAACCATTTATGTCCCCTGGGCATAACATACAACCCTTTCCCTTTTGGCTGGGGGGATTTGCTATCCTCAAAGACATAATTTCCTGACCTTTCTGATAGGCTGAACAAAATGGCCATATCAAAATGTTGATTGTAAGTGTTTGGGAAAATGATGGGCGTGGGGGGGGGGGAATTCTCTCTATGATTTCTTTCGACTATTAAAAAGGGCAATAGCCCTGTCAATTTCCAATCCAAATAACCCTTTTTGAATTTTTTACGACAACAATTTCTATAAAAACATTACATGTCCCCACGGCACAACTTTCAAGCTTAGCCCTGAGGGCCGTAAGGGGGTTTTCAAACTTTAAAACATAATTTCCGGACCCTCCAACTACGTTGAACCAAATTGCTATATCAAAATGTGGTTCAGAAGTGTTTGGGGAAATGATGGACAGGGGGGGGGCATTCACCCTCTGATCACTTTTGAATATTAATAAGGGCACTAGCCCTCTCAAATCCCAATTGAATCAGTCCTTTTTAAAGTTTCCACGACAACGCTGGCAAAGACCTAATTTCCAGAACTTTCAACTAAGTTGAACAAAATGTCTATCTCAAAATTTTGATTGGATATGTTTGGGGGACTGGTCGGCGTCAGAGGGGCGTTAGTTGCCCTTCAATCACTTTCAACTATTAAAAAGATTTGAACACTGGAATGTTTTATTTTAGTTATGCTGACTGTAACGTGTTTTATATAAATTATATTAAAAATAAACATGCCCCTTACAGTTACTTCATATCGGAAAACTTGGGCTCTGGAAAACTTAGCGGAAGATTTCTAAATACTTTTTTTAATATATATATATATATATATATATATATATATATATATATATATATATATATATATATATATATATATATATATATATATATATATATATATATATATATATATATATATATATATATATATATATATATATATATATATATATATATTGAACTTGAGTAAATATAATTGATAAAAATCAAGCAGAAGATTAGTGACTACAGTAGACAACTGGTAAGTTGGCTACTAGTCTCTGACTTGCCTGTACAATTTACAAGTAATATTTGACTACTCTTAACGAGAAAAAGAAACTGCCGAAACCTCTAAAAAAAATACTAAGATCTTTACCTCTTGGATGGTATGGAAAAGAGGTTTTTTTTAAACCCCTTGAGATGGCCATCAATATATGGCCATCTCAAAATTTTGATTGGATGTGTTTGGCGAAATGACGGGCGTGAGAGGGGGGTTAGTTGCCTTCCAATCACTTTCGACTATTAAAAAGGGCACTAGCCCATTCAATTTCGAATCAAATGAGCCCTTTTTGAAGTTTCTACAAAAACGCTTTCTATAAGAGCCTTATATACACCCAGGGGATAACTTACAAACCTACTGCTATTGGTAGTTTTTGGTGCCTGACAAACAAAAAACTACCGTCAAGACAAAACTTGTTTCCACCTTGAGATAAGTGGCGGCCGATAAGGGATGGTCGGTGGCGGCGGGGCTAAAAATAGCAGCGGCGGTGCGCCGGTATGCTTAACATAAATAATTATCAAAATTAGTAGAGTTTTTTTCATCGACCATTATTGCACAGAAAACTTCAAATACCGTTTCACAAGATTCGTCAATTATCTGGGTAAAAACTTTGAATAGAAGTTTGAACTTAGTTAGAACTTAGAAGTTTAATTTATTCATAATGCTCTTTGCCTATATCTGCTTTGTCACCTTTAAAACAGTTGAAATGGATGACGTTGATATTTATGTTTTTTTTTTACTTTTGGATTCCTAATAACCCTCCCTGGTATTAAAAACTGGTTTTTAATAACAATTAAAAATAAAAAAATATATATTTTTAAAGTTTTTTTTGGCTTCCTTATAGAATATATATCATGTAGGCTAATGCTGAACTGCTGCTTTTTAGCATTGCTTTTGGCTGCTCTTTTGGATATTATTCATCTTTTCTTTTGGGGATTCATTCCAAATTAGAAACTCATAAATACCTAATATCAGTCAAATTATAAACTGCATCTAAAAGGAATAAATTTATCAAATTGAAAAATACATGATGGTGAAACACTTCAATTACTATAAAAAAAAATATTTTGATAAAAATTATAACTCTCACTTGTAAATAGCTTGTAAAAACCTTATATTAGAAGAATTTCCAGTTGCATTAAAAAAAGTCCCTCTGGATACCGCCTTGATCCTCTCTGCTTTAAATTAAGAAAAAAATAACATTTTTAGCATCCCTGCCTTCCAAACAAAAAAAAAAAAATCCAGACATTTTCCTTTAAAAATGAAATCCCCTTTCCGTTCCACATTTGGATACTGCCTTGATAGGATACCGTCTCGATTTTTAAATAAAAAAAAAAAATGGCATTCCTGCTTACAATAAATTTGCTATAATTTACATCCAATATATATTAAAAAAATTCGAGGTATTATCATTTCATTATGACAATTCCCTACCCCCCTCCCCTCTGGATACCACTTTGTTAGGATACTGTCTCTGCTTTAAATTAAAAAATAATTAACTTATTGACATCCCTGCTTTCAATAAAAAGAAATTCGCCTATGGTAGCACCTATATCAATAAAGAAGAAAATTTAAGGAAAAATGTAATAGCGAGCAGTCGCGAGATTTACGGAATCCGATGTGATTTTAAGCTTGTTTCAGACACAGAAAATATATTTTATGATAAGATTGCAGATTAGGGACACATGATAAAAATAACTTACTTATTATCTGGTATTATTTTTTCAATTGTACTGTAAAGTTGCAGCAATCCTGGTAGATTTCTTGACTAAGATAGATAATAAATTCAATAAGAACGTATTTTTCAGCTTTCAGTACTTACGATTCGGGTTGCAGTACTTTTTGAAATCATTAAAAATTCCCTATTCAATTCTCTTTCAGAAACTACAAACTATTCAAACATTTCATTGTTGTTTAATACTAATTTTTTTTTTATTGCTTGCTAGGTAGGAGATAAACATACCGTTTGATACGCATTTTAACCCTTATTTTAGATATGCGAATTACCACACTTGCAAATGTACCCAACCCCCCTACCAGATATAAGCCTAGACTATATTCAAAACTCTGCTGATTTTCTTGGTTTCCATTATCTTTTATGCTCATATATCATCAACAGCTTGGTCTTAATGCCAAATAAAGCCAATCTTGAAAAAATTGTCGTAATCAGCTTAGATTTGTATATAGCCTATATACCATCACAAGGGGACTAGGATGTATCTGCATGGGTGGTGATTAAAATATTTGGAAAGGGGTATGGTTATCTTTTAGCTGGTGAAGTAAATGGAAACACTGAAATCCCCCTCCCATATTGTTTTCATTTTTGAATTTCCGTCATTATTCTCAAACTTTTGAACTTAATAAAATTGATAATTTCACTTTAGGCCAACAATTTGGCCTAGCAATTTGTCAAGAATTAGCATTAGCTGAAAATGTATTCTGCAACTACAAAGACTTGTAATGGATGCTATAGGCTCAACCTTTCTGAATACCTGCAACTCTCAGCGATTTGGATACAAAATAAGGATCAAATTCACTGTGTGCAAGAATTTTTTAGTGAAACCAATTTCTCTTTGTCTTTGAGATTAAGAATGGGGACTGTAAGTATTGCTGTGGGCAAAATATGTATAAGCATGAGGCATTTTAAGAGTTTGGGAACAATTTTCTTTTTCTTTACTGTGTTTCAAAGACTAGTAGAGATCAGTAGAGCATGTAAATTCACCTAAACCTATGAATACCCATAGCAAAACTGAATTCACCTATAAAACAGGTTTGCGATGCTTTCACTGGAAGGTATAACAAAGCTTTCTTACTTCTGCAAAGTTTTGACAAAATTGGAGCTTGATTCACATAATCGAGGCAAGTTTGTTAATGTTTTGCTCCTTAAACGAAAAAAAAAACCGCTAATTAAGTATTTTTGCTTAGTGGCTGGTATTTTGAGGTGACTGGTTTGTGGTTGCACTCCTTTAGATATCAGTACATACACGACAACAGGCAAACGACCGTTGTGCAAATGGTCAATTGGATTCTTTTTAAAATTTTCTACTTGTTTACAAGTCCATTGGCATTGTCAGTCACAAATCAACCTAAGCATCTTGGTGACCCTGTTCCAATTCTGCTAGGGTTTCCCAATAGGCAAAACTCAGGGTTTAAGTATATCTCAGTCCCCTGTTTTGCCTAAAAGTCCAGTAGACATTGTCCATCATGATTAAACACAAAAATCTCGATCACCTCTATTTTAATTCCAGTGGGCTTTGCCAAGTTGGCAAAGCCCATATAATATGAAGAATCTTAGTCGCTCACTTGCCTTCAAGTCTTGTGGACATGATCGGTCATAAGTATCTGAATCATTTTTGGGTCTCCAACTGCCTTCAAGTTGCTCACAGAACTGACAGACTATTCTAATTAGCCTTGCTCTATACCTATCAACCTTAATTGTGACCTAGGATGGATGATAGGCTATCATCAAGAAGTGAAATTAATCATTTTTATACAACTCTGAAAAAATTGAGCCAGCTTTGCCTCTCGCGCAGAGACTAACTAATTTGGCTACACTCTAATTAGCCATGGCTCTCAAGGCTTTCATCACTTCCACCAAACAGAAATTACTCCGTATATGAGAGGGGCTGTCCCCTCCTCAACGCCTCACTCTTCACGCTAAAGTTTGACTCTTTCTCACAACTCTATTTTTTAAAACAATAAAAAACTTTAGCGTAAAGAGCGAGGCGTTGAGGAGGGGACAGCCCCTTTCATATACGAAATAATTTCTGTTCGGTTTAAGTATTAATGTCGCTCCTTACTTTCAGTTATTTATTATTTTTTTTTTTATTTAATTTTTTGCGTAGAACTGTTAGGCGTAAAAGCTATAGCCGTGCATAAAAGTTATCCACAAAAGCTTTTGTTATTATTTTTTTTTAAATATAATGCTCCTTCACAAAGGTTCTATAGGCTACAGTCGAAACGACATTGAGCCATATTTTGTGCAGACCTGTAAGGAGTAAAAGCTATAGTTGTGCACAATAATTATACGCAAAAGCTTCATTTTAAAGTTAAATATTATATCCCTTCACAAAAGCTTTACAGGAATAACGTTGGGCCATATTTTATACGGAAATGTTAGTCGCAAAATCTATAGTTCTACATAAAAGTTATGAACAAAAGCTTTTTTTCACTTTTTGAAATATTATGCCCCTTCACAGAAGGTTCTATAGGCTACAGTTTGAATGACTTTGAGCCATATTTTGTGCAGACCTGTTAGGCGTAAAAGTAATAGTTTTGCATAAAAGTTATACACAAAAGCTTTTTTTATATTTTTTTTATATGCTCCTTAACAGAAGGTTCTATAGGCTACAGTTTGAATGACATTGATTCATATTTTGTGCAGACCTGTTAGGCGTAAAAGCTATAGTTTTGCATAAAACTTATCCACAAAAGCTTTTTTTATGATTTTTTTTAGATAATCTACCCCTTCACAGAAGGATCCATAGCTACAGTTTGAATAATATAGAGCCATATTTTGTGCAGACCTGTTAGGCATAAAAGCTATAGTTGTGCATAAAAGTTATCCACAAAAGTTTTTTTTTATTATTTTTTTTTTGAAATATTATACCCCTTCACAAAAGGTTCTATATGCTACAGTCAAAACGACATGGATTCATATTTTGTGCAGGCCTCTTAGGCGTATAAGCTATAGTTGTGCACAAAGGTTCATTTTAAATTTGAAATATTGTATGCCTTCACTAAAAGCTCTACAGGAATAACACTGAGCCATATTTTATGCAGAAATGTTAGTCGCAAAATCTATAGTTATGCGTAAAAGTTATGTATTACAAAAGCTTTTTTTTCATTTTTTGAAATATTATGCTCCTTTACAGAAGGTTCTATAGGCTACAGTTTGAATGACATTGATTCATATTTTGTGCAGACCTGTTAGGCGTAAAAGCTATAGTTTTGCATAAAACTTTTCCACAAAAACTTTTTTCTCTATTTTTTTAAACATTATGCTCCTTCACAGAAGGTTCTATAGGCTACAGTTTGAATGACATTGATTCATATTTTGTGCAGACCTGTTAGGCGTAAAAGCTATAGTTTTGCATAAAAGTTATCCAGAAAAGCTTTTTCTCATCATTTTTTAAAATACTCTGCCGCTTCATGGTTGGTTCTATAGGCTATAGATTGAATGAAATTGAGCAATATTATGTGCAGACCTATTAGACGTAAAAGCAATAGATGCGCATAAAAGTCATCCACGTTTTTTTTTTATTGTTTTTCTAAATTTTATTCCTCTTCACAAAGGGTTCTATAGGCGACAGTAGAAACGAAATAGACAGAAGGTTCCATAGGCCACAGTTTGAATGACGTTGAACCATATTTTGTGCAGACATTTTAGGCGTAAAAGCTACAATTTTGCATAAAAGTTGTCCATAAAAGCCTTTTTTTATTTTTTGAAATATTATGTTTCTTCACGAAAGGTTCTATAGGTTACAGTCGAAACGACAATGAGCCATATTTTATGCAGACCTTTTAGGCGTAAAAGCTATATTCCAGCACAACCGTTATGCGCAAAAGCTTCATTTAAAATTTGAAATATTATCTACCTTTACAAAAAGCTCCACAGGAATAACATTGAGCCATATTTTATGCGGAAATGTTAGTCGCAAAATCTATAGTTTTGCATAAAAGTTATGCACAAAAGCTTTTTTTGATTTTTTGAAATATTATGCCCCGTCACCGAAGGTTCTATAAGCTACGGTTTGATTGACATTGAGCCATATTTCTTGCAGACCTGTTAGGCGACAAGCTAAAGTTAGGCATAAAAGTTATCTACAAAGCTTGTTTTATTTTTTTTTTATTTTTTTTTAATACTATGCTCCTTCACAGAAGGTTCTAAAGGCTACAGTTTGATTGACATTGAGCCATATTTCTTGCAGACCTGTTAGGCGTACAAGCTATAGTTGTGCATAAAGGTTATCCACAAAATCTTTTTTTACTTCTTTGTACATAAATGTTATCCACAAGCTTTTCTATTATTTTTTGAAACATTACGCCCCTTCCCAAAGGTTTTATAGGCTACAGTCAAAACGACATTGTGCCATATTATAAGCAGGCCTGTTAGGCGTAAAAGCTATAGTTGTGCGCAAAAGTTATACACAAAAGCTTCATTTAAATTTGAAATATTATTTCCCTTCACAAAAAGCTCTACAAGAATAACATTGAGCCACATTTTATGCAGAAATGTTAGTCGCAAAATCATAGTTATGCATAAGAGTTATGCACAAAAGCTTTTTTTTGTTTGAAATATTATGCCCTTTCACAGAAGGTTCTATAGACTACATTTTGATTGACATTGAGCCATATTCTGTGCAGACCTGCCTAGAAATAAAAGCTATAGTTGTGCATAAAAGTTATGTACAAGAGCTTCATTTTATAATTCATTTGTAATTTTAACTTTTGAATTTTTGCTGAAATACTATTGGTCGAAAATGGTCTGACTAAGCTGACGTCACAATGACACGTCGGTGATACAATGACGCTTCACTGACACGCGTGATGCCTGATATCTTGATACAGGGATAAAATATCCCTGTCCGCTATGCGTCCGCCTGTCTTCGTCGCAGCATTCATTTTCTTGGTTTCATTTTTCAAAATTTTATGCTCCTTTACAAAAGGCTCTACAGGCTACAGTGGAAATGACAGTAGGCCACATTTTGTGCAGACCCGTTATGTACAAAATCTATAGCAGAAATATTAAACAAACATGTAACCAACGTTAAAATACAGCTATATTTAACATTTCACCAATATAACAAGTGTTCGACATAAATTTAAATTACGCAAAAGAGAAGAAAACAAAAAATTGAGCAGAGCAGTAAAATCACACAATAAGATTGTCATAAATAAAAAGTTCAAATACTGTTTTGTCGCAAATAAAAGAAGACAAAATAAAACGTATAATCCTATTCACAGTTTTCATCTTAGGCCTAAGCTGCGAAATTTTTTCATAGAGGAAGAAACAATGTTTAAAGTTTATGGAATGATCAGATTACGTAGTGTAATTATTTTCGAAGAAAGATAAAGCCTAAATAAATCAGTCCCAGCTAAAACATATTTAATTTTAAGCAAACAGTGCAATATTAGTGATCACTTAATATATAACGACGTCTATCTTATAATAAACGCAATTTGAACTAGAACTTGTGGTAAAATATCGGCTATAACGCTAAAGGTATAACTGACCTACAATATGTTTGACTTTCTAAGCTATGTCTGCAACAATTATATAGGCACATAAAAAAAAAATATGTTCTATGATTTCAAATATGAAATTTTAAGACTGAAACTTGCCATATAGAATTGAATAATGGTAAGTTTAGATGCACTGGAAAAAAAGCCTCCGAGCCTACGAGCAAAATCGGATTCGTGGCCTGGAAAAATATTACTGCATCCCTTTTTTCAAGTAGAAAAGCTGACGGTTTTTACATCCTGTTTTCACATCAATGCGAACGATTCTCCTTTGGCAATGAATTCTATTGTCCAATTGTCTACAGACCAACCCAAATACCGGTTTAATATTAAACAAACTGAAAATCCACAATTAAACTTTAAACACTACGTTGCAGGTCCGTGTTAACAAGTGTGCTTTTATTTCATTGGTATTATTACCTATTGTCGTAATAACTATAAACTTTGTTTTAACACAAATAATTTTGATATACGCTATGTTCAAACATTGATTACATGCCAAATACTGATTCAATTGAAACAACGCATGACGTGATTGGTTCTTTTGTATGAAATTTTAAGCCAATAGACAGGGTTTTCATATCACCAGATTTTTAAAAGTAATATTTTTTTCTCTGTGGTTGAACATTACATTCTTTTGCAAGGGTGCCATTTGCATTTCAAATATCCAATCATTATAATGCGAATACGACAGGGTTTTACAGGCTGAGATTGTCTTATCCGAATGTCTAAAGGTACGTTCCCGAAGATAATTATAATAAACACTAATAAAATATTTGTCATTGTTTCCATTCTAATAACCGACTAAAATCTATTTTGTCAATTCTTAGTATTATGATCACATAAAGAGGTAAAGAGCCACTATTGCTTATTATGAGCATATTATGGGTTGAATTTGAAGGCTTCAGCCGTTTTAAGATGAAGGTAATAACGAATAATCAATTACCATTAATGATAATTGGCTTCTGGAACACACCCAAAACTTATCATAAAACGTCATATCTACTATTTCTGCACGTCATATCTACTATCTGTACGTCATATCTTACTTATCATAAGTGGTCTATCAGAAGAAAAATCTAAATAAATCCTAACAAGGGAGATTTGAAAGTAATAGTCAAAGACATACATAACTGTAAAATTAGTAAATTTTTTCTTAAACCTTAAACAGAGCATCATAACTACAAAGGAAAGGGCGACACCAAGAAATATATACTTCAATTAAATAAAAGAAAAGAGCCTGTCTGGTAGGTATGACGTCACTGATAAGTCCTTAATTGATCACGTTTGCGAATGAATTTTTGTACATTTCTTCAATGTAGACGTCATATATTCTACATGTCCGTCATATTCGTAAGGCACTAAAAATATTTTTAATCTAAATACTGCATCACTGGATATTTTTTTTAAGTTTATTATTTTAAAATTCATGGAAAATGGAATGTATCGCTTACTGATTTTTACACAGATTGTATCACTATTTCCGATAATCAGCAGCAGGTTTCTGAATATACTTTTCTCGATAAAATTTTTAAAGCAAAATTTAACGACAGTTCAGGAAAAATAGACTCTTATGCAGGGTTGTATCCACGATTTTTTTCGGAGGGGGGGGGGAGGCTATAAAAAAAACTTTACAAACTCATCAAAAACTTGTTAATATGCACTGTTGTTACGTTTTTACGAGTCGGACAAACATTTAGTGGGGGGGGGGTCAAACCCCCTTTAATAGGATATATCCAATTAAACTGAACACCAAAACAGGATCGTTCTACAAGGAGTGCATTATCTTAAATAGTTAAAATCAAAACACTAAAGCCTTTAATATTAGATCATAAATTAATGCACATAAAATATGCCAATATGCAACGGATGGACTTCTCTGCTATAGCTAAACATCAGTTAACAGTTTTCAAGAAATTCCCGGCGTAATTAATCCTATAAAACTAACCACTATTAAGCGGCGATTTATCAAAGAAAAAATATGGGCTGCAAAATCTGAAGGTTCCTTAATACATTAAAAAAGTCGCAAATTATATTCTAAATATGTTTTATCCTCCTATCTCCCTTTTATTACTGCATTTCTACTTAAATTGAGTTTTAAGTGAGGGACTGTTACATATAAGCAAGAGCCGGATTTAAGCCATTTTCTGCTGTCGTATCACTCTTAACGAATTTTGATAACAAATCCAGTCAACACTGGAGAATTTAAAGCAAAATATTTAAAAACTGATCATGCAGCAAAGCAGTTTCTATGCTAAAAACATTGGTATAGTCCATTACTGAAAATATTTCTTATAGTTAGAGAATTCTTTGCTGATTTCCCAAAATATTTCCAGAGATAGACTAACCTAGTGGCCTACGCTGAATTTATTTCCAGATTTTATTTTTTAAAGTCACCCAGCCCCTCCCCCCTCCCCCACCCAAATAAGACATTTTTCAAAGTTTTTAGCAACCACTTTGATTTCCAGAGCTGATAAAAGAAGCTGACAAAGCTTACATATGGACGGCAAAACAAGACCGTTAAAAAGAGTCAAATGGATAGCCTGCTTCAAAAACACTCGGACGGTTATCAAAAAAAAAAAAAAAAAAATCATAGAAGGCAAGGTAACCTGAGATACGTCTGCTAAAAAAAAAAAAAAAAAAAAAAAAAAAAAAAAAAAAACGGAACGGAGATTCATTGAATAACATGTAGTGGCTACAAAATAGAACCAAAAATTTCTGTTCTGATTTTCCGTAGCTGTTGACAGTCAAGGTGACCAATCAACAGTCCGAGAGACCCAAATCTTTGTTCCTGTGATTCTCCAAGACACTGGGACCCTTTGTTCCATATAGAAATTGTCTTCCCGTCCTCCAGGGACCCAGACACCGAAATCGAACGTCAAGCTTAAAGCAAGAACATAAACTTCCACGTGATTTTCAACTCTTCTCAATAAGAGCGCTGGGACTCGACATCGTCTTTTTTTACACTAAAGAATTTCAGCGACTTATGTCAGCCTAGTTATTGAAATTAGATACACCAATCATCAAAGCCCTTTGCTGTCAGAAAAGGCAAAATAAGGTCTAATAAATTCTAGCAACTTTTACCGTATCATCTAGTAAATCTATGCAATAAGTTTTTTTTAAACAATGTCATTTTTTTCGCATTAGCGGGCTTTAAAGGTATGACTTCATCTTTTCTGGCGCCATAGGTATTTTTGGTGATCGATAAAGCGCCAAAACCCATTGGTGTCAGAAAATCAAATCCCATAATTCCTACGCAACTAGTTTTCTTTTTCTCTCTAACTGTATGGTCCATCTACACTAACCTAGTACAACTATGGATTTACCGTGGATTTCTTCAAGACAAAGAGCACTGGAACACCATGGAAAATCACCTTATACAAAAATAATACTGTAAAATGAGCAAAAAAGTTCACGGTTTTACCTAGATATAGCTACAACTATCGCTTAAAAACAAAAACACTTTAATGTTTATTAGCATTTAACCTTAAGTAGTTCACTCATTGGACGGATTACTTCTAGTCACAGTTCGTTCGTTAAAGGCACTACGAAAGAGCACATTCTTATTTTTGAAAAAAAAAATTGTGCTTTCACAAACTTCTATCGATAATTGAAGGCGTCAGTACTGAACTGAACTAAGCCCGAAAATTGGTTGGGGAGGGGCGAGCTCTCAAAGCTAAATAAGTATAATTGAGTACCCGTATCCAGGATTTCTTTTTGGTGGAGGGGAAGGTGTTACAAAAAACTTAAAAAAAACGCATAAAAAAATTGTTTATGTGCGATTTCCTTAAGTTTTTGCTAGTCGGACAGAAATTTCAAGGGAGGGGAGGGGAGGTGGGGTCAAACACCCTCCCCCTGGATACGATCTTTCTTGAGTAGTTCAAAAGCTAAACCACATAAGTCCAAATTTTTTATATTTTAGCGTCAAAGCACTTAACTGACTCTAACTTTTTGTCTTCATAGTGAAGCGATATTTCCTAAAATATAAGGAATAATTTCCGAAAATGGCACTTAATAAACATAGATATATTAAAGGGCAAAATAAGCAAAGATTAATAGAACTCATTTGTATCCTTTCAGATACACAACAATTTCAGCAATCAATAATTTAGTTTAACAGTATCGACTGCTGAAAATTTGTTGGTGTCAGAAATGATAAAATCGAATTCTAAAACACGCTAACAAGGAAAATCAAGTTCTGGCCCTTTGCTTATTTAGTATCTCTATGATTACCAACTAAATCATCTTTTAAAGGTAAATTTGACCAAGTTATTACTATAATGAACTAAGCCCATTTAGAACACTCACAGGACTTACAGAGATATGCGGAGCATTCTAAGAGTCAGTTTTTTTAAGACGAAGAAAAAGAAAACAGCAGATCATTAAATTCGAACAAGAAGAAGAAGAAGAAGACGAACAAATATTAGACAATTTTTTGCCCAAACTTATGAAGAACTCAGACAAGCTGAAAAAAACAGTTTAACGGTCTAAAAAAACTATAATAATTCCTTGGCGAGTAAAACCATTTCTGTTTTTGTTTTCTATTATTTTTTATTTATTAAAAAAGAAGCCTACTTTTTCTTCCAATTTCTCTTTTTTTCAATTAAAAAAGAAGTCTATTTTTTCTTCCAATTTCTCTTATTTCCAATTAAAAAAGAAGTGTACTTTCTCTTCCAATTTCTCTTATTTCCAATTAAAAAAGAAGTCTACTTTCTCTTCCAATTTCTCTTTTTTTCAATTAAAAAAGAAGTCTATTTTCTCATCCAATTTCTCTTATTTCCAATTAAAAGAGAAGTCTACTTTCTCTTCCAATTTCTCTTATTTCCAATTAAAAAAGAAGTCTACTTTCTCTTCCAATTTCTCTTATTTCCAATTAAAAAAGAAGTCTATTTTCTCTTCCAATTTCTCTTATTTCCAATTAAAAAAGAAGTCTATTTTCTCTTCCAATTTCTCTTATTTCCAATTAAAAAAGAAGTCTACTTTCTCTTCCAATTTCTCTTATTTCCAATTAAAAAAGAAGTCTACTTTCTCTTCCAATTTCTCCTTTTTTCAATTAAAAAAGAAGTCTATTTTCTCTTCCAATTTCTCTTATTTCCAATTAAAAAAGAAGTCTACTTTCTCTTCCAATTTCTCTTATTTCCAATTAAAAAAGAAGTCTACTTTCTCTTCCAATTTCTCTTTCTCTTACATTCATGTAAGCCCTTCTTTTATGTTTATCACTGCATTAGATTTAAGATTCCACTCAAGTTTTGAATATCCATAGTAGTGTGAATACTAGACCCACCATTTATTCATACCCCCCTCCAATATTCCCAGCAGGAAAGCCCCACTTGCACGACCTCAGAGTGGATCCGTCATGAGTTTTCCTAAACTAAATTGCACTTGCAAACACCACTGCACGGTTACCCAGAAGAGTGCCACCCATCGAGAAAATTATAGCCCAGTAAACTGATCAGCTTTTATTGTTTTTGAGTGGTTTCACGCGGCTTGGTGGTACATGACTTGTTAGTAGTAGTTTTTACAAGCTGAGAGACGGTTTTACCTGTGTGTCGTTATAAACAACGCCATTATCTGGAAAATCACCAATTATCGAAGACGGGTTCATGAAAGAATAAAATAAAAAGAACTGCCGGTTATTGCACCTACTAATAACAAAGAAAGTTTTGCACAAAAAGAAAAATGAAAAATGTCTGATTTTTCTTTAAAAATATTCTGCATCTGATTTACTTAAAATTGGCAGTGAATTTTTTAAAAAAGTTCGAAATAGAATTATCAAATCGCCCTAAATAATCGTCATTGTCTCGCTAAAATAAGAGAAGAAAAAACAAGCAAAGTAACTTTAAAAAGTTGCAATAAATATGTCCAGTATTAAGGTGCTATCTAGAAGACAGTTATCATTAATTTCACTTTATCATTTTTATTTCTTTTTAAAATATACAACAACACATTTCGATCTGTTCTTTATTCTAAGTCCTTAAGGAATTTCAATTTTGAACGTAAACATGACTGAATATTTTGTTATCCACCATTTTAGGAAGAAGGAAAATAAAACAAAATTAATACTCATTAATGATAGTTGACTTCTAGAACGTTTCACTAGTTATGAAAAGTATTTCATTTCATTTTTCAAAGAATCTTCTATGTCATTCCTATTCAAGCCATGGCTTGCCATTTCAGATAGCCTTGGACATTACTATATCTTATAGTCTCCGGTTACAAAACGAAAATATTTGCATAGACCTAAAACTGACACTTCACAAGAGAACATTCATAGCTTAATTTCAAACTCTTCACACATGCTCCCTTCAAGAGTGCTAATACCTGTCACATTCGATTTCATCTCAACACTTTCACCGTCTTTGTCTTCAGAGTATCCACTTTCATCACTAACACTATCAATCTCGTCCCGAATTCGAAACCCGTATTTCGGTGTTCTCTCAGGGCTGGCAGACACTGAACCAGTCATGGAATAGTTGTCAACATCACTCATCGCCTGTCTTCTGGTAAATTCAGGCTCTTCTGCTATTCTGTGAAAGCTTTTCGTTCGGCGCCATTTAACAGGACTGTTAAGTCCACTTGATCCGTATGCACTGTCGTTGAAATTCTTTAACGAGAGGCGATCAGCAGCCGACAAAGACATAGACCGATTTCTTGAAAATATAACAATAGTATAAGAATATAGAACAAGAACTTATTTTTATTTCTTTTAGTAAGAAAGTTTCATGACTTAAAATGGAAGGAAAAAAATTGTTATTATTGTATCACTTACAGCAATTCTAACTTTTCGTTGTCAAGCCCAGCAATTTGTTGCCCAGTCTGCTAAGGACTAACATAAGATTATCTTCTCATATTTTTTGCTTCAATGGCTATATGCTTGAGCGTAATTATGCGGACTTATGAAAGTTATTGACTTGCACCAACTTGCAAAAAACTATGTGGAGAGGAGCTAGCCAACACTAAGTTAGCTAAATGAGAAAGCATTATTCAGTCAGATACTGGGATGCTTTAATACATATCGCTGTATTTAATAAAATGAAAACTCACATTTGTAGGCAAAAAATTCCTGTATATGAATTACTGTTGTTTTCCCAGCTAAAATTTAGTGTGGCTCAGCCTTGCTGATTCAATTAGGTCTCCATTAACTCCTTGAGAAAAGAAGAAGAAACTTAAACAAACCATAATAATATGAAATTATCATGGTTGCAGCAGGCTGCAGCCCAGTAACGGACGAGCTCTACCCCATAGTAGCCGAAAATGTAAAAGCTCGTTTTAAGTGAGTTAACTGTTTTAACTGTTAAGTAAGAAAGAATCGCCATTTGACGTTGACTCCAGAATGAATACAGTTATTAATCTTATTAATCTTAGTGGAAAAGTTTATTACGAAAACAAATTTATGAGAATTTCGAAAACCTTCTAGAAATGGTGTCAGATTGAAATAAAATTGTACCAGTAGAGTCCCAATAGCCGTCATCCTCCCCCTCCCCAGAAATCACCATAGCTGTCCCCAGTATTGAGCAGCAGGGAAAATCACTTTTCGCAAGGGAAGCAGTGGTATGTCTCTGCTTTTTTTTTTTTTCGCTGCTAGTGGAGTGCTTGAACATGATAGAGGGATGTTTGAGGAATCATTTGAAAGCTAATTTTTTATAGCGATGTACAATTTGTAAGTTGTAAAATATAATGTTAAAATAAAATGCATTTTTGAAAAAAAATTAAGTAAAAGCTCAAAACACTTTGCCACTTCATGGCATCAAAAATAATATCAGTTATAAATTAGAAAAATTACATTTTTTTTTTCTCCCTGGCATACACTCAACTTTTCAAATGAAATCTCAATATTTCCTAACTGCGCCTAGCCAATGATTTTGAGCTTTACATTGCGTAAGCAAATACAATAATAAAAGTTACACAAGTGATAACGATAGTTTTTTTTCTCAAAATTTGTCGCTTAGTGACAAATTTTGGTGTAAATTTCATTCAGATTGGTATATTACGAAAAAAAATCGTAAATTCAGTACCGTTGCCATAAATTTTTTGCTTGACTAAGGATTGAATGCAAATTATCCTATTAAAAACTTTACTTATTTGTTTTCTCAGAAGGGGAAAACCCTGAAATTAAAATGGACAATTTCATGATGATAAGAAGCATACGCAAAAGCCCGATTCAAGCTTTCAGATCCCAACTTTGTTTTTTAAGATTCCCATAGAGTTAGTAATGTAAACAGCTAATTCTGGTAACTTCATTGGGATAGAAACACACAGGTCCAAACTTTAGGGGAGGAGGGCAACGGCACGTTATGTCAATTTATACGAGGGGGAGGGGGGGGGGGGGGTATTACAGTCCAATTTCATTAGATAACAAAACACTGGAACGTATTTCAATTAAATGGATAGACACCATTGGCTTCTCCTTTTTTACGTTTATTTGAAATTTTGCAAAGAAAATTGAGAGCACACATTGCACAACTGCGTGGTGATATATATCCCTTACCCCCGAGTTAGAATGAAATATAAGGTACGGAAGAGGGATTATAATGCCATCTTTATCGTTGAATAGAGTTACCAGCTCCAAAAGTAATATATATATATATATATATATATATATATATATATATATATATATATATATATATATATATATATATATATATATATATATATATATATATATATATATATTTATCTATATATAAACAGTTAAATGTTTGTTGGAACACCAATTTAAATTAATTCACTTGAAAATCTTTTGAATTCTATTTCTCATTTCCGAATAAAAGGAAAAAAACAACAAATAGGCGTTTTACAAAATTATTTTTCTTCTTCTGGCATGCTATCCTCTCTATTTTGAGGTCAATTTCTTTTTTCTTTGCACATTTATTTGATCAATTATATCCAAAGAGCAGTTACTATAAAAAAAAAACGTTTCATATAAAATCACGTTCCTTATTAATTGCAGTCAGCAAAACAACGCTCTGTTAAATCTTTTTCTTACTTCTTTAAAAACGTTTTCCTTCATTCCTCCTAATTTTCAGTCCTGGTTAAAAAGGCTATTGTAGATATAAAAAGAAATGGACGTACCTTTTCGTAACTGGTTTTATTTCCCGTGTATACACAATGGTGCTACTAAGATTTAGGCTTTCTAGCATAATGTCAAGAAGACTTGTCGCATGATCACCCAATTTCTCCTGCGAAGAATAGGGAGAAAGATTCTCACCAGCTAAACTTAATTTGTCTGATTCTACCGTTGAAACAGCATCAGATATATCCCCTAAAATCAAATAATTGAGAATGTGAACATATCTCTGGATCATGCGTATACACCTCAGAATTGGGGAAACCCCCTTTGGTTGAAACTGAGAAATCATGCTCAAAAGAAATTGGGTCTTATAATTTTTTAATATATTATTATAATTTAAAATAATTACTTTTAAATAATTTTATAATAATAACAAATTATATTAATTATAAATAACAATAAATAAATAATAATAATATGACAACTAATTAATAATTATAAAATGATATTATAGTAACTTTAAAATAATATTTAAGTATCAAGTTCTTCACGTTTATGAATTTTTCCGGCCCCCCTAAAGGTTGGAACTTGTCTATTGTGAGTTCAGAAGTCGTTAGTACACGACGTTAGTTTTGCAGAAAAACTGATCAGTAGGTTTTGGGTTTTCAGATAGTGATTGGTGACACAATTATCTTTAAAAGGGATCTTTTTGTTTCGTTAGTTTGTTTAATATCCTTTTAAGATACAACGAAACAAATTTTGATACGAAAAGCTCCAACTTCCGAATCTTTCTAAGAACGAGAAACAACAATTTTGGAATACTTCAAAATACCAGAATATTACACTTAGAATAAATTAAATACAGAGTTTATTAAAAAACAAAAACAAAAACAACAACAAAACGAAACACTTGATTATTCGTCAGCTTTTTCTTGTTCGGAACATATTTAACCAATTAAACATTTATAATAATCATTGAATAAGAGGGAAAAATTAAGAAAGAAACAAGAAAGAAAGATAAAAAATCGTGCATTTACCCGGCTCCTGGTCGCAACAACCCTTCCTACCAACAAATCATTCCATTTACCAGCACACCGCAAACAATTGCATCCATCCGACAACAAAAAACAAGCTATTTTATTTGTATGGAAAACTTGAGAGCAAATTAATTTCAATTTAACTACACTTTACTAATCATACAACCGGAGACAATTTTGTTTAGGATCTCTACAGAAATCACACACATGCGTTGACTTTTTTTTTAAGATTCAGGCAAATTATTCCGAAGATTTGGCCCAATATAACATATTGAAAATAAAAATCTAGTATCACCAACTTGAGGTGCCAATAGCAAATGAGGCAACTTGAGAACCAAACAGTCCAGGGGAAAGAAGATTCTAATCGACCAAGCAAGGTGGATTCACACTGGTAGACTATAAATTTCAGCTTGACAAAAGTATCTTATAAGACCTTCTGTATTATCACAGCTGATCTGTGTACACCTATCGCTAAGATTTCGCTAACACTTATAAGTGCCATGTTTTGCTTATTCATTTTATACTGTTTTGGTATTCCATTTATATTTACGTTATAGACTTATCAAATTTTCATAAACGCCCTTAGTAGTGATTGTTAAATCTAAACTATTTAAATTTTTCTCAGTTTCCTTTTACTAGGTATGAATCTACTTCAAAACTGGCCTACTGAAAATTTCACTTCAACTTTCAGAAAACTTCACTTCAACTTTCAGAAAACACAACAAGACCCGCTGAATCCTGCTCAAACAACCGGAAATACTTCAAAACCAATCCACGAATTTTAAGTTACTTTTTATTCTGAAGTGGTGCTCTATCATTTTTAATATGTAAAATGGAAACTTGTGCAGCGAAACTAAGAATTCTAAATTCCAACCAATTAGCTAGTGCCCCCCATTGTGGCAATCGCAACAAACGCATTCATTCACCAAAACATACAGTCAGTGTTTATCCATTTTTGGAAGATTTCCAGACATTAGGCAGGCTTCTCCCCTCAAAAAGGGATATGAGATTTACTTGGGATGATTGACGAATCTAGAGATTTTTCCTACTTGTAATTGCAGGGATTTGTGATTTTCGAGACCCGAAGTAAAGATTTCATATTCAATCTTGTGCACATCAGCAGTTTAACAGATAGCTCTGAAGATTTCACCTTGAATTTTCTAAGTAGTTGGTATCACAATTTGCTAGGAAATAGGGCCATAGACCCCAACAGCCTTATCTCAAGAAGTGTACAATGCCTGAATGGGACAAATCGAAGACTGATACAGACTTGTGACACCAAGCTGTGGCCAAGCTCTCAGAAAAAAGGAGAGCAATGAAAACACGTCAGCTGACAAATTCTGAGGATACATTAAACCTGAAGAATAGAGCTGGAAATTGTTTTGGCTGATCCAGTGGATTTGACAGCTTCGTTCTACAATATTATGTTTAAGATACTGTTCAGAGGGTTGAGAAACATAAAAACCGAACATCACAACTGGGCTGAGAAGCCACGAGCTACTGGCAAGTTGGGGTGTAACTAAGCAATGAAGAGAGCCAGTGCCAGAGCTATATCCATAAAATCTGAATTCTCAGTTGCAGAAAATTCCAAAACTGGTAAAGGTACATGCTACCTCTACACAAAGCAGTTTTACTAATGTTCCAACACTAGTGTTTTCAAGATTTATGGAGGTTTGTTCATACATAAAAATCAATTGAAAGTTTCCGTCTTTAGCCGAGCTCTAAAACACAGCTGCCATTTTTTAGACCCAGAAACATAATGTAGGAGAAGAAGAATACACGAAAATGACATTCAAAACACATAGCTAAGGACCATAGAGTACCATAGATACAAAAAAAATACTACATTAAGCGATCCCTATACGTCTCTTCTTTCCTATTATACCGAGATGCAGGCACTTTGAAAGACAAAACTCTAACTATAGCACGTCAAAGTAGTCAAGCGCATTATATTCAGCCTAGGAAAAACCCAATTTATCACAGGTTTTTCTCCATGATTTTACTGACATTTTTAGTCCAGTGAATAAAAGGTCTTTTGTTTTAACAGAGGAAGCATGCACTTATGTCTACACGACAGACCGTGAAACCAATAATAACCCATCAATCAGATGTAAGTGTAAATTCTTTTGGGCCTTACGTAAACCAGCGCGATAGGCCTATGAAGCCAATCTAAAGCACTATGGACCTAAAATACACAAATGCATAGACGTCGTTGAGAATATAGCCTGGGTATAACAAAACTCCGCCATCTAGGTAAACCTGTTTTTGGTATAACTAAAAGCTTTTATTTTAGTTCAATTACAACTTTCTTTTCCTTTAATAGTACTGAAGGTATATGGGGGCATTTCTAATTTGTTCCATGCAAAATTATGGACTTACATCCATGTTTAGTATGGAAGCGTAATAGCCCATGACATTTCCTAAAAAAATATTCCAATATTTTGATTCTTAGAAGCGCCAATTCTTGATCAGGTAAATATTCAACAGGCCGAGGATTACAAACTATATTCAGTTTTTGAAAATCCTAACTTTTATCAAATGTTCCTTTATTCAATTCATATTTAAAGAGCGGTGTTCAAGTAATACAACCCTGTGTGCTTAGGTGACGGGTGTAAAAAAAAAGTTTTACGAGGAGGAGGGGTAAGCCCTCCGCCTTAATGTACATGTCTAAAATAAGTGCAATATGCCCAAAATTTAGAGGAAGGGGTGTTAAGACAGTTATTCCAGGGGAGATCTAAAATAAAATAAGAATACTAAAATACTAGAATACTAAAATAAGAATACTAATAATGAAAATACTGGATTTTAGACTAAAATATGTGAAATCAGATTTCATGTGACATGGAGTTTGAAAAAAAATAAATAAAATGATGGAGGTGGTTGTAGAGAACACGGGTGAGGAAAACAAACTCTGAACTTGAAGGACACATGGATGTCAAACTTAAAGGCAACGATCTCACAGCTTAAAATGGTAGGTAGCGACAAGTAGACTACCTTCTAAGAATAGGCATGGCGGGGGCAGTAACAGAAAAATAAAAGAAAGGAAAGGGTGAATATAGCATTTTATAGTTATTACAGATGTAAATATGGTACGCTGAAAATTCAGCCTTCGAAAATCAATCTGTCCATATCTGCTTTTTCCTATTCGGGCGCTTTGGTCTCAAAGTATTTGACTGACCCTTGAACTTCTATAGCCAAAGAATTGCAGCAACTCTTAAACACTTTTACACAAAAAAAGGGTAAACCACAATCTTATATATACTTTTGAAACTCACCTGAGGGAGACAAGGTGACTAGATTCTCTCCAATTTCAACAATTGATTCTGTGTCAATTGCATCTGCCGCTTCTGGTAATCGAGGCGGAGGCACCCAGTCAAAACTCCTAGGTGGCTCTTCAACCTCCAGAGCGTCTGATTGCACTTCACCGTCTTCTGCAATAGATGCCAATTTCGGTGCGGCCTTTGATTTTTCTAAAGGTGGTTTGTAACTGAACAATTCTAAACGGGACAAAGACGGATCTTGAGTCGTTCCATCAACTGGCTGACCCAAACGAATTTGTTGATTTCGAAGTTTTTGAGCGCAAAAGGCAGAAAACGCTATTTCTAACCGAATACGTAACTGCTCAGCTAAGTACTTGGCCTGGAAAAAATAAGTAAATAATCAGTTCCTTTACATATCCCTATCATATAACATGTTTTTGTTTAATTTGAGAAAATTGAAAGGTGACGTTCAGATAATCTTGATCTAGAGCGTGTGATGCAAAGAACTCTTTTTTGGATAAAAACCTGTTCAACATTAGGCCCGTTTTTTAGCACTAAGATCTTACATCTTTCTGCAAAGATTATCGTTTTTTTCACTCATCTTTGTTCTAAGATCTTACAGCTCACTGATGTTAGCAAAAAGTGTGAAGACCGCCACTGTTTTGCCATATAGAACAATGATGAGAGAACTTTGATGTTCTACTCATCATTGTTCTCAGACCGCTGATCAGAGCAGAATGATGAAAGACGTTTGCACAAAAACGACCAAAGATGTAAGATCTTTGTTCAAAGATTTCACTTTTAAGCGTTTGCTGGCAAAAGATGTAAGATCTTAGCACATTGACGAGTGAAAAAACGCCCCTACTGTGAGTAATTTCCCAGTGGACACTTATTTGAAGATTTTTTATAATCGGCTTATCTATAGTTTGGTTATTTTAACCGCTGTGATTTCCCCTGGGAACAATTATTTTAGCTCAGTGTTGCCGATTGGAGGTTGCCAATAGAAGATTTTATTAGGCAAATCTTATAAGCAAATTTCAACCTTTTCTTAAGTTGCGTCGACAGTACCACGTTGTTTTCAGGATGTCGACAGAAATGGAGGACAAATTATTCTTGAATGCTGTGATGAACTTAGTGATCCGTAGTATGGAAAAGAGGAGAAAAACTGGAGAGAATACTTGATATAGGCGTCGGCTTTCTCACACCAGAAGAAATTCTGAAAGCCAAAGAATCGCTCCATCAACTAATGTAGTTTACAACACGCTGTAAAATTCACGCAAAAGACGAAGAGAATTTTACGGACATGTGCAGATGGATTCACCAAGCTCACGTCAAGAGGACCGAATTGCCGACCTTTGTTATAGATTCTCCCTGCTCAGTCCTAGCTACTGCAGCAACCGTAGCTATTAAGGTGAATGAATCGTCTCAAGTTATCAAGATCAATTTTGCTATTAATGCCAACAAACCCATCGAATGGCCAAGCGCTTCAAATCAGCCTGATAAGCCCTCCTATGCAACCGTCCTGAAAAATCTGCCCGAGTCGCTTGATACCCCGAGTGCTAGGAAGAGATTCGCAGATTCGGTATGTGCGGATACTAGTGACATCTCTGAATTACAGAAAGTCAAATTGGACTGGAAACTAGTAGTTCGTTGGAAAGACACAGCTGAAACCATTGTTGAGTCAATCAAGACCAACCAGCCGCAGATTTCTGCTGCCATAAAGAGCCCTAACTATATTGGTGTAGTGAAACGAGTCCCCTCTGACCTGTCGGCGGATGAGCTAACTGCACTGATCCCCAGAGCTACGAAGTCTGAACAGCTTGGCAGTTCCTGTACGTTCAAGGTATTTTTCAGTTGTCGACCGGATTTGTATATATTTGGATAAATAAGGACTCTGTGAAGATCTATTACGAAAAAAATGCCCATGAAGAATTCCGCTTCTTACCCCGTCGTTGCTACTCGTACCACAACCAAGGTCACCTAGCTGCCGAATGCACCAATAGCCCTCTCTGCTCCAGATGTGGTGCGTCTGACCACGACTCCAAAAAGAACGATGCAGAAAAGTGTATTCGTGCTATGTTTTGCGTTTCGTGCAAGAAAGCGGGTCATACCTGCTATAGCGTGAAGTGTCCAGAAAATCCGCAAAAGGCAGCTCATTAACATACTGAGTAACGAAATCTCTAACATTTCACTACTATCTTGGAATATAAAAAGGAAATTTTTCCGAGCCGTCTCTTGTGGTTGACCAGTTTGTGAATAAATATAATGGGATATGCCTGCAAGAACATTTCATCACAGAAACTGGCCTAAACCTACTAAATCTCTTGCCTTCCTACTCTGTGTCTCCGTGCCTGAAAAAGGTTCATCTCCACGGGGCCGTCCGTCTGGCGGTATTTCCACGTTGGTTAGCAATCGTCTCGCGTGCGAAGTATACGATAACAGTGACAATTTTCTTGCAACTAGACTAGATAACCTGCTAGTTATAAATGTGTACCTTACAACTGGTTACCGTGACGACAGATCTGAGTGCTTTTGCTATAAGTGATGCCAAACTAACCCGTTGCCTTAAGAAAGCCGAGCGCCGAGTCCCATGAGTGCATAATCGTGAGTGACTTTAACTGTAATTTAGAAGTTGATATTAGTGCCCAAAACAGTCGGTGTTGCATTCTAACAAGGATACTTGAGAACCGCTTTACTATTCACCAGAAAAACCAGGACTTTTCGAATATCCACCAATCTGGTTTTACGTCCAATCTAGACCATATTGTTAGCTCTAGTTATTTGCCAGTAAGCCTACGTGAGGTTCTTGTCCTTCCGAATATTTTCACTTCGGATCATTTCCCAGTTCAGTGTATTATCATTAGGACTACCTCGTTTTCCACTGCGAAAAATTCGTCGGCATTCACTCAGAGGTGGCATGAGGTTCCGGTTTGGTGTAAAACTGACAAAGAAAAGTTTCAAGATTCTTGTGATCTTGTTCTGTCAAAAATTCGTGTACAGTTTGACCTACTTATGAAATTCTCTCATCGTGATGAAAGAGATGCGCGGCTACGTCTTAATATTTATTATGCCGAACTGACCCATGCTCTTCTGTCTGCCGAATATCAGGGAGCGCCCAAGTCTCGTATCAAACAAGAAACTTAAAAAAAGGAATAGTCTTCTAACCCTTTGCTACAATTAGCATGCGACCGAGCTACCTTCTGGCACGGGATATGGAAAGGATGTGGTAGACCACGCTCAGGAGTAGTTAAAGAGATCGGAGTTGCATCTAAGCGTAAATTTGGGAAGGAGCTTACTCGTCACCGCGGACAGTTGAAATCTGAGCTTTCTGAAAAAGTAATTAAAAATCCTAATATGTTATGGAAAATGTTTGATAAGGAGTCAGCGGGTCCCGAGTCAGATATCCCATCTTTAAAATGGAAAAATTATTACCTTGATGAGTTTTCAGCCCCAAAACAGGATCTTAACATTTCTGTTCAAGAAAAGCTTTCATCCCTCCTCTCATCAATTCCAGATACAGATTTCCTAGTTACCCAATCACAGGTGGTGTCCGCGATCCGACGGTTGAAAAAGACGAAATTGGCTGGCATTGACCGTGTATCCGCCCTTCATCTTAGCCATTGCAGCCCGACTTTCATGGGACACCTAACTCTTCTCTTTCAGATGATCTTCACCACTGGACTCGTACCAGCGGCATTCAGTACTGGGTCACTTAGGCCAGTCCCGAAGAAAGGAAAATTACTTCGGAATGTGCTTCGTTCAGACCGATCACAGCGGAGCCAACACTTTGCAAAGTCTTCGAATTTTTGGTCATTGATGCAATCCAGGGAAAATGCTGGACTCCCCCTTCCCAGTTTGGGTTCCAGAAGGGTCTTGGTTGCGGCCACGCCATTTATGCTTTGGCTTCAGTCTTGATTGACGCTGATGAATCGAAGGAGTCCATTGTTACAGGTCTACATGACGTCCGCCGTGCCTACGACTCACTTCTCCATGACTAACTCATTCTGAATATGGATAGATAGATAGATATTTATTTCGAGAAATCACTATCACAAGCCCCGAAGGGCCGAATTCGAATTTCGAAGTCCATAAAAAAAACAAATAAACAAGAAAATCATAACAAAAGCACAACAACTAAAAAATTGGCAACCAACGCAAAAAAAAAAAAATTATATCGGAATTCTATATGATTCCTTTGTCACTTATATTAAAAACTGCAAAATGGCAACTAGTTAAAAAGATAAAAACTGATAAAACTGAAAAAATAAATAATATATACATTAACAAATGTTTAAAAAACAACATAAAAAGGGAAACGAGGTCGAGGCCGAAGGGCTCGACCGAGTCCGTTGAATTTGAATTGAAGTTATCAAGCATTTTGCAGTAGGTTGCATAGGTTAGGTTAGGAACAAAAAAAAAGAGTAAAAAGAAAAACGAGCTGTTTCTTTTCTCATGTAAGAGATAAGATAAAATTTATGTACAAATTAACAACTATTTATTATATCAGTAAAAAAAGGCATAAAAGATTGCTTATACCCCGAGGTAGTACAAAGAATGGGAGATAAGGTGGGGATAGGCTGGGACACAGTTCGTGGAGGACGATTTCTATCATGTACATGGTATTCAGGGAAAAGGTTCGCAGTACAGGGGTTCAAAAGTGCCAACTTAGCAAAACGAAGGCAAAAATTATTTCTTCTTCTCTCGAGGGTCTCTAGTTTTGAAATATTTAACAAATGCAAATATGGTATCTTGCGCTCTTTAAAAATAATTCTTAGAGCTCTCTTTTGGACATTTTCAATTTTTGCGTTGCTTTATTTGAGAGGCCAGGGTGCCACACAGGACAAGCATACTCTAATATGGGACGCACAAAAGAAATGTATACTTGTAGTAAATGTGATTGGGGGTAACTAAATTTATTTAAAAGTTTAAGGAGGGAAAGCGAGGAGTTTGCTTGTCGTAGGATATTATTTATATGGGCATCCCATTTCAAATTGGAAGAAATTGTAACACAAAGGAGTTTAAGAGATGTGACAGAGGTTTCAGGAGGAATAGGAGCAAGAAAAAGGGGAGGGGATTTAAGGAAACTTACTGAGACTATTGCGGATTTAGAAGGGTTAACTGTCATGTCAAGGGAAACAGAGGTGTACAGAAGGACATCCTACTACCCATTAAAGACATGCACGACCACCTACAGGCTGAACTCCTACTTCCTGGCCATGGTCGAGCCCTCATTGAATATACACCAGACGTGATGCTGTCCTACCAAGGGAACCCTGTAGTCCCAGTAAAAAAAGGTACTCGACAAGGATCAGTCACATCTCCTTGTGCCTTTAATAGTTGTATTATTAAGCCAGTCTACTATCGAGACAACATGCATAGCTCGTGGCATAAACGTTACAATGATAGCCTACGCCGATGACATTCTGAACCCCAGCCGCACAGTCGCAGGTACATAGACCCCCTTCTCCACACTACAATCAAATTACAGTAGCACTGGCCTTGACTTTAACCCGCAGAAGTCGGAGATTCTTCTGTTCAACTGGCGCCAGTAAGAGGTCTCGTCTGTGAGGCTGGGAAAACTGTCTGTAGCCCCTGTCCCGAAAATTATTTACCTTCGTTTACCAATTGGAAAGGATCTCAAAACTACCCACTCCCTTCTTATTGATTATCTCTGTAAACACCTGGCTTTTGCTCACAATAGGGTAGTTTCATCTAAAATCCGTTTCAACCGTTTAATTCTGGCTTGACTTTATAATGCAGTATCTCTTCCCCATTTCCTGTATCTAAGCCCATTTTGGAAAATTTTTCCCGAGCCAGAGAAAAGAAAGCTCAGATCCACATTTTTTAAGTATGCGAAGTTCTTGTTGCGGCTCCCACCGCGGACAAGAAATTCGCACCTTGTTAAAAATTTTAAATTGCGGACCCGACGGCAGCTATAATTGAACAAATTAAACGGTACAACGAGAAAGTTTCTTCCCACCCTTGGTACTGTTTGCTACGGCAGTAAATCGCTGTCCATTTAATTTTGTTGCCCTAGTGTCTCGTCCTTTCTTTCTTCTTTCGTTTATACTCCGCTGTGTTTTCCTTTTGTTGTACACGGGTTACAAATAAATAAAGACTTAATTAAAAATAGAGAAAGCTTTTCCTGCCTCAAATCTAGGAAGTGGGAGTTTATAATTTTATCGTCCGTTGCTTATTTAATTAAGTCAGCTGTAATTGCGTTAAAATTGTAATTGTTGCAATTTTACATTGAATGATGTTTTAGTCTCTTTTTGTAAAAGTCCAATTTATGCGACACTGGTTACTCTCAATCTTGGTGTCAATTTTTCTCTGATAATATATTGCGTAGACTACTAATAATTCAACTATTTATTAATTATCCATTCTTTTAAGCATTTTGTTTTATGTAATGAAGTAAAAATAAAGAAAAAATCCGTGATTGAATAACTTCTTTGTTTCTGATATTGATGCATATCGGAGTAAATGAACCATTTGTTGAGACTGATCTGAATTCAAGACCAGCGGACGAAAGTGTCGTTTAATTGTTTTACCGTCTCTTGTCATATTTAGACTAGTTGATATGATTATCAACTGTATATTTTGAATTCACTGATGATCATTCGGTTTATTTTTTTACCAATTGCGGCTTGATGCAACGATGCTCATATTGCTTACGTTTGTTCAGTACTTGGGAGTTTAAAAAAGTAAAATATGTTACGTGCCTGCAGTCCAGTGTATAATTAAGTTTTTGTTTCTCGTCTTCGTAATTTGTTCGGTGTGTTTTTTTTTCTTGTGCGTGTGTTTTTTCTTTTTTAGTGATACTCCGTCTTTTGTAGACGTGGCGGGTAATAAATAAATGTTGTGGCGGGTAATAAATAAATAATAATAATAATAATAAAGATAAACCGTGAATTACAAAGCAAACTTAAAAAGATATAAGAAAGTAATTACCTCCAGATTTTTATTTTGCAATGTATTCTATTTTTATCTCTGAGTGACTATTTAGTCTTCAATTGCCAAAAGTTAACAGGCAACTAAACATCCCTCGTGCAGCGTACTAGGTAAAGTACATCCAAACAAACTTATAAGCATATTTATCATGCATCCTATCATGTCCGTCCTATCTAAAAAAAACAAAAAAACGTGGATGTCAGATTTTCTTCCATTTTAAACTCCTTGCGTCCTGTAGTGCAATCTGGCTGCTTGAAATTTTTCGAGCCAAGAGTCGACTTATTCTCATCCCATTTTGTTTTACAAAGAAATGCTCAAGTTTCTAGTGCTGATTTCGGCCAATCTGATTTTTCACAGAATTTTCTGATTATCTGAAAAATCCTATGAAAAATTCTGATTGTGGGCACAGTAGTGTGTGCATTATTGTGCTTAGAGAAAAACACATGTGTCAATAAACCCGTCCGGGAGCGAAGCCAACTAACAAATCTAATTAGGATTTATTCCATTTGTAATTCTCAATCTTTCCTAGCTAAGAAGTGGCTAAAAGCACATCTCAAAAACTTATCTTATTTGAACACCATTTGTGAAACATCTTCATAGTGTAGTTTATTCAAGACAGTCGCTCTGCTAACTTAATGGTTTGCCAGGGTTGACTTGCAATCATTTAAGACCGATCTGTTTTTTAATACTTGCTATAAATGTCACGCAGTCAATTTCTGAATACGAAATCCATGATTTAGAATCCATCCACAGTTACCTTCAAAGCATATGATTCGGTTGACAGGGAAATTTTATGGTCTTTGATGATTTTAAAGTATGGCTTTTATGAGGATTTTGTTCGTATGTTCAAAAGTCTTTCTCAAAAACCACAAGCTGTCATAAATGTAAATGGCTCGCTTACAAGCAGGATTGATTTGGAGATATCGTTGAGACAGGGCGACCCGGCTTCGCCTTACCTCTTTGAAATATACATTGCTCCCTTGTTCAAGCACGTAGAAGACCGTATAATCGGTTTACCTCTCCGTAAGGAGATATGCTTAAAGGCCCTGGGGTTTATAGATGACGCAAATTTTACCCTATCAAGTGTCAAAGATGTAAAGGCAGTTCTACAAAGACTTGATTGGTATGAGAGGAATTTTAGGGTAAAAATCCACAAGGGTAAAAGCAATCTTTTACCAATACTGGAATCAGAGAATACGGAAGAAATGATGCAGGAACTTTGGATAGCGAAACTAGAAAAGGCGAAAATACTTGGAGTGACATGGACCCGCGAGATGAAGTTGGGTAAATTATGGGAAGAAAAAATACATAAAATTGAAGGGATGCTGGCGACGGCAAATGATATTGAAGAGTGGTCTTTGTTTTTCAGAGCGACATATGTAAACAAATAATGTCTACCACTACCGTTCTATTTTGCGCCAGCTTTCGAGCTAGATGAAGGAAGTGCTAAGAGAATAGAAAAAATTATTTGGAGGTTTGTGTGGAGAGGAAAAATTGAAAAGTTGAGCATGAAAATGCTCTTTGTACCCAGAGTAAAAGGAGGAATAGGAGTGGTAAATTATAGGAATGTATGCCAATCACTTTTTGGAGAAATGCTATTGAGATGCTCCGAAGGCACGATGAAATTGGATGTTTGGAGAGAGATTGGCTACTACTGGTCTTGAACAAAGTAGTTGAGGAACAAGTTTTGACGCTAGAGGAAGAGGTCCCAGGTCACTTAAAGGAAACAACGGAAACTTTAAGAGAATTGAGATCAAAATGAGTGTTTCAGGACGGATTGAGTCAGATAGAAAGAAAAAGGGTCATAGATGATTACATATGGACCCGAGAGGACGATTTTTCATACTATGTTAAAGAAAAAGAACCTTTCATGAATTTTGATGCGGCTTTCAAAAATCTAAATGAAGTACCGTGTGACACTAGAGAAAGAGAGGTGATGTTTATGCGGATACACACCATATTACCTTACCGGGATAGAATAAGCCGTTTCAAGAAGGGCGAAATAAAGGAGTGCAACCTGTGCCATGAAATGGTGGTTGATGGTTTACAGCATGAATAGAATGTATTTTTAACAAAGAAGTTTTTAGTTTTATTTTTGATGTTTTTAGGGGTGAGAATATAGAGATGGTGAGTTTAAATAGTAAAAAAAAATAATTTTGAAGTTAGATTTTGAAAGAAAAGGTGATGAAAAGAGGCAGAAAGGAATGTTATTAATTGTGACATGGGCATGTACCCATATTTAAAAGATGAGGAAAAAGAAAAAGAGAGTGGAGTTAGAAAGATTTAAAGGAGTAGTTAGGGGGAAAGTAGAGCTTTTGAGAAAGAATAGAAAATGGATAGAAAGAATAGATGAGGAGTGGATAGAGTTTGGTAAATAGTTGATTTTTTTTTTTTTTTTTTTTTTTTTTAAGGCAATCAAGTAATGTATGAATTTTATTTGGAAATTTAAAGTTTATGGGTAATTTGTTAGAATTTTTGAACCCTTATTCCTAAATAAGTATTGTGTTGTTTAAGTATATAATTTATTGTTTGTTGAGGTAATTGTAAGGGAAGAATGGTTCAAATTGTATTTATTTTATTTTCATTTTTTTTTATTATTATTAATTTTTTTTATGGAAGCTTGAAGGGGTAATATGAAGTTTGGATTGTAGTTGAAGCCACCGCCAAAGGATTCTCCTAAGGAGGGGGAGCATCCAACAAGCGGGAGGTGCGTTGTATTTTGTTTTGTTTTTATTTGTGTTGTAGTATGCCCCGGAGAGTAACCTGTTATATTTGATTGCCTTAAGTCATTTTTAGTTGGTATAAAAGGAAAATTAATTTAATTTTTTTTTTTTAAAGGAAGGCTATAGTTAGGATGATGAAAATGTTATGTTGGATTAACTTAGTTTTTTAAATTTCAGATATATAAAGGAGGAGAAAATAGAGGAAGAGAAGTTTTTTGGTGGTTGTAGTGGGTTGAAGTTGGTATTTTTGTTGAATTTATTTTTTAATAGGAGAAAAATGAAGATGAGGGGTAAAAGGGAAAAAGGGAAAAAATTGGAAAAAAAGGAAAGGGAAAAAATTGAAATTATAGGATAAAAATACAGAAAAGGATAATGAAGGCTAATAATCCATATTAAAAATTTTGATCGTGTTAAACATTTATAGTAGCAGAGTGTGTTTTCGTCAATAATGTTTGGATAACAAATTTAAAAAATAAATGTCGTTTTTAAATTAGTGTAGGTGACATTAAAGGTTTGAAATTATGTGAAAAAGATTATTATGTCACCGAGACGAGAGGTGGGATTTAAAAAAAAAAAAAAAAAAAGTTACCTTCGAACGATACTGATAGTATTGTTAAGTCTGTAAGTTATAGTCCTATTGTTATGTTGTAGCTGATATTGTTTCATTCAGAGCGATTAGTTATCACTTTTTCATTAGTTTTGAGTTTTTAACTTCATACTGGTTTCTTCAACCACATTGGTATACTTCTGTCGTTTACTACATAGGGGTAATTATGACCTTCCAAAAGTACAACAAGGCGGTTCGAGCTGCCGAGGCCTATCACAGATCGACCACGCGATGAAGATCTTGTGTATAATAGTTTTCATCCGTTTCAAAGACTCCCTAAATAAATTTACAAGACCAGAACAAGCAGGTTTCAGGCCTGGTAGAGGTTAACAAAATATATTATGCACATCATTCACATAAGGTGTTCAATTTTCATCGAAGCTGGTAGATTCCGTGTTCCTCATACTATGTGCGCTTTACCGCGATAAGTACTACTTTGATAACTTAGATAACAGCGTGAGATGTCACGTGTCAGTCATCGAAGCCTCTATCGACTTCGTTGCTCCGTTCAGTTTTCTTTTTTATAGCGAGCTTTGGACGATCTTCGCGGAGGATGGCGTCCCAACAGGGCTATTGAAAAACTCAAACAAACTTCTGACGGCGAGACAGCAGAATGCAGCACTGGGTAAGGAGTCAAACAAGGGCGCCCCTTTCCCTACTTCTGTTCATATACATCATTGTCTGGATAATGGCGAATTGAATTTTTAGTTATGAAAGGTTTGTAGTTGGACAGAAAGTCGATAATTCAATAGCCCTTACAAACCTTGACTTCGCAAACGATCGAATACAGCTTCATCAATCTAATGGCACATCGTTTTGGGCATTGGAAACAGATGCCCCGGCCGAATCTGTTGATTTTTGAATTAGCAACTTGATAGAAGTGATAAAAGACCCTATGCCTTCCCAAGGTCAGAACATAATTTGCACTTTACTGAAAAAAATTTAAATTTTTTACTTTTATAACTTTAACAAATCAAATAATATTAACATTTTGATTACTAAATATCAGTATATGTATATTAAACTGACAATGCACATTCATTTGTATTTTTTCAGTAAAGTGCAAATTATGTACTGGCCTTGGGAAGGCATAGGGGTTTTAGAACCAACTTATGTTAATTTCTGCTCGTTTTGAGTTTGACTCGGTTATTTATTGTAATTTCTGTTCGTTTTGGGTTTCATTTATTTATCGATGCTGATTTGGGGTTGTTTCACGCTTGGTAGATTATTGGATTTTATTTTTATTCATTTTTTGTTTAATGGAGTTCTTTACTTTTCTTTGAAAAACTTATTTTGGGGAAAAAGTTTTTTTAATTAATTAGAGGAAAAGCCAGCACAGATAGTATCTGTGAGAGGCAAAGCTGGCATAACTTTCAAAGTTGTATAAAAATGATTCTTTTCACTTCTTGGTGATTGCGTATATCATCCATCCTAAACTCGGAGCGGAGGGAGGGGGAGCAAAGCTATCAATTGTGTGGAGTAGTTCCACTACCTCGGGTCTATCCTAAAACCAAATGGTGATGCAGACACTGACAATGCAGCAAAAATAGGAAAAGCGTGGGGCGCATTCACAAGTATAAAGAAGTCCCTCTGAAGAAGGCATGAGATCAGCTAAAGAACGAAGATCAGCTTAAGAACCGTTCGACCAATCCTGTTGGTTGTGCACCTATGGAACTCAGCCACTAGAGACAAAGAAAATCACTCCCGAGAAGTATTCGGCCATCTTTGCATGAGGCATATTCTACGTTTCAGTTGATGGTCTAGCATATCAAACGATGAAGTTCAACTCCGCTCCCCCCCCCTTGATAATTATAAAAAATATATCTGAAATTCCTCGGCATATACTCAAGCAGACAATTGCACCATACCCCGAAGCCCCCCTGCAACCCTTTTCAACTTGGAAACGGAAAACTGGCGAAGAGAGAAAGTTCTGGCCGACAACAATTATCTGAATCCTAGGTTTGGCTTCCATCAACACGGGCATCACAGGAATAAGGAGTGGCTGGACATCAAAGAAGAGGCTGCAGCTGACGGATCGTTTTTGGACAACGTCAGTCATCCCATCAGTCATTGGTGTCGGGCAGAATGGGTCTTCGTCTGATTCCTGCCAAAAAAATGGTTGTCTATTCCACAAAGGCAACCGCTGATTCATTTAGGTTTCTTTGCCAGATTGAGTGACTCATTGCACTTCTATATCAGTACCTTCCTGTAATTTTGATAGGGCTATTTACAGACCAGTTTGCACGTACGTCTTTTCACGACATTCGAGTTCTTAAATGTTCTTTTAAACTCAAAATATAAAAAAAAGTTAAATTCATACTCCTTCCAAAAGAAAAAAAAAACGAAGTATTCCAATGAAAACCTATAGAAAATAGAAAGTTTATTTTGTTGTTCAGAAGGAAAAACTAAACTGAACATATTAATACCGTGATTGACTTTTTATTTTGTTCTCTAGACGTATTCTGAAGTGATTTCTTTTTTCGGCAAATGGCTACTCTGATCCAGAAAATCTGGGTGCCCCACTTTTTCTTGTGATCGTGATTAATTCGTGAATTAATCCCGAGAATTAATTCGTGATTTAAACAAATCATATTAATCGAGTTCCTCACCTCTTGCTCATGTTCATTATATTAGTTTTCGTTTTTATTTGTGATATGTTGTTCGGGGAATTTCATATACAACTTAATGGTTCCCAAATTCTAATAATTGATTTTATTGCCAAAGAATTTCCCAGAAAAACAGTAGTGTTCGATTTCCGCTATTAAATCGAAAAAATTTATTATTTTATTATGTTTAAATGGTTAGTAGTTCATATAGGAACGATAAAACGCTAGGATAGTGCAATATAATAACTAAAACGCAATTAGTAATACAAATTTACCGACCGTATCGAAACAATAAAACAATGGGTTTCCATTTTACCTCAATGTTTTATCGGCTATTTACTTTAGAAAATGAAGAAAAACAAACTTAGTAGAATTGCAAATTACGAAATTTCCAAATATACATCACAGGATTTAGCAATTCGATTTCATTTCCAAATGTCATGCCATCCCAATTTCCTAATTGTTCTTTTAAACCACTCTTACTTGTATTAGGATTGTCATAAAGATGAATGAATAAGTTGAATAAGCGTAAGGGTAATAAGGTCGCCCTCTACTTTCGAACAATTCGGTATTTCAAATATTTCTAAAATTTTAATTTTCAGACATTTTTGTCGACAATACATAAAATTTCCTCTGTAGCCCGGACTACATTTTCAGAAACTGTACTTTTAAAAGCGAAATACAACGTGTTACACAAATTTTTAACAAGAATTTAAAAAAATAGGGGGTGTTCAACAAACTCTTGACAAATATTTAAAGAAAACACCTGAAAGCTCTTAACCGTGCCTTGCTAACGTGATCATATAATAATAAATAAACACTTTTTTAGAAAAAGCTTCTGATGCGCGTTTTTTTACGCCCCTTTAATTCCGAAAATTCGACATTCGAACACATTTCAGAAACCAATTATATTCGCAAGTAGAGAGCAATATGTATTTTAATAGTTGTTGGACACAAACGTGGTTTAAATCCCATATCAAAAAGAGAGGCCATTCTCTTTATGATGTGAGAGATTTAGAACTTTTTGAGGGGAGGGTAAGGTTTAAAAAAAACTTTATTTACCTGTTCCGGAAAAAAAATTTCTCCTTTTTTGGCATATCTTTTTATGAATTTTCAAACCTAAGGGTGTAACAACCATGGTGGCTAAGAAGGGTATTGGTCTGCTACTCAGCTAACTAAATGATAGAATGTGACTGGTTACCACGAAAATAAGTACTGAACGGGTACCCAAAAGGAATTGCAAAACACATGGATATACAGAAGAGGGGTCTTCACGTCATCCCACCCACAAAAAAATTAAGATTGTTCTATTATTGTCATTTTTTTTTCATTTAATCCACCTGTTTTTCTCCTTTTTTGAAACTGGGCACCACTCCTAAATCCCCCCCCCCCTCCCCATTCAAAATCCTATGTACCTGTTTTCAGTGGAATCTAATAGCAAACGTAAAAAAATTGGCTGGATTAAGCAGTTGAGTAAAAATAGATCATGCGAGACCAGTATTTTTTCATTGAATCGGAGTTATAAACCCTTATCCCCGAGGTAAATCCCCGAGGTAAATCCTCAGGTAAATCCAGGGGTCAGCCTGAATAAGTGATAAAGAAGGTGTTAATAAGAGATATACAGAACTTTTAGAGAATGTACTAAACCGTGATAAAATTGTAGCACATGCTTTAGAAAAGAATGTTATGCTTGAAAGAATGTCTTTGGAAGCCCGAAAGTTACGTTTAAGAGCATGGTCTTGGGGCTGCTACATCAATATATGATGCCTTTGAAATCGCTAAATGTCTCCTTTTTTGAATTACGTTTCCTCAAAGGATTACCTAGTAATGAATTTTGGTCGGTCATTTGATCATTTGGGCACTGCATATTATATAAGCACAAACACTTACAGTTACTGATGGATTTCAAACAAAGTTACACAAAACGAAAATTCATAGTTCATCAAGACGAACTGATTAAACCAGAGACAAATGATTTTAAACAATTAATTATTCCATGCCTACTTGCTATTTTAGTTAACTATTTTTAATTACTAAACCGAAAGGGTATTTAGTTAAAAGGTGCATAGCCTCCACATTTGTGATACTAATGCCAATCAGAAATTTTTTGTACCAATTAGAAATTTCAGATCTTTGCTATTTTTTTTTTCTTGATATAGGGCAATAATTTTAGGGTTTTATTTAAGTGAATGTATGTTTTGAGATGAATAAAACAATGCTTTCCTTTTTTGAGGTTTTCTCCTAAAAAATAGAAAGAAGTAGTAGGTTAACTATACGTCGTATCTTTTGAGTCATTATATATATACAAAAAAATCCTTTACTACAGCAGCAACTACTCTTCTTAGACCCCAAGTCCCTTGTTCCTCAACAGGATGTAACGAGAAAACTAAAAAAAAAATAGAAAAATTTAACTTATGAGTATTTTAAATGATCGATAGTGACCAAAATGAAACTTTTTACGTCTTGATCTATAACAAAAGGTCATCTACAGGCAAAAGTATGCACAAAGGCTTTGCCTAATACCAAGAAATCAGGCCTAATAAGTTTTCGGTATTTTACATTTCAGATCAGATTTTGAAAGAATTTAGACACTTGTTAATTCTGGAATTTGTTTTAAGCAGTGAAAAAAGCAAGGTATTTCAAACCATCAGCTTTTTCTCTTATTTCGTTTTATTAATTTTTTATTTTATTTATTTCATTATTACAATTTTTTGATTATTATTAGTTTAATAACATTTTTCAATTCATAAAACCTAACAGATTTATCAGACATGCATATTTACCCTATATAATCTTAATTCATTGCCTGGCAAGGAACTTCTTAAATATATTATTTGAAACCACTTACCTTTTAAATATGACATAAAATGGAAGCATATTTTTTAGTTCAAACGCCATCTAAATATCTTTAAAAAGCTTCTCATAAGCTATATCTCACCTGGGCATTACTCCTACATAAAACCGCATGACAACGAAGTTCCTGTTTTAATCGAGTAGTCTCGTGTCGATAAACCCAAGCAAATATATGAGGATAATGAGAGGGAGCCGAGCAAGTAGTCACTCTATGGCCCCAATATTCTGTGAGTCCATGCTCCTTGGTAGTTGCTTTTAAGCCACCAGGAGACAGTCGTAGAACCATTTTTACGTCTAGGCGATTGCTTTGGACATAATTTCTCCATAAGGTGGATAAAGGTTTTTCTAAACAACCCTCGCCTATAATTAAAACAAAGTGGTGAATTAATTCCTTAATAACTTTTAATGTCCTCAGTGCAAGTCTATGGGGACATGTTTTTCTACAGCCCTACGGCTTTAATAAGGCTATTACCGTTTATTAGTTTTTGTTTTATTTTATTTAATTTTGTTTTTTGTTTGTTTCAGGTATTTGTGTTTTTGGTGCCTGGTTATGGCCCCATTATTTCCTCGGACCTTGATGGTAGAATGAAAATTTGGGGTAAGTTAAATGGTTTAGTTTCTCTTGCTTCGTTCTCTTGCCCGTCTTTGATGTTTGATAATGGTTGAGATAAATTTGAATAGTTTGGGGGAACTTGAGAGTCGTCGTGTTGATTTTTCGCAGATGAGTGAGGGCAGCATGAATGAAGACCAGGTTGAGGGTGGAATGAATGTCGAGTGTGCTGATTCAAAATATGTGTGCCTCAATGAATTGAATAAATGGAAAGTTATGCAGGAGCTGAAAATGTATGGTATGAATTGTCGTGGTTTAAATAGTGCGTTTAATTATATTAATGAAGTTTCATCTAGGCTGGAACCTAATGTAATGGCTTTGACAGAAACTTGGCTGAAAGACCATAACTCTTCATTATTGGATATACCAGGTTGTTTCTTCGGAATCGAGTGGAAAGACAGTATGGTGGCCTTGCAATTTATGTGAAAAATGGATATAATGTTAAGCCAAGGCCGGATATTGCTGTATATCGAGAAATGATTTTTGAATCAATGGTGTTAGAGGTTTCATTGTCTGGGCGGAAGCTATTTCTTGTTGTTGTTTATAGGCCCCCTTCAGGAAATGTGGATGAGTTTTCGGACCTGATGGATAATTTGTTGGATAAAATACCGGATTCGCGAGTGCCTTGCTTTAAGTGGTGATTTTAATATTGATTTGAATAATATGCAAGATGTGAATTCGAAGGTATGAAGTTGCATTGTCTGGGTGCAAGATGTGAAGGCAAGAAGTTTTTTGAATCTTATGTAGTTATGGTCTTTCCCCTTCTGTTAATATTCCAACTAGAATATCTGGAGCTTATGCATCTGTGATTGATAATCTGTTTTTGAATGTTAGTTGCGACTTGTCACGAGTGTTAGTGAATGACGTTTCCGATCACTGTGCTATTGTGATCCGTGCAGCTATTAGTTGTTGTCATCAAGGAGATGGGATGACTGGAGTTAAACAGCCTATAATTGATAAGAAAGCTATATAAATATAGGACTAAACTTACGAATGAGCCATTTGAATGCCTTGATGGTACTGATGTGTTAATGATAAATTTGGTAAATGGTATGAAAAACTGACTCAGATGTTATATGAAAGTCTAGAGTTCAAACAAAAGCGTACACGTTATGATGTTGCAAAGAAACCATGGATATCGAAAGCGCTACTTAAATCGATGGATAAAAGACAAGAGCTCTATGAAAAGTTTACTAAAGCTGGATCTCAATCAGATAAAGAGATTCATAAAAGTTATAATAAAAATCTTAACACCCTTTTAAGACAGGCTAAAAAGCTCTACTTTGAAAATAAATTTAAAGAAGTAGAGGGCACCCCTGCGAAAACGTGGAGAATCATCAAGTTGGTGGTGAACCCTCGTGTTGCACCGACTATCCCTGACATTCCAGATGCTCACTCGGATAATCAAGTTGCTAATAAAATGTGTGCACATTTTACAGATATTGGTAAGAGTGTATCTGATAGTGTTGTGCGATGGCTCTTATAATGATTTTCTCAATGAGGCAGCTGAAGTCTCTATATTTTTAAGACCAGTGACTCTTGCAGAGCTTGTGACGACAGTGAAGTCAATGAAGAATTCGGTAGCTGGGTCAGATTTTTTCAGTGTTAGAATTCTTCGTTCAGTTTTCTCTACTATTTCAGGTAATCTGTTGTATTTGATTAATTCATGTTTTAAGAGGGGAGTGTACCCAGATTGTTTGAAAAGTGCTCATGTGGTACCCCTGTCTAAGAGTGGTGATAAGAATGATATGAAGAATTACAGACCGATATCAATGCTCCCAATAATATCGCGTCTGTTTGAAAAACTTATTTATGTAAGAATGGTGGATTTTTTAAATAAAACTTCTTATTTTCAACCTACTCAGTTCGGATTTCGTCATGGGATGTCAACAGAGCAAGCTTTGCTTTTTTTTAACAACATTTGTCAATGATTCGTTGGACATTAAGAAATCATTCGACTCTGTTGACCATAGTACATTGTTATCAAAATTAGAGCATGCCGGTATTCGTGGTAATTTTCATAGTTTGATTTTGTCTTTTTTGAGTGGAAGGAAACAGTGTGTTGGGGTTGGGATTGTTCATTCTGATTATATGAATGTGAGATGTGGAGTACCACAGGGCTCTGTGCTTGGACCCTTGATGTTTTTAATTTATACTAATGATTTGAATGCCTATCTTAAAAAATATTTAGTCATGTGGGACCTGCAGCTAGAAGGTCAAAGATGATATTGCCTAGCTTCGCTGATGACACACAGTTTTCCGTGGCAGCTGTGACTGAGGCAGATTTATTTCTGCTATTAAATACAGGAATGAGTTGTATTGAAAGATGGATGCGTGTAAATAAATTATGTTTGAATCATAGTAAAAGTAAATTTATTCTATATGGAAGAAGTGCTAATTATTATCCTTGGATCCATGGTATTCAACCAGAAAGTGGATATCTCCAGAGACATAGTTATGTCCAACATCTTGGTGTCCAAGTTGACGAGTGTCTTATGTTTAAACCTCATATTGAATCACTGTGTACAAAAATCGCCAGGAATGTTGGAATGCTGCGGAAACTGAAGCATTTTTTCCCTCATAAAATTTTAAGAATGCTGTATTTCTCGCTAGTTCATCCGTATTTGTTATATTGTGTAAGTGTATGGTCAGCGACATTTAATACTTATCTACTGCCACTGAGGGTTCTACAAAATAAAACTGTTCGTTTTTAATCTGGAATGCGAGGTTCTGACTCGGTTCGAAGGCAATACGGCGGTATCAAGATTCTGCCACTGTTTGGCCTAGTTAAGTTTTACACGGCTTTATTCATGTTTAAAAGGTTTAATAACCTGCTACCTGCATGTTTCTCGATTGGATTTACTGAAGCTCAACACAGGTATGAGACAAGAAATGCCCATTCAATACGAACCCCGTTCCCTGTAACAACATGGTCTACATTTTCTATCCGTTTTTCTGGCCCAGCTGTCTGGAATAAACTTCCCAAGGAGGTAAAATACAAGACAGAGCTGGATGAATTTCAAAATTCCCTCAGAGTAAGCTGTTTTTCTCAATATGTAAGATTTTAGTGGTTGTGTGTAGAGAATGATTGGTTGAATGTTGTTGGTGAGATGATTGTTTGGGTTTTGAATGGATCAGTGATTTATTTCCTGTTTTTCCCTCTCTTTTTGTGAATGTTGTGAGTTGTGTTGGGTTGTTTGCGTGGATGATTCTCAAGTTCCCACTTTTTTGTTGGAAGGGGTGGGAGAGGGAGGCGAGAGAAGATATTTATTTGTTTTTGGGTTGGGTTTTATTAGGGTCCGAGGAAATAAAAGCTAATAAAACAAAATATTATCTTTTTTTTGGGGGGGGGGGTTGTCCGGCATGCAGTAATGCATTGGATTGTGTTTTTTAAATGTGAAGTTTGTTTATTTATTTATTGTAACCCGTTTGTAAATCAAAAAATAAATAAATAAATAAATAAAATACTTCAAAGCTAGACGACAATCTATACTATCATATTTGGAATCCAGCTTTATTCATTACAGAAACGTATTTTAGAAAATTACTAAATTAAGAAGATGTTTCTATTTTTTAACCAGATTTAGATAATTCTCTGATGAAAAATTCTATGTCATACCATAATTCTGGCCCATCTTTTAATATCCCTTGTGCAAGTCTATGGTGACGTCCTACGTTTTCCTGCAATCCTACCGCTTAAATCTTTCAAAGCTAGATGACAATTTTATACTATGATATCTGAAATTCAGCTTTATCCTTCACAAAATTGTATTTCTTTTAAATGACTATATTAAAAAGATATTTCTATTTTTTAACCAAATTTAGATCATTCTCAGATGAAAAATTCTAAGTCATACTATAATTCTGGCCTATCTTTTCATATCCCTTGTGCAAGTCTATGGTGACGCCCTACGCTTACCTGCAGTCCTACGGCTTTAATCTTTCAAAGCTAGATGACAATTTTATACTATGATATCTGAAATTCAGCTTTATCCTTCACAAAATTGCATTTTTTTAAAATGACTATATTAAAAAGACATTTCTATTTTTTAACCAAATTTAGATCATTCTCAGATGAAAAATTCTAAGTCATACTATAATTCTGGCCTATCTTTTAATATCCCTTGTGCAAGTCTATGGTGACGCCCTACGCTTACCTGCAGTCCTACGGCTTTAATCTTTCAAAGCTAGATGACAATGTATACTATCATATCTGAAATTCAGCTTTGTCCTTCACAAAATTGCATTTTTTTAAAATGACTATATTAAAAAGACATTTCTATTTTTTTAACCAAATTTAGATCACTCTCTGATGAAAAATGATAAATCATACCATAATTCTGGCCTATCTTTTAATATCCCCTGTGCAACTTGATGATGACATATTTTTCCGTAGCTTCAAAGCCAGGTTTCAAAGCTAGTTCAAAGCTAAGTGCAGTTTCAAAGCTAGGCGACAATTTATACCTTTATATCTGAGATTCAGCTCTTGAAAATCAGGATACATTTCTTTTTTCGTTTTAGATAAAAAGAAAACATGTTGAAAAGGCTAGTGAAACCTTCCAAATTAAAAAGATGTTTCTATTTTTTGACCAAATTTAGACCAATCTCTAACAAAAAATTATAAATCATATCATAATTCGTGCCTATCTATCATAATTCAGATCTAGGTGAGTAGATGTATTTGACACTAATGAATCCAATGATGTAAGTAATTTTTACTTTTGGTGTAAGGTAGACCAGTAGGATTATCGCAAAATCACAAGTTTCACAAGGAACATAAACCTTGCAACAAAATAAGAGCTATCGAAAAACAAAAAGGAAAAAACCTGTCCAATTTGGCTAAAAAATTATTACCAAAGGGCGGTTCGTTTGTAGTTCGCAAAAAAATACAAGCGGTTCTTTCCGTCATCTGGAAGCATACATCAGACATCGTCATTAAAATAATATTAGATTGATCAGTCAAAGCGATACCAAATAATTTTGGCAATAACAGATTTTTAACATCACTACCAGAAGCGATAATATGTTGAGTTTAAAACAAGATGCCAACGGCCACCAATTATATTTAAACTTCCATTCCAGGTTTCCTAAGGATGTGTCTAAGACAAGATTTCATTTTTTTTTCGCAAATTTAACAATACGAAAAATTTATCAAAATCGGAATTGAATTTTTTTTTTTAGATTTTTTTTGCAGCAAGAACATCAAAAGTAACCTATATGTGACCAATGAGCTAGTCTTTTACTCAGTCTCATAACCAGGTTTTTTTAAAGCTGTCGAAATTTCATTTGAAGAAATTAACATATGACAGCTGAACATTCCCCTCGGGAATGCGATCCAAGATAGATGTGTAGGGCTGGGACAAACCCATTTTTCAAGCACTCTTTCTTGGGCATTTCCAGTAAAAGCGAGTTGATGCTTTCCGATTGCCTAGTAGAATGAAAAAACGACACCCAGTCAAAGAGAGCTCTTCAGAAGAATATGATTCAGTTTACCATTCTGCCACATCAAAATATACATTATATATCAGATATAGCTAATCTGGTTTTAATGAAAGGAACCAGGAATAGCAGACATAGATTTCACTGCTCATTTAAAAACCTCCCAGCCTGTTACTCTTGAGTTACAACTTCTATTTCCAATGTGTTTATTACAAACCCAGCCAAGTATTCAAAGCCCTGGCAGAGTTTTCCATAGCAGCATTAGTTCAAAAGCCATTTAGATGAAGAGAGAGAAAGATCAGGAGAAGGAGAAAGAGAAAGAGAGAGAGAGGAGGGGAAGGAGGTATAGAAAAAAATAGATGGAGAGAGGGATGGAGGGGAGAGGTACAGAAAGTACTAGAGAGTAAAAAAAAAACTTACCTCTGGCAAATCCGGTTAGGACATTTCCAAGGTAGATTACTTTGAAGTGGGCATCTTCACTATCTTGAGATTTTCTTCTGAATAATTTTCTAAATAGAGAAGTTTCTACAGGCATAACGCAAGACCTTTACTTCATTGTATCACAGTTGAGTTACTTAAACGTATCAAAATCAGACTGATCTAAAATTACAGAGAAAACTTAAAGCCAAAAGATTGAATCACTTGTTACTGGTACCCTTGTTGAAGAAATTCAATAATAAAAACTTCACTCAAAGGGTCACAACACAACAGCAACCTTATAAGAAAATCGAAATATATTTTCTTGTGATTATTATCTCTTCTAATCAGCAGTTGTACTAAACCAATTCTGCTCAAGTCATCCTCAGGGCTATACTGTGGTGTTTATCCTCCCCATAGTATAGTGCTGACGGTTTGATATCATCTATTTTCCCTTCTTGTTTTAGTTTTATTTTTGTGTTTAAAGCTTTTTCCAATAGGCAATGATTAGAAGTCCTCCAAAAAAAAAAGTCCCCCCAGATCCCAAATCAAATTCCAGTGAAAGTGTCATAGTGAAAGATACCCATCCTGGCTGGTCAAGCACCCTATCTCAAAGTTCTAATGATAGCTCCAATTCGGAGAATAGGACAATGATAAGTGTAGGGGCTAATGTAAACATAAATGATGATAATGGGTTTCAAGAGGTCCTCTCTAGAAGTTCTAAAAAAAGGAAAAAAATCTCCCCAATTAAAAGCATTTCCCCTCTCCCTGCCCAAGATCCTCCCTCCAAAAACTTAGGAATTTACCTTAAATTACTCCCACTACCCCCTTTGAAATAAAAATGATCACTGCAATAAGAGTTGCAATTTTTAAATTGCTAAAATCAATGTTCTCTCTTAACATTAACCGTGATGGATCTCTGCTAATAGCTTTAGAAGATCAGAAATCAGCAGATACAATAATTAACCTTAAATCCCTTCTGAATACCCCAATTATTGCATCTAATTGGAACTCAAAACAATCACCAACAAAAATAGTAGTTTATAATGTTCCCCCAGAGATATCTACTCAGGAGTTAAAAGAAGGCCTTTCGGATAGGGCTGGAAACACAATCCCAGTTGAGGATGTTACCCAACTTGGAAAACCCAACTCTAATGGCCTAAAAACTAGTAGATCCTTCTTATTCACACTGAAGGATACAATTGATATCCCAGAAAAATTATTCCTATTTGGGCAAATCAAACCACACAAGGAATACAAACCTAAGCCTATTCAGTGTCAGAAGTGTTTCAAACTGGGACACACAACAAACAAATGCAATGAAATTCTCCAAGAGTGTAGTAATTGTAAATCTTTCCATCCTAAAGAGCTGACAACTTGCAACAACACTCAGCCTACATGCATCAATTGCAAAGGCCCACATGAATCTACAAATAAATCATTATGCCCTGCATACAAGAAAAGAGCTCTAACACTCCAAATATCAACAGAGAAGGCCATCCCATACCCCTTTGCAGCAATGGAAGCAAATGCTGCCCAACAATACCAAATAAACTTGACTTTGACTTACTTGACTTATGTCTCCTGCCGGGCGCTGCTCGGCGTAGAGAGTGACGTCTGCCTCCTCCATCCACTTCGGTCCATGGCAAGCGTTTGCACATCGCTCAACCTGATATTTGCCATCGCCAGGAACTCGGACAGGCTGTCAGACCATCGTTTCTTCGGTCGGCCGCGAGGTCGCTTCCAACCGGCTTTGACAGGGTCGAAGTCATGGATCGTTTTCGCAGGTATGTGTGGAGGCATTCGAAGTAGGTGTCCGAACCATCGTAGTGTTCGCTCGGCTGCTTGGGTCGAAAACCGAGACTGCTTGGTGAGCTGCAGCAGCTTCTCATTGCTGACAAAGTCGAACCATCGTAGACCTTCGATCCTCCTCAGGCTCTTCGACTGAAAGACATCAATTGTCTTGAGGGTTGCGGCTGAAGCTTGCCACGTCTCAGCTCCATAGAGCATCACAGAGCCGACGAGGGCGTTGAAAATCCGCAGCTTCGTTGTGCGACTGATGTTCGGTTTTCGCCAGAGGTGACGGTTCAGTCTGCCCATGGCAGAAGACGCTTTGGATATTCTCGCTTGTAGTTCAGAAAGAAGCGAGCCATCTGAAGAAATTATGGAGCCCAGGTAGGTGAACCTTTGGACAACTTCGATGCTAGTGGTGCTATCCAGGCTAACTGAAGGATTGGCAGCAGGAGAAGATGGGTCTATGGCCATAATTTTCGTTTTAGTCCAGTTTATCTGCAGTCCTACTTTTGCAGCCTCTTCTCGTAGGATTCGAAGCGCTTCCAGCAACTGCTCCATGGAGTCCGCCAGAATGGCCAAGTCATCGGCAAAATCAGCATCTGTAATGACACGATCTCCAAACTTGAGTCCAAAGCTGAGACGTGAAGTAGTCCTAGTCATAACGTAGTCTATGATGACATTGAAGAGCTCTGGGGCAACTGCACATCCTTGGCGCACTCCTGTCGTGATTTGGAAGAACGGGCTGCGGCGGCCGTTCACTTGAACACAGCTCTCCGTCCCATGGTGTAGAGCTTTGAAGAGTCTGCAGTATTTCTTAGGGAGGCCTGTCGATTCTAGAATCCGCCAAAGAGCTTCTCGGTCCACTGAGTCGAACGCAGCACGGAAGTCGACGAAGGTAAAAAAAGCTTTTTGTCGGAACTCCGTGGCTTTTTCTATGATTTGTCGGATCGTAAAAATCTGCTCGATGGTTGAACGGTCCGACATGAAACCAGCTTGCTCCGATCGCCGGATTTTACGAATGATATTTCGACATCGATCTAGCAGGACCATTGAGAAAAGTTTTCCTGGGACAGACAGTAGGGTTATTCCACGGTAGTTCAAGCAGTCGCTTCTAGAACCTTTCCTCTTCCATAAAGGGATAATGACACCCTTCCGCCAATCTTCGGGAATTATCTCGGTTTGCCAGATTGTAGAGAACAGGGTGTGGAGAAACAGGAGCATAACAGGACCTGCATATTTTAGCAGCTCTGCACTCAGGCCACAGATACCGGCAGCTTTATTGTTCTTGAGCCTTTTTACTGCATTTCCAATTTCTGAGGGGCTGAAAGGCTCGTCTGGAGGAGCATCTGTTTCGGATCTTGGACTGCCAGGTTGGCTGGGACTATCAGTAGGAGGCATAGACGGGTTAGTGTTGTTCAGGAGTGAGCAGAAGTGGTCAAACTTCTAATAATACCAAATAATACCAAATAAAGCCTGTAATGAAACCAACCAAAACTCCCAAGTCAAATGCCCCCAATGCATCAAGCACCCCATATAAAACACCATCTTCTAAGCCCCCTAGCTCAACTCCCTATCAGAAGGAATCACCAAGCCAACAAGCCTCCTTGTCCGGTGAGATGAGGCCAGCCTGGCCCTCCCTCCCAAGAAGAAACAAACCAGAAACACTACCAGGAATCAATCCCTTAACCAACAAACAGGATGCACTACCAAAAACGCAATCCCCAAATATATGCTTATTCATTCTAAACTGTAATGCAGTTCAGGCCATGAACATACATCAACTACAGAAAACAAAAATTATTGCAGAATTGGCAAAAATCTACATCCCAGATGATATGCTCATTCAAGCAAAAAAAGATCTTGCTTTACTCTTAACAAAGCTGAACATTGATACACAGTCATATGAAGAATAAATCAACAACACAACATTTATCAATACTCCAATGGAATGTAAGATCACTCACAGAAAATAAGCTAAATGAACTAATATCATTTATGAATAATAATTCAATTAATATTGCTTGCCTCCAGGAAACTCATTTAACCCAAAATCAACAAATTAAGTCTCTGGGATATACTATCCTGAGAAAGGATAGATCTTCAGAGAGAAAAGGAGGTGGTGTAGCTTTATTAGTTAATAATAATATAAAATTTTGTGGCATCAATTTTCCAGATTTTGAAAATGATGTTGATGTAATTGGTATAAGTGTTTGGCTGAATAATTTAAAAACCTACATAATAAGCTTTTATAACCCTAATGGCCAAACTACAGATGCCAAGGATTTCTTTAATTATATAAATAATTCTAATATGTTACAAAATTATATTATTTGTGGAGATTTCAATGCCCACAGCCTTTTGTGGGGGAATAAACCACCAAATAAAGCTGGTAAATTTATTGAGCATATGACTTCAAATAATAATGAATTAGTTGTTGCTACCCCTCCAAACCTGAATACTTATTTCAACCCCAAAAGTGGCAATTTCTCCACAATTGACCTACAAATTGTGTCTTTAAATTTTTTGAACAAAATTTACATAAATAAAATTGATAGTCTATGTACAGACCACTTTGCTATAGTTTGCTCCCTAAATGAACCTGCTGAAACTTTATCTCATACATCCAAATATATCAACACTAAAACAAATTGGTCTGTTTTCCAAAATAAGCTAAATGATGAAATTACAAGTTTCACCCAAAGTTCATGCATTTCTAACACAACAGTTGACACACATGCTGAAGCATTGACATCTTTACTAATAAATACAGCTAATCATGCTATCCCCAGGACAACACCTAAGAAAACATTCCCTAAACAAATTCCTAAAGCATGGTGGACAAATGAGTGCCTAAATAAATGGAGGATAAAAAAGGCAGCTAGGACAGAATTCATAAAAAACCAACACCTACTACATATTTAAAAAAATACAAGCAGAATCTAATCTAAAAAGGACTATAATAGATGCTAAATATAAATACTGGAATAATTTTGCAAATAATCTCTCCAGAGAAACAAATGAGCCAATTATACATAAAGTCATAAGCCACATATGTGGGAAAAAGACTTCTCCCAACCCACTCCTGTATGAGCTTATACATAATAATACCCATTATGACAATGATAATGAAAAGGCTAACCTATTTGCAACTCTTTTTGTTAATAAGCTAACATCAAATAATCAAAGCAAACTGTCCACAATTCCTATGAACCCTAGTTACCAAACACGCCCAGGATCCGAGTACATAACTAATCCATTTTCAATCCAGGAATTGAATAATGCAATACATCATATTAGGTCCAAAACTAGCAGTAGCTATGACAATATACACCCTACATGGATAAAGAATCTCACACCTTCATACAAACAAGAACTGCTAAATTGTTATAATCACGCTTGGGCATCTTCTAGGTTCCCCAATATATGGAATGTTCGTCCCTCCTACCAATCCTAAAGAAACATAAACCAAAAGATAACCCTGAGTCTTATAGGCCCATAATGATTACACCTGTGATGGGGAAAATAATGGAGAAAATGATTTATCACAGACTCCTCTGGTTAGTTGAGAAAAATAACATGATCCCACACACTCAAACTGGATTCAGGAAATACCACTCCTCAACAGATGCTTTCATTTTGCTAACAAATGCAATAAATGAATCTTTCTCAAAAAATAATATCCTAGTGGCAGCTTTCCTAGATTTTGAAGGAGCTTATGACAATGTGAACCACCAAATCCTTTTAAATAAACTTGCAAACCTTGGAGTACCTCCTAAGCTAGTATCCTTTATTAAATCCTTCATAGAAGTGCGAAGTTTCATTGTTTGTGTTGGTTCAGCCTCTTCACCCCAAAAGACAATATCCAAAGGCCTACCTCAGGGAGCAGTCCTCAGTTGCCTCCTTTTTGCCCTATATCTCTGGGACATGAACCTACCCCACACGAATCTACAATATGCTGATGATCTGGTGCTATGGTCATCTGGCAACACCTTTCAGATAGCACAGTCAAATCTGCAAAAGTCACTTTTCCAGTTTGAAAAATTCTCTCAACATTCAGATTTACCCATTGCACCCACCAAGTCAAAAATAATCCAATTTCACCGGAAGCGAAACCATGTTAATGCAAAACTAACTCTAAATAAAACAACTATTCCAGAAGATAATAATATTAATTACCTAGGTCTCATGCTTGACCAAAAACTTAATTTCCACCTCCACATTTCAAACACAATAAAAAAATGTTATAGAAAAGCAAACATACTAAAAAAGACTTCTTTCCACACCGTGGGGTTGTAAGGAGAAAACCTTACTCCAGTTTTATAAATCACATATAAGACCCCATATTGAGTATGGGCTCATTGTCTATGGTGCATGTGCAAAGACCCAGATACAAAAAATTGAAACAACACAAAATGATATAATACGTCTCATATTTGGTCTTAGGAAACCCACAAGCACCAAGTTTCTGCTTATGGAGAGTGGATTAACAACAATAAGGGAGAGACGTAGCTTTCTCTTGATAAAACATCTTACAAAAATTGAATCAAATAGCTCACACACATTACATAATTGGTTAAGAAATCCAGCCATGTATAGAGGTATTGCAGATGAGTATGCCAATATTCAAAAGAAGTTCCCTGTACCAGCAAAGTCTATTGCACCTACTTTCCCCCAATCCCCTCCATGGAATTGGTCATTTCCCATAATAAATACTGAATTTTCAAAATGGAATAAAGATTTAACCCCCATTGCTTTTGTCCAGAAAAAATTTGCAGAACTTAATACAATTACCTATAAAAATCACTTCCAAATATTTGTTGATGGGTCAAAAATGGATGAGAAGGTTGCAAGTGGTGTTTTCCTTCCTCACCTGAAAATTGCAATGGGCGAGAGATTATTTAATAATTTATCTATAATGTCTGCTGAGTTAAATGCCAAAATCATGGCATTAGAACACCTTAAGCAAAACCAACCTTTGATTGAAAATTCGAATAATATTATCATCTATTCCGACTCTTTATCAAGCCTTGAGTTGCTGGCCTCAGCTCCTCAATATAAGTTGGACATTGACACTTATCATTGTCTCAGTATTATTGATAATCTTGCTTCAAGTGGCATAAAAACTTACTTTCAGTACATTCCTAGCCACTCTGGCATAAGTGGTAATCATCAGGTTGATGAAATAGCAAAAACTGCTATAAATATTGACCAGCCAAGTGGGAGACCAATCCCAATTAGAGATATTTACCGATGGAGGCTATCAGATATTAATTTTAATAAGATTAATCCTATCCTTTCCCCCTTTCCCAATAAGTATCTTTCTAAAATTTATCATAGAATTCGTTCTGGAACAAATGGACTAAATTTCCTTGCATTCTCATATAAGCTTTCTAATTCAAGTGGCTCAATTCCCCTGTCCCCTCTTTGCAGGCATTGTAATATGAATAATGAAACAATTGACCATTGCCTATTTGAATGTAATATGCTGACGTCTGCACAACATACCTTGCTTTGTAAACTGTTAAAATACTTCAAACACCACAAAATCCCACTATCAGCCAAGAGCCTAGCCAACTATACCTGCACACAGAGCATAGAAATCGACATCTATCATCTTATATTTGAACTCCTAGAGTCGAAAGATCTGCTGAAAGATATCTGAATATATCTAATAAATATGAGACAATCAAGCCAGTAGCTCTGTAGCCCACAGAGTGAAGCAAAAGGAAAAGGGCTAAATAGTTTTACTGAAAAGCCCGCCTGCTGTTAAATAGAAGAAGAGAAGAAGGTCAGAACCTTTCGAAAATCTTGTACACCACGTGGCAAGTACCCTGTGTCACACGAAGTCTGTAATGTTTACTGCGAAGAGGCGGAAGTATGTTACGTGGGGCGGAAGTAGCAACACTCCGAGATGACGCAAGCTGGCAGATTGGGCAACTCAACGCATTCACTCCTAGTTTGAAGGCAAGAAAATTGTTCATATAGCACTCATGGTAGACAACTCGACCCAGGCAACTAGACATATCAACAATTCAATCCATCTTATTTCCAGAGAAATTGCTTAAGGATTGTTCTGGGTATCCGGCTGACTGACCGTATTTCAAACAATAGGCTATACGAAAAATGTGGTTCAATACCGCTCTCTAGGGCTATAATGAAAGAAAGGTTGAGGTGGTTAGGGCAAGTTGTGCGGATGAAGGATGACAGATTGCCCAAGATTTTTGTTTTCGGCCAACCGTCTAGGGCTAAACGGAAAGCAGGTCGTCCCCGTCTGGGGTGGGAGGACGTCATAAAGAAAGATTTAAAGGGAATGGGAACTTAGTGGGCGGGTGTAAAAAGGGAGGCTTTGAATAGATAGGGGTGGAGGAGGAGCGTGCGCAGCTGTGTTCGCCTCAGGCAGCATGGTGCTGCGGTGAGTTGTAAGTAGTAGTAGTAGTAGTTATTCAACATCGCACAGCTCAAAACATATGAAGCTTTACACATCGAAAGGTCCATCCAGTCAGATCAGGACATGGAACTTGACACAGAACAACTCAACACGCCAAAGCAACTCAATACACCAAAAATTAATGGAGGTGACCCAAGCCAAGAACAACTATACTCAAATACAACCTGACACGCACACGGATCTCTCTCATCATCTAATGCGTCTTCAAATCCAACAAGAGGATGAAGATCCACTCAGGAATTTTCAAACGCTCTATCACACTCTCCAAAGTTGGTCGGAACAAACAAATGAGTTTTATTTAAAGCCAGACAAAATTAACAATATGTTATTAATAAAGCAACATTGTCCAATGTTCTAAATTATGAAATCGCAGCCATTGCTTAGACTACTAATAGGAAAAAACTAAATCAAAATAACATGTTACAACACACAGAAACACAAGAGAAAAAGAAGAAATTCAAGTTACTAGAATAATTAAGCAAAACATTACTAGCCCGATGCGTAAAAGCTTAAATATATTAGTTTTTAATTCTTAATTATGTTTCGGAGTAACACAAATGTTTTCGTAATATGTTTTCCTTGTTTGTTATGATCAGTTGCCCAAAAGCGGTAAGCGATTAAAAATCGAAACGTTTTCTAGAAATAGGAACAGGGAACGGAGATAAAAAGTTCCTCCAAAATTTGCAGTTTCCAGAGTTTTCCACAAAAGAAATCTTTTTTCTAGCCAACTAATAGCATAAAAGAACCAAAACGAAACTGTCCTAGCTCTGAAAGCAAACATCTCAGGGATTATATAATACTGGAGACGTTAGAACAGGGCATTATTCCATCTAGAACATGGAATCAAAAATCTGTATCTCATCCATATTTCTGAGAAATAATTCTGGAAAAGTCAACCTCAGAATCCCGTATTCTTTTATGATACTTTCCACTCTGATTGATTTTTCTTGAATTCCACAGGCACACAAAGCTTGGGCAAGCACCACGCAGAAACAAGTCTGTCTACGACTCGGCCCAGAGATGAGGTGGGGTGAGGGTGGGGGTCGGAAATCATGTCATCAGTGCATGTATCAGAAGATGTTGTTGGACCTCAGCCAAACTTGATGGGAGGTAAAAACTAGATACAATCAGATATCTACAGAAGGAGGTTGAGGTTTCCTAAAATCTTTTGATCAAAAAATACCAGGGGTAGTTGAAAAATCTAAAAATCAAACTTGATGGATGTTAGTTATCCATCTGAAGTCAGAGCTAGTGTCGAAGTTATGCCTTTTGAGGATCAGAATTCGACCGGAATTCTATGGGGGAGGAAAATCCAAAATTCGTCCATAAGTCCCTAAGTTGTTGTCGTCAGGACATTTACCAGACAGATTTGTCAGATCTTAAACAAACCGGATCAGACGTTATGAAAAACCCGTTGTTGTTCCCCTGGGTGCCAACAAAAATTAAAAAAATAAATAAATAATGCATAAAACTTCAAAATAAACAAGGAAACTGGAAGAAGGACAAGAAACATATGGTAAACAGCGATTAGTCTTTTCAATTATGAAGGGAACAAATGTTTTTCGTTTCTTGATGTAAACCTAAAGCAACATATGGGTACAAAAAAGAAGCCTGAGAAACAAGAAAGGGGCAGATACTGAGGGGGAGGGAACATCTTTAGGGGGAAGATATTTTTGGTGCGAGGGTTCAACCCTGCATTTTTTTTTTTTTTTTTGCAAAACAGAGACACAACCTAATCTTTTTGCACCCCTGTTTCTAACCTGGCTTTTTTAAGGAGGAATTACGAGACATTACCTTCTTTAAACTTTATTCAAAAGGTCATTTCTGGATTGATTATATTTTGTACAAGTGCTCACTTGAAACTCCAGGGCGCCAAACGGGATAACTGCATTCAAGTAGAAGTCAAATAAAGGAGGTATAAATATTTAAACGACGAGAAGGGTGATAGCTAAACTCAATAAGGAACTTCAGAAAAAGCAATGGCTTCGGGGAGAATGCTTTTGACACAGATTTACCAATTTCGATAAGTAAAAATTGCGACACCCAGTAGTTTCATGGACACTGCGGAAATATCAGGAGGGAAAACTTAAGGAGGATTTAAAGGAATCAGTTGTCATCATTATGGTTAATAATGGGTTGACCTTCAAGTCTATGGTCGAGGCATCACTTGCGACGTTACTGGGGATGGTCGTAGGGTTGCTTAATAAGTTTATACAACAGGTTTCTAGTACCGGTAAGTTATCGACAAATTTCCATTTAATGGTAAAATCTTTGGGAATGGTGTCGATCACCTAGTTGCCACTTGTTTGGCATCCTTAAAAACTATGTTAGAGAATTTCTTGTTAATAATTAAATTTTCTTCGGTTTTCCTTGGAGTTAATGTCTCCAGATTGGGTTTGTTGTTTAATTGAGTTGGTGGATTCATGAACAACTCCCTTGCTTAGCTTGTGATTTTCGGGATTGTTTAGGTTGGCGACGTGAATGCATTATGTTAAAAATGTTTATTGGATGTATTTGTATAATTTTTGTTTCTCCCCTATTTTTCCTTGTCATAAAGCCTAATTTGAAGTGTTTGTTGTAAATTGGATGAATAAAGCTCTGAAACTCACAGAAAGAAGTAGCGACCAAATGGAGTTCCTTGGGAAAACTCATGGGAGGCCAGGAGGGAATTGGAGCGAGTATTTAGGTATTTGACTACTTGCAACCTACTTGATAGGAATGAGGCATCTCGTGTTACAAGGAACAAGTCAATATCAAACTCGTCAATCAGTTATTGCATTAAGACATTCTTTTTAGCAAGGTCAAAGACTTCTGTGGATCAATGGAAGTAACAATTAGCCGTGTGTTCGGTTATCTTAGTTTTCCTCAATAAGTCAATAAGACAAAGAAGCTAATGAGAGGTAGAAGTCGATTTGAGGTTCCCCAACTGCCACAGAGGTTTTCGAACTGCCACAGATAATAAAATGTACGATTTTTTCTTAATTAAATAAAAAAAATAAGTTTTATAACTGAAAGTAAGGAGCAACATTAAAGCTCAAAACGAACAGAAATTATTCCGTATATGAAGGGGCTGCCCCCTTCTCAATATCTTGCTCTTCACGCTAAAGTTTCAAGCACTTTTAAAAAATATTCCTATTCTGATTAAACGGCCCTTGTGTTTCAGGAGTCGTTCTAAAAAGATTGGGACAAACAGTCAAACTTTAGCCTTTGCTTCCAGATTTTGGAGAAATTGACCAGACTGGGATAATCTGATTGAAAAGGATGGATAGAGGTTTCAAAAGGAAGCAATCGAAAGCTTCTTTTTTACCTCAAAATGCCAACTGTTTCGTTTACTAATGTGCAATTCTTTGACTTTATTTTGTTAATAAGAACGAAACAAATTTTTATTTGTTTTTTTTTTAACTTTTATTTAGTTTATTAAATTCATCCAATCTACCCTTTAAAAAAAAATTGCATGTAGTCCTGGTTAATTGGCTAACACAGGGTTAATCAGAGGAGCATTTTAAAATATATTTCCGGCAAATAAAATAAATAATTATTATTTATCTACAATATTTTTGTCGCAAATACAGGGTTTTCCCTTTAAAATAAAGTCTTAGTTATGCCTTTAGGAGTCTAAGACCGATGTGACCTTTATGAGGAATAGCGAGAGGGACCCTGTATTCTTGTCATCAGCAAATCCACCCTAAGAGGTTACCGAATCCAAATCAAACTTAAAAGGGAAGCAAGAGAAAGGCTGATAACTACGCCTTTCGAAGGTCTGCACCTAATCCGACCTTTTACAGGCGGATGAGGTATTCCAAATCTCTTGCCACCGGTCTAATTACTGGTGGCCGGTGTTTAACCCCCCACCCCGGAAAATACCCCCCCCCCTGGAAAATATCCCCCCCCGTGAAAAATAAGGCTTTCCAAATTTGAGAATTTTATTTTTTAATTTCCGTTGGGGGAAGGAATTTTGGTACTTGTGTATTATGCGCCACTCACTCAAGTTTACGCTGTGTAAAATTCGAGAACATATCGGTTTTTTCGCTAGTTTCTTCGTTACTTTAGAAATAAATTTGGGCTGTAGATTTGCAGATTAACGGGGGGGGGGGTAAAGTATAGCGGGTCTGCATGCAAAATGTGTTTAGTGCAATTACTCTGCATATTAGATAGATAGATAAATAAGTGTATTTTAAAGCGAAATATACGGCCATAAACACAGTAAAATAACATAAATGAAGGGCACAAATAACATAAACTTTGATCAGCGATCATCATAAAACACTTAGGCCTAAATGAAACACTACATTAACCTAATAATAGTAGTTAGCCTAATACTTGGAAAAACGGTCATTGAAAAAAAAAACTTTTAACACTTAAAAAAAACACATAAATGAAACATTACATTTTACTTTATACTGGGATTTTTTTTTTAGTTAACAAACTTCCAGATACCTCGCTATTCTTCTGTAATTTTTTTATCGGTCATATACATAGAAAAGATTGTTTTCTGACTTCAAACTATCCAAATACTTTACCCCCCCCCCCTATGTGCAAATACATAGCCAAGAAACAAATTTGGGCTATATATTTGCAAATTAGGGGGGGGATAAAGTAGGAACGAAAATTCTGCATATTATGAAGTAAGAATTGTTGTCTGACTTCAAAATATCCAAATACTTTACCTAACCACCCTTATGTGCAAATATATAGCCTAAATTATATATTTCCCATATATTATGTCACTTGTCTTTGTCTTGCCTCGTCCTAAGCTGAAAAAAAACTAACGAAGAAACCGGTTTTGTTCTCGATTTGTACACATCATAAACTTGAGTGAGTTGCCCATAACACAAGAACCAAAACTCCTTCCCCCTACGAAAATTTAAAAAAATAAAACTCAAATAAAATTCTCAAATTTGGAAAGCCTTCTTTTCCACGGGAGGGGGGGGGTATTTACCGGTAGGTAAAGTATTTGGACAGTTTGAAGGCAGAAAACAATTATTTCTAGGTATATGGCCACTAAAAAATTACAGAATAATAGCGAGGTATCTGGAAATTTTGTTAACTATCAAAAAAAAAAAAAAAAAAAATCCCATTATAAAGTAAATGTAATGTTTCATTTATGTGTTTTTTCCAAGTGTTACGTGTTTTATTTTTTTTTTTTTCAATGACCGTTTTTCCATGTATTAAGTACTATTATTAGGTTAATGTTTCATTTAAGTGTTTTATGATGATCGCTGATCAAAGTTTATGTTATTTGTACCTTTCATTTATGTTATTTTACTGTGTTCACGGCCGTATATTTGGCTTTATAATAACATATTTTTTATCTATCTATCTAATATGCAGAATAATTGCACCAAACACATTTTGCCTGCAGACCCGCTATACTTTACCCCCCCCCCCCCGCTAATGTGCAAATCTACAGCCCAAATTTATTTCTAAAATAACGAAGAAACTAACGAAAAAACCGATGTGCTCTCGAATTTTACACAGCGTAAACTTGAGTGAGTGGCGTATAATACACAAGTACCAAAACTTCCCCCTACGGAAATTAAAAAAAAAAAATAAAACTCAAATACAATTCTCGAATTTGGAAAGCCTAATTTTCCACGGGGGAGGGGGTATTTTCCGGGGACGTAAACGCCTGGAACCTTATTTACTAGGCAGGCTCGTAGAATTGAGCGGGCCAAGATCTACAGTCATTGTTTCGAGTGCCCATGCTTGACCTAAACTCTGTGAGGGAGGGGGTATATTCCAAGGGCGCCGGCAGAAAATTTTCCAGGGGGGAGAGGCAGACACCAAAATAAAAGTGGTGGTTGGGTGACACGGAATATATTTCAGGATATTTTTCCGTAGGAATAAGTTTATTTTTAAATACTTTTAGGAAAAAACTCTCAAATAAAAAGAGCAATTAAAGTGCATGCAAACTGGAACAAAATGCAGTAAATTTTAAACGACAAGGATTCCTGGCAAAGGGATCAATTTATTTAATCAATAATAAATTAAATTATTATGCATTTAATATTAAAAGAAAATCAAACTCAAACCAAAATTACAGAAAGATTTATTGCTTCCGTAGATTAGAACAGATGTAGACTAGTCTTTATGCAATTTCCTACGCCTTAGAATAGTTTACAGAAAGAGTAGAGATACTCAAAAATCATCCTGCCTGCAGCTAAACCGGCAGTATTGGCTTTTTATGCTGATTCTAAATATATAAAATTCTTTCAGTTTATTGTTACCCACCCAAAACTAAAAATCAGAGAAAATTCATCTGAATTTTGAAAAAAGGGGAAACACCCCCAAAAAAGCAAGCCATTGTTTTTAAAAAAAAAACCTTTATTAGTTACATCATATAAGAGAACCCTACCGTCGAGGTTACAAGCTCCAATCTTCAAAATGTGGAGTTTTGCAATGTTTTTCAGAAGAAATATCGCCGATGCAAGTTTATTTGTTTTGCTTTTTCCCAGGGGTAATTGTATCAAACCGAAGGTCCAAGATAATTGGGAGGGAGCTCTTTCAAACGTAAATTTAAAGCTCTTTTTTAAGTGACCATACAGGTTGGGCCAGGGGAGTCTTGTTTCTACCATTTTAGGGCACCAAACTAGGACATTACCCCAAAGAGGACGAATTTGCATTCAATTTAAAATTCTGAGAAGGTAATTCATTTAAAAGTATCAACAACTATATTTTAGGCTTCCCATGTGCAAAAGGAGTACTGCCACACGGTGGCAGTACTTGATTCAACCAAGTTGATTCGCTTCATTTGTAATGAAGTTAGGCTATGTTTGGGAATTTGTAATTGCGTATCAGCTATAATGAGGGGGGTAGGTCATTATTTAGGTGGGGATAGGGTAGATTCCTAAAAAAGTACATTTTAATGGACAAACTGCTTACTCTTCATGAGGCTCCAGATAAATGTTGAAAGAGGTAGGGGGGAGTAGGAATTAATTAAAATGTTTCTCTATACAGCTAAATTTCTATAAATCATATAAATTTCTAAGCTAAGTTTCTCTATACAGCCCATATCTACCAGCACAGAGGTGGAAAAAGCAAGGCAGGCCATCATTAGCCCCGCCAGGAAGTTTCTTTGGGGTGGCAAATCCTGCTAGGAACTCAGTTTTCAGCAATTTTAAATTGTAATATTTTTCTTTCTCTGTTTATATGAAGTACTTCAATGTATTTAAACAAATGTATGTAATGTATTTATCGATGAGAAAATCCTATTGTAGAGGTTGTGATGGATTCAGTTATGTATAAGATCAAAAGTCTCAAAGAATTTCCATCCATACAAGCAATCATACTCCTTTTCATCCAACCGAAATTCTTTAGTAGTAATACTAACAAGGACTTTTTTACCAAAATTACTATTCATCGCCAATTATTTAAGTATATTCAAATTGTATTCAAGACTAAATTGCAAATTCAAACGTAGGGCGGTACTTATCAACAATTATTGATTTACACATTTTAAAAGCAATTAACCAGGGATTTAAGGGACCAGTACCTCAAATTATATCTTGGTTAGGCCTGGGTATGATTTGGAAAACCATCAGAAATTGAATAAAAAAGAAGAGCTTTGCAACAGAAAGCAAGGAACAGATTTTAAACCTATTTGAACCGATTATTCTTTATATGAAGGGGGCTGTCTCCTCCTTAGCTCCTTGCTCTTTACTGTGAAGTTTGGCTTTTGTCCAAATTTTTAAAGAAAATTTGCAATTTAAAAAGAAAAAGATTTTTCAAAGCACTAAAACACTTTTGTTTAATGAGCAAGGTGTTGAGAAGGGGGCAATACCCCTTATATATAGAGTAAGTTCAATTTGTTTTAAGTTTTAAACTTTTAAGTTTTAAACAACCATTTCTATTTGTTTAATTACATTTCATGAAATTGTAGTTTTATGAATACAATACTTTTGGTAACGCAGAAAAAAACGATCAATATTTCAATTATCTCTGTTTGGATTTTGATGGGTAATCAAACTGTTCGTGGTAACGAACTGTCAGTAAGGAGCGACCCAGCTCAATAGTAACCGAAACTCTAAGAAACGGAATTTTGATACCAATAGATATATCAAAAGAATTGGCTTATTATGCTGATTCCAAATACGTAAGTTTCATTAAGTTTAGTCTTACTCATCAAAAGCTACGAGCCTGAGAAAATTTGTCTGATTTTCGAAAAAAAGGGAAAAGACCTCTAGAAGTCATAGAATTTTAATGAAAACCATACCATCAGATTCAGCGTAACAAAGAACACTACTGTATAGGTTTCAAGCTCATATTTGCAAAAATAGGGAATTTTGTAATTTTCGCCACGAATGCGAGCTTATGTGGCTTTTTTTCTTTTGTTTTTCCCCAGGGGTGATCGTATCGACTCAGTGGGCCTAGAACGTCGAGAGAGGGCTTATTCTAACGGAAATGAAAAGTTCTAGTGCCCTTTTTAAGTGACCGAAAAAATTAGAGGGCAACTAGGCCCCCTCCCATGCCACGTTTTTCCCAAAATTATCCGATCAAAATTTTGAGACAGATATTTTGTTCAGCATAGTTGAAAGGCGGAATAACTATGTCTTTGGAGATACAATGACCCCCTACAGCCCCTGGGGAAAGGTTTTAAGTTATAAATTTGCCCATTGTTTACGTATAGTATTGGTTATTGGGAAGTATGCATGCACATTTTTCGCTGGGGAGGAGAGGACGAATTTTCTGCTGGGAGGATTTTGCACGGGGAGAATTTTCCATGGAGAGGAAAGTTTCCAGGGGGTGAACTTTTCAGGGGGAAATTTTACAGTAGATGAACTTGCCAGAATTCCTATACGAAATTTCTTTATATGTCTTGCTTTCTCTTTACCGATTCAATTTTACGCGTGGAGATGTTAAGGGTAATAGTCCGGGGTAAATTTTCGCCAGGATTGAACTGTCCGGATGATATTTCTGTGGGGGAGGGGGATTTTTCCGTGGAGGTGGAGCCAGATATCCTGGCGTTATTTAAAAAACGATTCGAAATTAAATAAAAAAAAAACTGAAAGTAATGAGCAACATTAAAACTTCAAACGAACAGAAATCGTTACGTATATGAGGGAGGGTTGCCCCCTCCTCAACACCTCGCTCTTTACGCTAAAGTTTAAATTTAGTCCCAATTCTTTAAAAACGACTCCTGGAACAAAAGGGTCGTTTACTTAGAGCAATAAGTAACTTATTTTAAAGTACCGAAAAACTGTAGTTTTGAACTTGGTTATCAAACACCTGAATATTTATTGCCTTTAGACTACTCAGTGTTCATAAAAAGTAACACATTACCGAAGTAGTTTGTTCAAAGTAAAACATTAAAACTAAGATTAAGAAAATCAAATAAAAATTTTTTATTCAATATTTTTAATTTAATTTTGAATACCAAAAACCAATATATTTGACACCTTTATACTTCATAACTGTAAAAAATTAAATCTTTTTCAAAGTGACAACTAGGTGCATACAATCACTCTTAGAAAAAAAATTATAATAAAGCCCAAAAAATGTAACCGTACAGGGAGAAAATACAGAAATTCCGTTCAGGAGAAACATTTCTGATTATAGTGGCTTTATATATCAGCTCATGGGTACTCTTTCAATGGAAGCAAAATTGACGACATATTTTTACCGAAACTGCCCCTTATTAAGTTGTTTTTTTTTTTATAATTATACGAACTTTCTTGTGTACTAATAACTGCACTGATTAAACAAATAAATATTTAGGAACACCATAAAAAGCTGATTTTTATGCGACAAGCCTATGGCTTTCTCCTGTGTTGAATAAAATAAATAAATAAATAGTTAGGCTCATATACTTTCATTATTGACAAGGATCGTTATCTACTAACCATTCATTACTATAAAGAATTTTTTTTTGTTGCTCCAACCAAATCATATAGAAAAATATTTGTAGAAAACTAGAAAGGGCTCACTCAGTCACAAATTAGAACTTCTATTTTTCCTTATTAAGGGTCAAAATCTATTGGCAGGCAGCCAACAATGGGGCAACACACATTTTTTCCGTGGTTTTTCCCTATTCTGCTCTCTTTTCTTTGGTTTCCTTATAGTTACTTTACAGTCCCAAATTTCGAGGGAGGGGGGGATGCCCCCCCTGCCAGCACCCATGGTGTATTCTTATCTTTTACATCTTTCAAAAAGGCTTATAGGATCTAAATTGAATGTGTTAGGGAACAGTAGCTACATTTTAGTTGTATCTGTAGGGAGGTTCGAGTCGGATCCTATAGACAATTTAAAAAAACGAGTTTTTTCAACTGAAAGCAAGGAGCAACATTAAAACTTAAAAACGAACAGAAATTATTACGTACATGAGGAGGATTGCTCCCTCCTCAATACCTCACTCTTCACGCTAAATGTTTTTTTTAGTACTTTTAAAAAAGCTTCTTATTGTTCTGATTGAACGGCCCTTGGGTTTCAGGAGTCGTTCTTAAAGGATCGAGACAAAAATTCAAACTTTAGTGTAAACAGCGAGGCATTGAGAATTTTTGGAGAATTTTTCCCACGATTTTTTTTTTCGTGGAAGATTCCTCCTAGGACGGATAGATCCTCTAGACAATTTCAATCCGGTGAAAATTTCCCCCGGACAATTACCCTTAATAACTCCACATGTGAAATTGAGTCGGTAAAGAAAAAGTAAGACAAACAAAAAGAATTAGCCTACGTATAGGAATTCTGGCAAATTTCCCCAGTGTAAAATTTACCCTGGAAAGTTCACCCCCCCCCCCGAAAACTTCCCTTCCCACGGAAAATTCTCTCGTGAAAAATCCCCCCAGAAGAAAATTCACCCCCCCCCCCCAAAAAAAAAAATGTCTGTATACTTCCCAATAAAAAAACTATACATAAACAATGGGCAAATTCAATAGCTTACAGACACTTCCCCAGAGGCTGTGGGGGGTCATGTAGTGGCCTTTCCACTATAGCTATGTCAAAATTTTGATTGGACGACTTTGGGGGAAATGTGGCGTGGGAAGGGGGCTATTTGCCCTCCAATTTTTTTGATCACTTAATAAGGGCACTAGAACTTCTAATTTCCGCTCGAATGGAGAAAAAAAAAAGAAAAAACAACAACACTCATTCGTGATCTTTCATCTAGCAAAAAATACAAAGTTCCACATTTTTTTTGCAGATGGAAGCTCGAAACCTCTACAGTAGGGTTCTCTGATGGTGTGATTTCCATTAAGATTCCTTGACTTTTCGGGGGTCTTTTCCCCTTTTTTTCGAAAATCAGGCAAAATTTTCTCAGGCTTGTAGCTTTTGATGGGTGACACTAAACTTAATAAATTTTATATACGGTATTTAGAATCAGCATAATAAGCAAATTCTTTCGATGTATCTACTGATATCAAAATTTCGTCTTTTAGAGTTTCGGTTACTATTGAGCCGAGTAGCTCCTGAACTGTTTGATAGAGCATTTTCTGCAAGAAAAAAGCGTCAAATGAGTCTTCTGTTTTTTTACACGGCTTCGCACCCGCAAGCCAGCTAGTTTACGAGCTGAATTAAATGGAGAAAAGTGCGTCTTCACATACGCAAATCAATCGTTTTAAAAACAGATCGTAACCGCAGGAAATCTTCCAGGGCCGTCACACAGGTATTAGAGCTTTGTGGATACAGAAGATGCATTGAACGCAGTACAGCATATCCGTTTGGGTTACATCTGGTAATATGTGACTGTAACAGACTACTGTATATAGATAATATAATCTATTCTTTATATACGGTGGTAACAGACGAGGCATAGTTGCTCTAACGCTTCAAGAGGCCTCGTCACAGGAGGTCTAGTTTCAATCGGTGTTAGGCACTTACCGATAAGAGCCTTAAGAACTTAGCCTGACGGGGCGGTCAAAACAATATAATATGATCATATAATTACCTTAAAGCAAGGTAAAGTGAAAATACTATTGGTTTTATGATGATAGCCACTTACCCTTGTCTTGTCCATTAAAACTCAACAAACTTTCTTCAGCTTACTATTCCTATATCCTATGCCTCCAAAAAACTCAAACAAAAATAGAAAGGATTTTCATGTTCTCGAATATAAGCATTATTTTTATTTTTTCATTGTAGTCCATAAACTAATAAGCTCAGCAAACTATACTGAAAAAATTTACACAATTCATTCTAGATCATTATCACTTGGTTATGCGATGCATGATAATTGTTTTCCTACTTGGCATTATATTGGCATCAAATAAACCTTAAAAACGATGCAACTAGGCATTTTGCTTACAAAACTACCAATAAAAAAAATCCCAACAATCATAAAAAATCAAGAGCATAATGATAAAAATAAATAAAAAATAATTTTAGTTTAAGTCTGACGCTAGAAAAAAAGATAAAAAGTTTTTAGCGTCGAATATCTGTATTTTTCATTATTTTAGCGTGTCCTTCGCAAAAAAAATTCGGAATTCCTTCAAAGAAGGTTAAGTGGACTATGTCCATGCCCTCCCCCGGGTATAGACATAATTTCAGGTATATGCATAAATAATCTTACCTTTAGAGGTACTAGAAAGATTTTTTTCGTTCATGCCTCACGATGATTGTTTTAAAGCCAAAATTTCTGGTTGTCCCTGCCTAACATTTTGAGGGGGGAAATATGTCGTCAATCTATCGTCCCCTAATGTAGGCATGCTGTCATCGTATTTCTGTATGTGCGAAAATTTTGAAACCAACAGAAAAACTAGGGTTTTTTTTAAATCAGCTATGAAATTTGCATTGAAGACAGCCGAATTATAATTACTTTTCAAAGGAAAAACTACATCTTTTTACAAATAAATACCCTTTTGCTTAAATTAAATTTACTTACAAAAAATACCCTATTGATTAAATTATACTTTCAGGAATCTAAATTAATAATATCAAATAGATGCATCAAGAAATGAAAGTCAGGGACGTAAATTTAAATTTTCACTTAAGAGGTGTAATTGTCAGACTTGCCCACTTTTACAGATTCTCTGTTCGTTTTTGTTCTATGGTCTTTTTTTTAACATAAAAATAAATTGCCACTGTTATCAAATCTCTGTGTACTTCGAATTGGCCAGAAAACGACAGGACAAATCCCCGGTTATAAACAGGATAACTACCTTACTTAGTCAAATATTCCATATTGTCAGCAGGGGTGGAAAAATAACTAGAATTCGGGGCGTGTTAATATCCTCTGATCAATTTCGGTTTGACAGAATGTTCTTCATGACCTTCATGGTAGATAAACTCATTGCTGCTTTCCTTACAGAAGAAGACAAAGATTACATAGGAGCACCTTTCAGAGTTCATCACAGCAGCAACTTTATATGAAATTTAAAATAATTTTTCTTGTGAAATATTATCGCATTTAATCAGCAGTTGTACCGAACCAATCCTGCTCAATTCATCCTCAGGGCTATACTGTGGTGTTTCCCCTCCCAATAGTATAGTGCAGACGGTTTGATATCATTCTATATCCCTTCTTGTTTTTAGTTTTGTTTTTGTTTAAAGCTTTTTCCAATAGGCAATGATTAGAAGTCCTCCAAAAAAAGTCCCCCCAGATCCCACCTCAAATGCCAGTGAAAGTGATACCCATCTTGGCTGGTCAAGCACACTATCTCAAAGTTCAAATGATAGCTCCAATTCTGAGAATAGGACAATGATAAGTGTAGGGGCTAATGTCACCATAAATGATGATAATGGGTTAATGGGTCCCAACTTGGCAAACCTAACTCTAATGGCCTAAAAACTAGTAGATCCTTCTTATTCACACTGGAGGAAAAAATTAGTATCCCAGAAAAGTTATTCCTATTTGGGCAAATCAAACCACACAAGGAATACAAACCTAAGCCTATCCAGTGTCAGAAGTGTCTCAAACTGGGACACACAACAAACAAATGCAATGAAATTCTCCTAGAGTGTAGTAATTGTAAAGCATACCATCCTAAAGAGTTGACAACTTGCAACAACACTCAGCCTACATGTATCAATTGCAAAGGCCCACATGAATCTACAAATAAATCACTATGCCCTGCATATAAGAAAAGAGCTCTAACACTCCAAATAGTAACAGAGAAGGCCATCCCATACCCCTTTGCAGCAATGGAAGCAAATGCTGCCCAACAATACCAAATAAAGCCCGTAATGAAACCAACCAAAACCCCCAAGTCAAACGCCCCCAATGCATCCAATATCCCGTATAAAACACCATCTTCTAAGCCCCCTAGCTCACATCCCTATCAGAAGGAATCACCAAGTCAACAAGCCTTCTTGTCCGGTGAGATGAGGTCAGCCTGCCCCCCCCCTCCCAAGAAGAAACAAACCAGAAACACTACCAGGAATTATTTCCTTAACTGACAAACAGGATGCACAACCAAACATGCAATCCCCAAATATATGCTTATTCATTCTAAACAGTAATGCAGTTCAGGCCATGAACATACATCAACTACAGAAAACAAAAATCATTGCAGAATTGGCAAAAATCTACATCCCCGATGATATGCTCATTCAAGCGAAAAAAGATCTTGCTTTACTTTTAACAAAGCTGAACATTGATACACAGTCATATGAAAAATAAATCAACAACACAACACATATCAATACTCCAGTGGAACATAAGATCACTCACAGAAAATAAGCCAAATGAACTAATATCTTTTATGAATAATAATTCCATTAATATTGCTTGCTTCCAGGAAACTCATCTAACCCAAAATCAACAAATTAAGTCTCTGGGATATACTATCCTGAGAAAGGATAGATCATCAGAGAGAAAAGGAGGTGGTGTAGCTCTATTAGTTAAAAATAATATAAAATTCTGTGGCCTCAATTTTCCAGATTTTGCTAATGATGTTGATGCAATTGGTATCAGTGTTTGGCTGAATAATATAAGAACCTACATAATAAGCTTTTATAACCCTAATGGCCAAACTAAAGATGCCATGGATTTCTTTAATTATATAAATAATTCTAATATGTTAAAAAATATCATTATTTGTGGAGATTTCAGTGCCCACAGCCTTTTGTGGGGGAATAAACCAGCAAATAAAGCTGGTAAATTCATTGAGCATATGGCTTCAAATAATAATGAATTAGCTGTTGCTACCCCTCCAAAACCGAATACATATTTCAACCCCAAAAGTGGCAGATTCTCCACAATTGACCTACAAATTGTGTCATCAAATTTTCTGAATAAAATTCACATAAATAAAATTGATAGTCTATGTACTGACCACTTTGCTATAGTTTGCTCCCTAAATGAACCTGCTGAAACTTTATCTCATACCTCCAAATATATCAACACTAAAGCAAATTGGTCTATGTTCCAAAATAAGCTAAATGATGAAATTACAAGTTTCACCCGAATTTCATGCATTTCTAATACAACAGTTGAGACACATGCTGAAGCCTTGACATCTTTACTAATAAATACAGCTAATCATGCTATCCCCAGGACAACACCTAAGAAAACATTCCCTAAACAAATTCCTAAAGCATGGTGGACAAATGAGTGCCTTAATAAATGGAGAATAATAAAGGCAGCTAGGACAGAATTCATAAAAAAACCATCACCTACTACATATTTAAAAAAATTACAAGCAGAATCTAATCTAAAAAGGACTATAATAGATGCTAAATATAAATACTGGAATAATTTTGCAAATAATCTCTCCAGAGAAACACATGAGCCAATTAAACATAAAGTCATAAGCCACATCTGTGGGAAAAAGACTTCCCCCAACCCACTCCTGTATGAGCTTATACATAATAATACCCATTATGACAATGATAATGAAAAAGCTAACCTATTTGCAACTCTTTTTGTTAATAAGCTAACATCAAATAATCAAAGCAAACTGTCCCCAATTCCTATGAACCCAAGTTACCAACAACGCCCAGGATCCGAGTATATAAGTAGTCCATTTTCAATCCAGAAAAAGAATAATGCAATACATCATATTAGGACCAAAACTAGCGGCAGCTATGACAATATACACCCTACATGGATAAAGAATCTCACCCCTTCATACAAACAAGAACTGCTAAATTGTTATAATCACGCTTGGGCATCTTCTATGTTCCCCAATATATGGAATTGTTCGTCCCTCCTACCAATCCTAAAGAAAAATAAACCCAAAGAGAAGCCCGAGTCCTATAGGCCCATAATGATTACTCCTGTGATGGGGAAAATAATGGAGAAAATGATCTATCACAGACTCCTCTGGTTTGTTGAAAAAAAGAATTTGATCCCTCACACTCAAACTGGATTCAGGAAACACCACTCCTCAACAGATTCTTTCATTTTGCTAACAAATGCAATAAATGAATCATTCTCAAAAAATAATGTCCTAGTTACAGCTTTCCTAGATTTTGAAGGGGCATATGACAATGTGAACCACCAAATCCTTTTAAATAAACTTGCAAACCTTGGACTACCCCCCAAGCTAGTATCTTTTATAAAATCCTTCATAGAAGTACGAAGTTTCATTGTTTGTGTTGGTTCAGCCTCTTCACCCCAAAAGACAACAACCAAAGGCCTACCTCAGGGAGCAGTCCTCAGTTGCCTCCTGTTTGCCCTGTATCTCTGGGACATGAACCTACCCCACACGAATTTACAATATGCTGACGATCTGGTGCTATGGCCATCTGGCAACACCTTTGAGATAGTACAGTCAAATCTGCAAAAGTCACTTTTCCAATTTGAAAAATTCTCTCAACATTCAGATTTACCCATTGCACCTACCAAGTCAAAAATAATCCATTTCACCGGAAGCGAAACCATGTTAATGCAAAACTAACTCTAAATAAAACAACTATTCCAGAAGATAATCATATTAATTACCTAGGTCTCATGCTTGACCAAAAACTTAATTTCCACCTCCACATTTCAAACACAATAAAAAAATACTATAGAAAAACAAATATACTAAAAAGACTTCTTTCCACACCCTGGGGCTGTAAGGAGAAAACCTTACTCTAGTTTTATAAATCACATATAAGACTCCATATTGACTATGGGCTCATCGTATATGGTGCATGTGCAAAGACCCAGATGCAAAAAATTGAAACAACACAAAATGATACAATACGTCTCATATTTGGTCTTAGGAAACCCACAAGCACCAAGTTTCTGCTTATGGAGAGTGGATTAACAACAATAAGGGAGAGACGTAGCTTTCTCTTGACAAAACATCTTACAAAAATTGAATCAAATAGCTCACACACCCTACATAATTGGTTAAGAAATCCAGCCATGTATAGAGGCATTGCAGATGAGTATGCCAACATTCAGAAGAAGTTCCCCGTGCCAGCAAAGTCATTTGCACCCACTTTCCCCCAATCCCCTCCATGGAATTGGTCAAGTCCCATAATAAATACTGATTTCTCAAAGTGGACTAAAGATTTAACCCCCATCGCTTTTGTCCAGAAAAAATTTGCTGAACTTAATACAATTACCTATAAAAATCACTTCCAAGTATTTGTTGATGGGTCAAAAGTGAATGAGAAGGTAGCAAGTGGTGCTTTCCTTCCTCACCTGAAAATTGCAATGGGCGAGAGATTATATAATAATTTATCTATAATGTCTGCTGAGTTAAATGCCATAATCATGGCATTAGAACACATTAAGGAAAACCAACCTTTGATTGCAAATTCAAATAATATTATTGTATATTCCGACTCTTTATCCAGCCTTGAGTTGCTGGCCTCAGCTCCTCAGTATAAGTTGGACATTGACTCTTATCATTGTCTCAGTATTATAGATAATCTTGCTTCAAGTGGCATAAAAACTTATTTTCAGTATATTCCTAGCCACTCTGGCATAAGTGGTAATCATCAGGTTGATGAAATAGCAAAAAATGCTATAAATATTGGCCAGTCAAGTGGGAGACCAATCCCGATTAGAGATATTTACCGATGGAGGCTATCAGATATTAATTTTAATAAGATTAATCCTATCCTTTCCCCCTTTCCCAATAAGTATCTTTCTAAAATTTATCATAGAATTCGTTCTGGAACAAATGGACTAAATTTTCTTGCATTCTCGTATAAGTTTTCTAATTCAAGTGGTTCAATTCCCCTGTCCCCTCTTTGCAGGCATTGTAATATGAATAATGAAACAATTGACCATTGCCTATTTGAATGTAATATGCTGACGTCTGCACAACATGCCTTGCTTTGCAAACTGTTAAAATGCTTCAAACACCACAAAATCTCACTATCAGCCAAGAGCCTAGCCAACTATACCTGCACACAGAGCATAGAAATCGACATCTATCAACTCATAATTTAACTCCTAGAGTCGAAAGATCTACTGAAAGATATCTGAAAATATCTAATAATCATGAGGCAATCTAGCCAGTAGCTCTGTAGCCCACAGAGTGAAGCAAAAGGAAAAGGGCTAAATAGTATCACTGAAAAGCCCGCCTGCTGTTAAATAGAGGAAGAAGAAGACCACCTACTGTTAAATAGACCACACATTCCAGATCTATCATCTATCATCTTATATTTGAACTCTTTGAGTCAAAAGATCTACTGAAAGATATCTGAGAATATCTAATAAATAAGAGACAACCAAGACAGTAGCTCTGTAGCCCACAGAGTGAAGCAAAAAGAAGAGGGCTAAATAGTACCAACTGAATAGCCCGCCTGCTGTGAATTAGAAGAAGAAGAACATTCTCGATCCACCCGTCGTTTTAAGAAGAATTATAAATTGTTTTGAAATTGAGCTAGGAAAGAAGTTAAGGCGTTGGCCTCCAAACCTTATTTTATCGCTGGATTTAAACTGCTTTTGAGGATAGGTTCAAAAGACTATGTTTTTTCTGGAATAGATTATTAAATTTCAAAAGGAAAAGACAAAATACCTTTCAAAATTTTCTGCTGCAAAGCATTGAAAATTTTGGAAATTCTACTGTTTTAATGAAATAAATCTAATTTTTTTACTTTGCTGGTTCCTGCTTTTTTTACTTTTACTGATTTCAGCAAAAACAGGGGTTATTTCCCATTTTGAGCTACTCGGGTATCTATTGAAGCACATAAATGTAGTTGACTAGTGTTTGACAGTAAACTCTGGCAGGATTCAGTGGCGTATTCAGAGGGTGGCCCAGCCCCCCTCCCCGAAATTCCCAAAGAATTTTTTTAAGAGTTTAATGTCTTATCCTCAGCAGTCCCCTGTTTTTTTGTGGTATACTTTGATAACATACTGTAAGTGCTTGCAGCAACGAAATTTCTCCTCTTTACGGATCTTCTATATGTCTGTCTATGTCTAGGTCCTAAACTTTTAAGATCTCTCTCATGTCCTTAGCCAAGAATTGTCATTCCCTTCGTCATTCCATCCCTTTGCTCAAGTCTCCGGCAAGTCTTACTTCATAGGCCTACTTATTGTTATTACGTTTGATCAGGTTGAAAGCTGCGTAAGCGTTGTTGCTAGTATTTGACTCAATACGACTCAGTGATATTGAAAAAGAAAGTGCAATGTATATTGACAGGTATCTTAATGGCGAAACGAAACTGTCTTCACTCTCTTCATCATTTTTTTTCAAAAACATTGTGTGCAGTTGATGAAGATCGCGCTTTGACTCCTACTGTTCCAATTGTTGAAGCAAGGGTAGAAGGTACTCGGCTAATCTCATTCTTGGCAAAACCATTCCAGTCAAAGGGATTATTAATGAACGGCCTTTTTATTGCAGCTTTATATACCATTCTCCTCTTTTCACGTTTTTAAATACCCGAGAGAGAATGGACATTAAGAATCAAATAGATTAGCCTTATAATAGCATTGAATTGACGCTAGCCGTCCAGATCAGTTTCCTATAGGGTGTAGATCTACAATTTTTGTCAATTATGTTGGCCAACTTGAAAGCCTGAGCAGCAGTTTAAACATCTCATTTCACTTCAAATATCAATAGAACAGTTTACGGTACTTGTATTATATAGACCAATCAAGTTGTTCATCCATTGACCCATTGTAGAATCGTTTGTTTTTTTCGTTAGTATCTTCCAGCTTAACGTGAGACAAGACAAAGTGAAGTGACAGAATAAATGGAAAATGTATAATTTGGGCTGTATATTTGCACATTAGGGGGGGGGGGGGTAAATTATTTGGACAGTTTGAAGTTAAAAAACAGCCGCCACAAGTCCGTATCTATCGGAGAAGCTATGCTGCACAGCGAGGTAATTTTTTGTCAGTCTTTATTTACTTAGTAGTTTTAGGAAATGAAGTTTTAGGAATGATTGTCTAACTGGTCTTTTTTCTCAAACTCGAAATACATAGAATGGGAAGGGTTTTTGATTTCTTCGGAAAGATCGGGTGAAATGATGATGGGTACAAGAACTAGAGTTACAGCCGCTGCTTTATAGTTACCAACTTTCTCATTTCAAACTGAAAGAAAACAGCTCGCATGATTGTTGCTCGTTTTAACCAACAATATGTGCCATAAAATCAGTGTTGAATAACAGAAGAGGATTGTTAATGAGCCAAGGTATGCAAGAACGGATTGTTGGACAACCATAGTTGCGTTTTTTGTCCCCTATCTTCTCAAGCCTTGGTTTATTTTTCCATTTTTTCAAACTGAGCCCTCTCTCCTAAGGCCTGCAAAGAAAGGAGAACAGTGGATTTGTGGTCAGTTCTCTTATCTCTTTTGGAATTAGCATAATAATCAAATAAAATATGAAACATGACTGACAATTAATGCAGCTGTGAAGGTAACAAGAATTGAAAACCCGTTTTGGAAATTAAGGTTATTAAATACAGTTAAATGTCAATAAAACGTAAGAATATGAATCACGTTGTGGTTTTTTTTTATTGAGATGGTCTGAGGAAAAAGGCACCAGAACTCCAGCTTTAAAAACAGTGAAATTAGCAGAAAGGGAAGAGGACTTAGGAGGAAGCCCTGTGACAATTTTGAATAAAAAACATGACTAATGCTGATTAACAGAGCCACATAAAACATCTGTTGGTTATTGGATTGGAAAATCTTCCATTTTGTGTTTCAATCTCTGAAAAATATTAAATTACTTTAGTTCAAAATTTGTAAATGAAACCAACTTTTCAAGTGAACTTGCCTAAGACACTAGAATAACTTCTAAGACAAAACATTAATAATCCCTTTCATGGAATAGACCAACATTCAGGACACACCTCAGTCACTGCACCCATAATTACCTTGCTTGACACTAGCCTGGAGTTCTTTGATAAACATGACCAGATTTCTGATGCTCGAAAATTGGACCTAATGTGTACACACTGGAAACCAGGAAAGGACGTTGAATTTCATGAAATAGTTAGCCGGAATGTCGAGGGTATAGTGACAAAAAGTCGTTTTTTTCTAAGTACATGGCTCCAAAAGTATTCTTGGTTGGTGTTCAGGCCTTTAAAAAAAATAATTGTATTCTACAAACACTGCTTGCTTTTTGCAGAATCTGAGACCAGTTGAGGCTTACATAAGATATTTGGATGATTAGTTTCGAAGCTATATACTGATCTTAAAGATGTTCTCGTTGACATCAATCATCATGATGAATGACAGTATCAAAAAATCTATGACGTTTATCACAGTACAAGAAGGAAAAAACATTCCAATTGACCAGCAATAGAATTTCAAAGATAATGAGGAATAGATTAAAAACCAAGAAATGTTCATACCAATTTCCAGGTTATTCTGTTTAGTGGTTTTCATGAACAGCCCTGTGGGACCTTCATGGAAAAAGTGATGTCCTTATAAAAAGTGTTCCAAATGAAGCAGTATTCAGAGGATCGTTTTAATTGAAGATGGATTGCAGCAGCAAAAAATTGTGAGAGTATTTCGAATCATCCACTAAAAGCGCGAAACAAGCATCTCCTCTAGTGCAGAATGATATTGTCAACAGGGTAAGCAATGTCATTCAAAGCGCAATTTTGAATAAAGTGAAAAGTGCCAAGTGTGTTTTTTTTTTTTTTTTATTGGTTGTGATTCTTCTCTTCAGACACTTCTCTTATTTTACAAAGACCTTGTCTTTTACCCATATCTCGAGCAGGTGAGCATTTCAAATCCAAATTTTGTTCCCACATTTTATAGTTGATGCTGTATTAGCCAAGGTTGTGATGAAGCTACAAAAATATAAGCAGTTCTGTTCCTCTGAGACTAGCCTCCTTGCTGAGTTAACTGTCTGGCAAACCAAATGGAGGTCCATAGGCGAGTCTCATTATCCCAATAAAGTTTCTGAAGCTCTTTGTTCGCGCAACAACCATTTTTCCTAACTGTTGATTCACTCTGATTGTGTTCTCCCTGTTACCACGACATCTGCAGCGCATTCAATTAGCACACTAGAGCAGCTTAAACATGCCACCAAAATCAGACAGGAGATGACAGGTTGAATAGTCTTGCATGCATGTCAATCAATTGCAATGGCAAGGTGGATACTGATGATGTTTTAAGCAACTTCTGGAGGAAATCAAGACGGATTAAAATATAAGATGTATTTACAGTGCTTATATTGTTTTGTATCTGATTCAGGGATTAGCAAGACTAGACCTCTTCAATTTGGTTAATTGAACTCGACTTTTTGTTCAGGTTTTTCATTTTCTTTTCTCTCTTCTCTATATCTTTTTCTGCCTTCATGTACATTTCTCTTATTGTTTTTGTTTTCCTCTTTATATTTGTTCTCCTTACTCCTTACTGTGTACGGTTAGTTCATGTTAGGGTCTCATGATTGTTTAAAAATTATGAAGAAAATTGGCTAGTTCTGGATGATGTATTCGCAGACAATTCATTTGATGGATCAGAATGGAAAGATGGACTAGCAAAATGTACAAAAGATAGTGCATATGCTGAACTTGGGAGTCTTTCTCAATGGGATTCTAGTAAGGGTAATTCTTTACTTTTTTGGAACTGTCAAGGCTTTTGATCAGCCAAATGTTCACTCCTGTCAGCAATGGACTGTTTTAAACCCCAACCTTTGTTTGTAGGCCTATGTGAAACTTTTTAAATGACGTGAATGTGAATGTAATGGATTTTTCTGTTCCAGGGTATAAAGTTGAATATAAAGGTTGTTCTCTTGTGCAGAGGGGGACTATCAGTTTTGATTAGAAGTATGATGTGGATTATAATGTGAGAGATGACCTTTTGCTCTGGCTTGAAGGTAAAGTTGAAACTCTGTTTATTAAAACAACGTTGTCAAGCTCGGAAAATTTGATAATGGGAATAGTATATAAAGTACCATCATTTTCAGATTATGATTTCATAGATGTTTTTGAAAGTGTTTTGTCTAAAGTTACAAGAGAAAATAAAAAGACAGTTATAATCGGTAATTTCAACATTGATCTGTTGAATTCAGATGACCATGTTGATTTCCTTAACATAATGTTGTCATCTTATTTTTACCCTTTTATATCAATTCCCATGAGATTAATGCAGTCTTTGGCAACTCTAATAGATAATATTTTTGTTGATGGCCAATTGTTAAAGGAATGTTTGGCTGACGTTTGTATTAATGATGGATCAGACCACCTTATGTTGATTGGCAAACCTGACATTTTAAATATCAGGCCACCAAAAAATAAGCTTAAATATTGAGATTTATCAGACACACACAATAGTTGAAGAAAACTAGCTGAAAATTTAGACCATGTTGATTTTTTTGGATGTTTTAAAAAGTAAGTGTGCAAATGAGGCTTATAATTTGTTTCTGGATACATTTCTTATGGAGTTTAATAAGTGTTTTCCAATTAAACAGGTAAGAAAGAAAAAAAAAATATTCCAAGGAAGGAATGGATGATGACTGGTATCCTTGCTTCTATAACAATGAAGAATAATTTGTACATAGATTATCTGAAAGATCCCACAGATTAGAAACTCTAGATTTTCAAAGAATACTGAAATCAACTGAATAAAATAAAAAGGTATGCTGAAAAATCATATTATGAAAGGGAATTTGATCAAACTAAAGGAAATATGAAGAAGACCTGGACAAAAATTAATGAAGTACTGGGCCATAAAAAAAGAAAATGAGCAAATAAAAAAGATGATTTTTGGTAATGAAATTGTTAATGATCTGAGCAAAATTGCAGGAAATTTATGCAAGTATTTTTCAGAGGAAGGTTCAAAACTGTGCCATGAAGCTTCTAAAAGATCATTAAGCCCCCCTGTCCCTAAACTCCCACCTCGAAATGTAACTTCTGAATTCCTATTTACGGAATGTGACAAAATGATATAAATAAAATAATTACAAAAATGAAATCACAATCTTGTGGAATTGATGAAGTGTCATTAAAAATGGTTAAAGCAAGTACAAAAATTGTCATCCCTATTTTAGCTTATTTAATAAATTTGTCACTTGAAAAGGGAACTTTCCCAGAAAGGCTTAAAGTGACACGTGTATTACCCCTTCATAAAGGAAAGTCAAAAGTTTTCCAAGTTAGATATATCTCTGTCGCAGTTTAAAAAGGAATTTTTAGACACGATTACGCAAGCAGTTTATAAAGCAATTGAGATGCAGTTTCAGTCGAAGTTTGAGCAGGTTGAAAAAGCTCTGAAGGATTTACGAGTGAAACTTGTTCAAAATGAGTCCAAGCTTGAAAAACCTGAGTCGAAGTTGGACGACTTAGGTCAGTCTGCCCTTCTAAATAAAGTCACTGTTGCTGGTGTCGAGACAACTGCCCGTGATCTTCTAGTACTAGGTGAGAAAGTTCTTGATCGTTAAATTTGCAAATGGGACTTCAGCTTGAAAAATCGATCATTAAGGGGGCTAAACGTCTAGGAGCTAATGATCAAGTTCTAGCCCCTATCAAACTTACATTGATCTCAGAAGCTGCAGCAGTCGAAATACTTCACAATTAAAAACTGCTGAAGGGTTCTCGCGTCTTTGTTAATGAAGTGTTAACTAGGGAGAGGCAGGAGGTCTTCAAGCTTGCTCGCAACAGATTTGAAAATAAGAATGTGTGGACGATGAGAGGCATCATTTTTGTGAAAAATGGCTTGCAAATTATACCATGCAAAACAATAGCAGATGTGGCTCAGATCCTCAATCTGGCTAATGAACCTTCACTGTGAATAATTGAAGTTTGATTTAGTTTTCCTTTGTTTATTTGTGATATGGATATATTTCAGTCGTTTTTGGAGTCCCGCTTAACCCTCTCGCAGGCGCTGGTTGGTTTTGAGGACACTTAATTGTAACCCCTCTTTACCCAAAACTGAGCTTTTAACATATGTTTCCTGGTGCCATCTGATTGCCGACTCTTCCATACACGTCCCTGAAGAGCCTTCTACCGGATAAGCTGTGCTTTCTTCCTGCCATTTTAGCAGAAAATTGTAATTTGAGTTTTATCAAGGATTTGCAAGGTAACTCCACTTTTTCTTTAAATATAGACAGTATCGCTGACCTGGGGAAGTCGGGAATTTTTTCTCAGAGAATTCGTACCCTTAGAAGTGTGTTAGAGTAATTTTTTCAACTTCTGAATATTTCATACAGTTGAGCCATCTATTTTCCTTCTGTCCCCACATGAGGACATTGCCCATTAGCGCCAGCTTTCTGTATAGTTTTCGTTCCGTATAGTTTCTGTAGGTAACACTAGTAACACTACTGTTGCCACAGGTAACACTACTGTTCATTTGTCCCCGCTTGTACCTTGTGCTCGCAAACTAGTAAAGCTTCTGTTCTTTACAGATGAGTCAGCAAAAAATCAGGCATGATGAAGAAATCATGAAAATCATGTTTGAAGACAATAGTGACAATGGAAATGATTCAGACCAATCAGATCTTTCCTCCGACGAAGAAGATGGCAGAGATCCCACTTGGAAGCTTCCATGTGAAGAAGAGGATGTCCAACTTGCTACCGGATCAAGCCCAGTGGCTAGAGACACGCAAGAGAGAGCTACAGACAAAGACAGTGTAGACCACGAGGTAGCGGAACCTGATCGAACGGAACCATCTCTCCAGCGTGTTGCTAGAACTTATGCAAGGAAAAGGAAAAGCCCAAGCACGGAGCCCAATAGTTCTGCTTCTTTTGCGACGTCACAAGCAGACCCTGCTGTCAACAGTTCAGTTTCAAATGGAAGATCACAGACCACTCCTTCACAGTCTAACAGTGGGATTGCAGCTAAAACCAAAGTTCCACAAGACAACCTGAAGTCTAAACCGGTCAAGGCCAAACGACGTATTTGGAGACCCAATGTCGATAATCCTCTAGCAGAGTCGGTTCCTCCGTTCACTGGGGATGGTCAGGTCTTGCTCAATCTCAGCAACCAGTCAGATCCTGTCGATGTCTTTGAGGGACTTCTTTCTGACGAAATTCTTGCAATGGTCGTCAGAGAGTCTAACGCTTACGCATTGTCAAAAAAAGGGTATGAGTTGAATTTGACATCAGCAGAACTACGCATCTATGTTGGATGCCTTCTGATAATGAGCTATGTTCGATACCCAAGAATTGAAAACTACTGGTCAAATAGCCTGAGGCTACCTCAGATTGCTGATTATATTTCAAGCAAAAGGTTCAAAAAGATCAGAGAATGTTTACATTTCACTACTCAACAAAGTAGCTCTGATGGTGACAAATACTACAAGATCCGCCCATTTTTGGAGATGTTGCACAGCTCTTTCAAAGCAGCAGTGGCCGACAAAGAATACAGTTCAATAGACGAGATGATGGTCGCCTTCAAGGGAAGAAGCAGCCTCAAGCAGTATGTGGCATCTAAACCAACTAAGTGGGGTTTCAAAATTTGGGTTCGGGCTGGAGTCTCAGGATATGTGTATGATTTTGAGCCATATCAAGGCAGCAGTGCCAACCGCAACCCACCAGTGTACGGGTTAGGAGGAGATGTGGTTGTGAAACTCACTCGTGGCCTCGAAAACACAAACGCTGAAGTGTATTTCGACAACTTTTTTACCTCGGTATCTCTGGTGGAAGCATTAGCAAAGGAAAAGATTTAGTGTTGGAACCCTTCGTGCAATTCGACTTGGAGATGCTGCACCTAAGCTAATAACAGAAGTCGAAATGAAAAAGAAAAAGCAAGGAACCTCGTCGTTTGCTATGTCTGCTGAAGGAGTGACGGTTTTATGCTGGAAAGACAACAATCTCGTAAATGTTTGTTCATCCTTTGCTGGTTATGCCCCAACTGACAGTGTCCAGATATGGTGCAGCACAGTGAAATCGAAAGTGGCGGTTGAAAGGCCATACACAGTGAAGGAATATAATAAGTGTATGGGAGGCGTGGATTTGATGGATTTGCTGACTTCACTTTACAAACACGACTTTCGAAACAAACGTTGGTACATGCACCTTTTCCACCATTTCCTTGATGTTGTTGTTGTCAACGCTTGGATTCTCTACAGAAAAACCTGCCCTGTTGGCACACTTGATCTCCTCCATTTCAAAGCGTCTGTTGCAGTAGCTATGATGAACAAAGGGATGGTTGCGGATGAGGACAAGCCCTGGTCGGCCTTCAAAAATTGGCTTTGTCAAGAAAAGGACTGTCATTGCTGTCCCAAACGAGATCCACTTGATGGTCTGAGTGGCCATTGGCCTGGCAAGTCCGACAAAAACAACGCTTCTCGATGCCAGGACAAGAACTGCACAAGTAAAACGAGATTCATCTGCAAAAAATGCAAAGTCGCATTGTGCCCTGAATGTTTTTAGAACTTTCACAGTGTCTGATAAGCCTTTTGAAAGAGTGTTTTCTGGGCGGTGTCCCCATATGTGGACAGTAGCATATTTTAACTTTTTATCCTTTTTTGTCAGTTTCTGAATACATATCTGAAATCTACGTATTTTTCTACATAGGAAAGAACTTTGTCCTGTCAGTTTATCTCAAAAATTGGAAATTCGCCTGCGAGAGGGTTAAACTTAGATGCGATACTTAATGATTCAACTGGGAGTGATAAAGATGTACAGTATGTCAGAAATCTACCGGATAGTGATTTTTCGGATGACCCTTTAACTAATGAAATTGAGCAATGTGAATTCCCGATAAGGGTATTACATGTTAATGAGCAAGGATTGCAGAGTGTGTATAGTGAACTTAAGTTTTCGTTAAATTCTAGCCCTAAAGATATTGTAGCTGTATGTGAAACTTTTTTGTCGTAAAAGTCTCCAATGCCTATGCAGTCCCTTTTGGGTATGAAATCTGTTTCAAGGTGTAGGTCTGAGAGTGCGAAAGGTGGTCAATTAATTTATGTCTGACAGGATTGGTCTGTTAATATACTTGATGAATTTTCAGTTTGGGAAGAAGGTTTATGTGAGACTCTATTTGTTGAATTACGTCCCATTGGCTGCGAACTTTCTATTTTTGGATCAGTATATAGACTGCCATCAAGTAACCCCAAAGAGTTTTTTGAGATTTTTCAGCCCCTAGTTGTAAAACTTGGTGGGTGTAAAAAACCAGTAATAATTTCAGGTGATTTCAATTTTGATTTGTCGAATTTAGATTTGGCTTTTCATAAAGAGTTTCTGAACATTATGCTGTGTTCAGGCCTTTTTCCAAGTATTTTGCTACCTACAAGAGTAACAAAGACTACTGCAACTTTGCTGGATAACATTTTCTTTTCTGGTGTTTCTTTTAAAGCGATAAAGTCTTCTGTTAGCATATGTGACATGTCTGATCATTTTCCAGTTAGTGTTATTTTAGAAGTAGCCCAAAGTTTATTGAACCTGCATTTAAAAAACATGGAAATAAAATTCTTACCAACAGAAAAAAATGATTGATTTTAAGCTTTTGCATGAATTGATAGATAATAAAGACAGGACCCCCATTTTTTATTCAAATGATGTTAATGATGCTTTTTCGAAATTTATCCATGATATGATGCAACTCCAAGATCAAGCAGCATCGACAAGATTTTTGCATGGAAAGTTTTCAAAAAAATTTGATCCATGGATTACAGATGGTATTTTGACGTCATTAAAGATGAAAAGAAAAAAAAAACATCATCAGTATCTGGCTGCCCAATCTGATGTATTTTATGAGGATTATAGAACTTATAGAAATAAACTGAATTCTATTATAAGATATGCTAAAAGAAAATATTTTTCCGATAAATTTTTACAGTTTAAGTCAAATACGAAAAAGACATGGCAGCTAATCAATGAGAAAATCCGTCCCAATCATTGTTTGAGTTCGGGAGTTAATTGTCTTGAACTTGATGGTTCAAAAGTGACGGATCCAAAAGAAATTTTGGATATTTTTGGAAAGTATTTCAGTACTATTGGGTCTAGGATTGTATTGAGTAAAAATAGGCAAGAGAGTCAGTCAACTGATTTTGTTGTTGAAGATGAAGCACCAAACTCATTTGATTTTTCTGAAATAGATTCAGAAAAAATCTGACTGATTCCTCGCATTATGGGAACAACAGCAGCAACTCTATAAGAAAATTAAAATAAATTTTCTTGTGAATTATTATCGCTTCTAATCAGCAGTTGTACCTAACCAATCCTGCTCATCTCATCCTCAGGGCTATACTGTGGTGTTTCTCCTCCCCATAGTATAGTGCAGACGGTTTGATATCATTCTATTTTCCCTTCTTGTTTTAGTTTTTTTTTGTTTTTTTTTAAAGCTTTTTCCAATAGGCAATGTTTAGAAGTCCTCCAAAAAAAAGTCCCCCCAGATCCCAAATCAAATTCCAGTGAAAGTGCCATAGTGAAAGATACCCATCTTGGCTGGTCAAGCACGCTATCTCAAAGCTGAAATGATAGCTCCAATTCGGAGAATAGGACAATGATAAGTGTAGGGGCTAATGTAACCATAAATGATGATAATGGGTTTCAAGAGGTCCTCTCTAGAAGCTCTAAAAAAAGGAAAAAAATCTCCCCAATCAAAAGCATTTCCCCTCTCCCTGCCCAAGATCCTCCCTCCAAAAACTTAGGAATTTACCTTAAAATTACTCCTACTGCCCCCTTTGAAATAAAAATGATCACTGCAATAAGAGTTGCAATTTTTAAATTGCTAAAATCAATGTTCTCTCTTAATATCAACTGTGATGGATCTCTGCTAATAGCTGTAGAAGATCAGAAATCAGCAGATACAATAATTAACCTAAAATCCCTTCTGAATACCCCAATTATTGCATCTAATTGGAACCCAAAACAATCACCAACAAAAATAGTAGTTTATAATGTTCCCCCCAGAGATATCCACTCAGGAGTTAAAAGAAGGGCTCTCAGATAGGGCTGGAAACACAATCCCAGCTGAGGATGTTACCCAACTTGGCAAACCTAACTCTAATGGCCTAAAAACTAGTAGATCCTTCTTATTCACACTGAAGGAAAAAATTAATATCCCAGAAAAAATATTCCTATTTGGGCAAATCAAACCACACAAGGAATACAAACCTAAGCCTATCCAGTGTCAGAAGTGTCTCAAACTGGGACACACAACAAACAAATGCAATGAAATTCTTCGAGAATGTAGTAATTGTAAAGCTTTCCATCCTAAAGAGTTGACAAATTGCAACAACACTCAGCCTACATGCATCAATTGCAAAGGCCCACATGAATCTACAAATAAATCATTATGCCCCGCATACAAGAAAAGAGCTCTAACACTCCAAATATCAACAGAGAAGGCCATCCCATACCCCTTTGCAGCAATGGAAGCAAATGCTGCCCAACAATACCAAATAAAGCCTGTAATGAAACCAACCAAAACCCCCAAGTCAAACGCCCCCAATGCATCAAGCACCCCATATAAAACACCATCTTCTAAGCCCCCTAGCTCAAATCCCTATCAGAAGGAATCACCAAGCCAACAAGCCTCCTTGTCCGGTGAGAGGAGGTCAGCCTGGCCCCCCCTCCCAAGAAGAAACAAACCAGAAACACTACCAGGAATTAATCCCTTAACAGACAAACAGGATGCACAACCAAAAATGCAATCCCCAAATATATGCTTATTCATTCTAAACTGTAATGCAGTTCAGGCCATGAACATACATCAACTATAGAAAACAAAAATCATTGCAGAATTGGCAAAAATCTATATCCCAGTTGATATGCTCATTCAAGCGAAAAAAGATCTTGCTTTACTTTTAACAAAGCTGAACATTGATACACAGTCACATGAAGAATAAATCAACAACACAACATATATCAATGCTCCAATGGAATGTAAGATCACTCACAGAAAATAAGCTAAATGAACTAATATCTTTTATGAATAATAATTCCATTAATATTGCTTGCCTCCAGGAAACTCATTTAACCCAAAATCAACAAATAAGTCTCTGGGATATACTATCCTCAGAAAGGATATATCTTCAGAGAGAAAAGGAGGTGGGGTAGCTTTATTAGTGAAAAATAATATAAAATTTTGTGGTATCAATTTTCCAGATTTTGCAAATGATGTTGATGCAATTGGTATCAGTGTTTGGCTGAATAATTTAAAATCCTACATAATAAGCTTTTATAACCCTAATGGCCAAACTACAGATGCCAAGGATTTCTTTAATTATATAAATAATTCTAATATGTTAAAAAAATCATTATTTGTGGAGATTTCAATGCCCACAGCCTTTTGTGGGGGAATAAACCAGCAAATAAAGCTGGTAAATTCATTGAGCATATGGCTTCAAATAATAATGAATTAGCTGCTGCTACCCCTCCAAACCTGAATACATATTTCAACCCCAAAAGTGGCAGATTCTCCATGATTGACCTACAAATTGTGTCATCAAATTTTCTGAATAAAATTCACATAAATAAAATTGATAGTCTATGTACTGACCACTTTGCTATAGTTTGCTCCCTAAATGAACCTGCTGAAACTTTATCTCATACCTCCAAATATATCAACACTAAAGCAAATTGGTCTATGTTCCAAAATAAGCTAAATGATGGAATTACAAGTTTCACCCAAATTTCATGCATTTCTAATACAACAGTTGAGACACATGCTGAAGCCTTGACATCTTTACTAATAAATACAGCTAATCATGCTATCCCCAGGACAACACCTAAGAAAACATTCCCTAAACAAATTCCTAAAGCATGGTGGACAAATGAGTGCCTTAATAAATGGAGAATAATAAAGGCAGCTAGGACAGAATTCATAAAAAAAACCATCACCTACTACATATTTAAAAAAATTAAAAGCAGAATCTAATCTAAAAAGGACTATAATAGATGCTAAATATAACTACTGGAATAATTATGCAAATAATCTCCAGAGAAACACATGAGCCAATTAAACATAAAGTCATAAGCCACATCTGTGGGAAAAAGACTTCCCCCAACCCCCTCCTGTATGAGCTTATACATAATAATACCCATTATGACAATGATAATGAAAAAGCTAACCTATTTGCAACTCTTTTTGTTAATAAGCTAACATCAAATAATCAAAGCAAACTGTCCCCAATTCCTATGAACCCAAGTTACCTACCATGCCCAGGATCCGAGTACATAACTAATCCATTTTCAATCCAGGAATTGAATAATGCAATATATCATATTAGGACCAAAACTAGCGGCAGCTATGGCAATATACACCCTACATGGATAAAGAATCTCACACCTTCGTACAAACAAGAACTGCTAAATTGTTATAATCACGCTTGGGCATCTTCTATGTTCCCCAATATATGGAAATGTTCGTCCCTCCTACAAATCCTAAAGAAAAATAAACCCAAAGATAACCCTGAGCCTTATAGGCCCATAATGATTACTCCTGTGATGGGGAAAATAATGGAGAAAATGATCTATCACAGACTCCTCTGGTTTGTTGAAAAAAAAATAATATGATCCCTCACACTCAAAGTGGATTCAGGAAACACCACTCCTCAACAGATGCCTTCATTTTGCTAACAAATGCAATAAATGAATCTTTCTCAAAAAATAATGTCCTAGTTGCAGCTTTTCTAGATTTTGAAGGGGCATATGACAATGTGAACCACCAAATCCTTTTAAACAAACTTGCAAACCTTGGAGTACCCCCTAAGCTAGTATCTTTTATTAAATCCTTCATAGAAGTGCGAAGTTTCATTGTTTGTGTTGGTTCAGCCTCTTCACCCCAAAAGACAATAACGAAAGGCCTACCTTAGGGAGCAGTCCTCAGTTGCCTCCTATTTGCCCTATATCTCTGGGACATGAACCTACCCCACACAAATCTACAATATGCTGACGATCTGGTACTATGGTCATCTGGCAACACCTTTCAGATAGCATAGTCAAATCTGCAAAAGTCACTTTTCCAGTTTGAAAAATTCTCTCAGCATTCAGATTTACCCATTGCACCCACCAAGTCAAAAATAATCCAATTTCACCAGAAGCGAAACCATGTTAATGCAAAACTAACTCTAAATAAAACAACTATTCCACAAGATAATCATATTAATTACCTAGGTCTCATGCTTGACCAAAAACTTAATTTCCACCTCCACATTTCAAACACAATAAAAAAATGCTATAGAAAAACAAATATACTAAAAAGACTTCTTTCCACACCCTGGGGCTGTAAGGAGAAAACCTTACTCCAGTTTTATAAATCACATATAAGACCCCATATTGACTATGGGCTCATCGTCTATGGTGCATGTGCAAAGACCCAGATGCAAAAAATTGAAACAACACAAAATGATATAATACGTCTCATATTTGGTCTTAGGAAACCCACAAGCACCAAGTTTCTGCTTATGGAGAGTGGATTAACAACAATAAGGGAGAGACTTAGCTTTCTCTTGATAAAACATCTTACAAAAATTGAATCAAATAGCTCACACACACTACATAATTGGTTAAGAAATCCAGCCATGTATAGTCATTGCAGATGAGTATGTCAATATTCAGAAGAAGTTCTCCATACCAGCAAAGTCTATTGCACCCACTTTTCCCCGATCCCACCCATGGAATTGGTCAAGTCCCATAATAAAAAATGACTTCTCAAAGTGGAATAAAGATTTAACCCCCATTGCTTTTGTCCAGAAAAAATTTGCAGAACTTAATACAATTACCTATAAAAATCACTTCCAAATATTTGTTGATGGGTCAAAAATGAATGAGAAGGTTGCAAGTGGTGTTTTCCTTCCTCACCTGAAAATTGCAATGGACGAGAGATTATATAATAATTTATCTATAATGTCTGCTGAGTTAAATGCCATAATCATGGCATTAGAACACCTTAAGCAAAACCAACCTTTGATTGCAAATTCAAATAATATTATCATATATTCCGACTCTCTATCAAGCCTTGAGTTGCTGGCCTCAGCTCCTCAATATAAGTTGGACATTGACACTTATCATTGTCTCAGTATTATAGATAATCTTGCTTCAAGTGGCATAAAAATTTATTTTCCGTACATTCCTAGCCACTCTGGCATAAGTGGTAATCATCAGGTTGATGAAATAGCAAAAAATGCTATAAATATTGACCAGCCAAGTGGGAGACCAATCCCAATTAGAGATATTTACCGATGGAGGCTATCAAATATTAATTTTAATAAGATTAATCCTATCCTTTCCCCCTTTCCCATGAAGTATTTTTTCTAAAATTTATCATAGAATTCGTTCTGGAACAAATGGACTAAATTTCCTTGCATTCTCATATAAGTTTTCTAATTCAAGTGGTTCAATTCCCCTGTCCCCTCTTTGCAGGCATTGTAATATGAATAATGAAACAATTGACCATTGCCTATTTGAATGTAATATGCTGACGTCTGCACAACATACCTTGCTTTGTAAACTGTTAAAATGCTTCAAACACCACAAAATCTCACTATCAGCCAAGAGCCTAGCCAACTATACCTGCACACAGAGCACAGAAATCGATATCTATCATCTTATATTTGAACTCCTTGAGTCAAAAGATCTACTGAAAGATATCTGAGAATATCTAATAAATAAGAGACGACCAAGCCAGTAGCTCTGTAGCCCACAGAGTGAAGCAAAAAGAAAAGGACTAAATAGTACTAACTGAATAGCCCGCCTGCTGCAAATTAGAAGAAGAAGAAATAGCACCTCAGGAAGTTAAAGGACATATAATGAAACTAAAGCAAAGTTTTTCATTAAATGATTCTGGGTTTTCTACACAAATTGTGAAACAAATAGCTCCTAATATTGCCCCATTGTTGGCACATATTTTTAATTTGTCTTTACTAAATGGAGTTTTTCCTGATCTTTAAAAAAATGCCCATGTTTTAGCTTTGTATAAAGGTGGTGTTTCTACGGATCCTTCAAATTATAGAGGAATTTCACTGTTATCTGTTTTTAGTAAAATTTTGGAAAAAATTGCTCATAAACAACTTCAAAATTATTTATGTAATAATAAAATATTGCATCCTTTGCAGTATGGATTCATTAAAGGAAAATCAGCAGAACTAGCAATACATCAGCTTTTAATTGAAATAAATAATGCGCTGGACACTGGTCAGGGCACCTTGGCTATATTCTTATATGGATTTTCTTCAAAATCTTTGAATTTTTTTGCATCTTACTCTGCTGAAAGAAAAATTGAATGCCATGATAGTAAAAATGGAATCCAATCTAAGTCATTTTCTGTAAATTGTGGGGTTCCTCAGGGCACTGTTTTGGGTCCTACCCTATTTCTTCTCTTTATTAATGATTTGCCTGAGTTTCTTCCTATCTGCAAAATTGTTATGTTTGCAGATGATGTTGTGATTTTTTCTTCCCATTCTGATTTAAAAGCTATTCCTGAACATCCAAAGTACTCTATCAACTACTTCAGAGTGGTATTGTCAAAACCTTCTTCTATTAAATGAAAGGAAATGCCAGTATATACTATTTTCACGAGCTGGTTCAGTCAATTCTGATGTTTTTCTCTTTATTTAAATAATGTGGAATTGAATACAGAAATCAAAAAAACTTTTTTTCTAGTTTTAGTTTCTAATTTGTTTTTTGTTTTTTGTTGTTTTTTTTTTCTATGCTGAAGACGCCTTGTTGTGTACAGGCAAAATATTTGTCTAGAAAACAACCTTTTGATGACCAAAAAGGTCATCAAATCCATGCACTATACTGTGCAATTTATTCAAAACCACATGGTTTTACCCATCATATAATCTTACCTTGCACTAAGCAGAATAAAAGATGGTAGCAATAGAAGTTTAACAAATCAAAAAATCAATCGTGGGTTTTTTTTTTACCTGATACTAATGAATGCAATAAATCATGAAAACTATTTGATAAATATGTGCAGGGATGGACAGATAGCAAGCATAGAAAACAACTAAAGACATTGAGGTAGACTTGGCTAAGATCATGGATCATAGTAATCACTGAAAGTGTAAATCACTTTTCTGTGAATAGGTAGCACAACAGTGGATTACACCTGGCACTTTGATAATAAATCACATCAGTACATTTTTTGTTGAGAAAAAAACAGTCAATGATAATTTATTTTGCCCCCCTGGCATTGTGCACCTCCCTAGGCCTGGGTCTATTGGTAAATCTGGGCCTGACCCCACCTAGAATTTGAAAATACTTTTAGAGTATTTTCATAATTTTACTACAAAAATTGAGAAATAAAACAATAAATTTGTTTCCCAACAGATATGCAAAAATTGCCCCCACCCCCTATTTTTTTTTTTTTACATCAACAATACTAGTCATACTTTTCAATTTTTGGGACTAAATTATGTTATTGCCAATTTAAAGTTTAAAGAAAGCACAAAGGTATAAAAAATAAATTTCAACCAAGCCCATAAAACGTTTTATAATCTTCCTGTGCCCTTCACTGTAGTGGGACACTTTTTGTGTCTTCCTAGCAGCAGAGGAAATAGGATTTTTTTCCAGTGGGCTTTTCTTTTCAATGCAGTGATAAAAATACATTTATACCATTCAAACTATTATTTTGATCAAGTTTAATAGTAAAATGCTATTGCAAAAATCAATTTATAGGAATTTTGAAAAATACCTCAAAACCCTAAAAATAACAGAAATGTAAAGTACACATTGGAATTGCTGTGATCAGAGCCCTTATGCAGCAGAACAGGAGAATAATTTGTGTCAAAGTCCAGGAGGGGGCAAACTTCAAGCTAATTCTTCCAAGTCAAGTGAAAATGAGCCATATAGTGCCATAAAGGCAAAACTATACTTATAAAACTGATCTGTTCTGTGTATGCTTGAATTATATAGGCCTATATTAGTTCTGACAAGACTTTTGAAGATGCTACATTTCAGCTAGGGGTAGCAGTCACCCCCTCCTGCCCTGTACAAATTACACCCCCTGTGGCAAAAACGAAACCCCTACCTAATGGTAATTTGAGCTATTTGGTACTCTTGTATGAAATGCGCTCTTTTATATACTGCTAGTTTGGTTAATGCTAATGAAATAAAATAAAATAGGACGAATATATAATAATTTAGAAACAAATTTGGGCTATATATTTGCACATTAGGCGAGAAGGGGTAAAGCATAGCATATATTATTACATAACCTAACCTAACTTAGGTACCTTCCCCCCACCCTAAACTCCAAAAAACAACAGTTTAAATATTCTATATGCAATGAAAACCATGCTATTCATTGTATTAGTCTATAGCAGTGTCTTGAACTAACCCATCAAAAACAGGTTTCTTGTGACTGGTTTCCATTGCAGTATATGAAAGAGTATGTTTAATACAGGAGTAATGGCTATTTATTTGCACATTAGGGGGGGTGGGGGTAAAGCATACCATAAATTAAATACATAACCTAACCTAGATACCTTTCCCCCCCCCCCCTAAACCCCCAAAAAACAACAGTTTAAATATAGTAAATGAAATGAAAAATACTCTTTGCATTCTGTTTCTGAATAGAAGTCTCTTGAAAAAAACCAGTCTGGTGGGTTTTGTCTCTCATTAGTACATAAAAGTGTCCATTTAATGCACCAGTACTGTGTGAAGCTTAGTAGATAATTGGGCCCTCTTTTGACATTCCAAGACAAATTCAATTGATATAATCACCCCTGGTGAAAATTAAAAAAAAAAATAAACACACATCTGTGATCTTTCTTTTATTTATCAATACCAAAATACAGTAAGCTTTAACAAGCTTGTCACACTAAACAATTACAAAAAAGTCTATAACAATGTCAATGACATAACAAAAACATAGAGTAACTGAAAACATAATAACTGAAACATACAGTAGCATACCAAACTAACTGAAACATATCTGTTAATAATTGAAACAAACCAAAAAGTAAGCCTACAAAATAACTGAAAACACACTGTCACAAATCAGCTAATACAAATGTAAAAATATTCTCAAAATGGATTGTGATAGGACCTAGTATAGAAATCTGTAGAGGCTAAACTACTTTTGAAAGACTGGACCATGGTACTTGCAACTATTTCCAATGGAAGTGAATTCCAAGTCTTCCCCACTTTGCTAGACAAAGAGTTTTGGCCTATTCTTTTCTGTGAACATGGTGGGTAAATTTTGTGTTGGTGTTGACAGGTACTACTGTATTCTGTAAAAGTGAGTTGGGGTGGTACTATCAATATTCCTAACAATGCAGAATGTATTTATTAGGTCAGCCCTATCACATCTGAACTGGAGAGAAGGCAACTGTAGTCTTTGCATTCTCTGGTGGTAAGGTAGATGACTCAGGTATGGTATGAGTTTGGTGGCCCTACATTGCACTCTCTCAACCCTCTCTCTATCTCTCTTATTAAGCAGATACAATACTGATGAGCAATACTCAAGTATTGGACGTACAGTGGATACATAAAGTGGAATCAGTGAATGAAGATTAAATTTAGATAATCAAACAAAATACCATTATCAGCCATCAATTGAAAATCAGGAATCACCTCAAGAAGTTGCATGTTACAAGATTGTTGTTTATGGAAACCATGCTGAGCAGAATGCCATAAATTATTTTCCTCAAAATGTGCTTGGATTCTACTCACCACAATTTTCTCCATTATATGGGAAAAGATTGATGTATTTGAAATTGGTCTGTAATTATTGAAATGGGACTCTGAACCATTCTTGTACAACAGCCTAATGATAGTTCTTTTACAAGCTGAAGGACATTTACCAGATGAGAGACAAAGATTAAAGAGATATGTGAGTGGTCCAGCAAGCACTGATGCAAGTTCATGTGACATCACATAGGAAAATCCATCAATATCTGGTGCCTTTCCTGGATCAAGATTTTGGAGTCTCAGATAAACCTGCTGGACTGTAAACTCTGAATCATCAAATTCTTTTGTTAAATCTGGAGGAGTAAACTGAGTGTGTGTTTGTAATGTAATAACATTAACATGGGGTTTGTGGGTTGATATTAGGGCATGAAATTCATCAATTTTTGTAGATAAACAGTCTGCATTTGTATCACAGTTTATAGACAGTAAGCTTATTGCAGATCATTTCTGGTCTTTGTTCTTGGTGCAAACAAAAAGCTCCTCCCACTTATTTCTGCATTAGTGAGAATGCAGGTTAGTCTGTTTCTGATTGTTTCCATGCACTTTGTTGGAAACAATCAGAAACAGACTAACCTGCATTCCCGCTAATCTGACTTCGCCTATGTTTATATCTGCAAAAACGTTCTCCAGAGCACTTGCACCCCAGTCCGGGTTTTTATAATGGGTGAGATAGAGAATGATCATACTGGATAATTCTATAAACTGTGATTTGTATATAGAACAGATAAATTACTATGTTTGTTAATACTATGTAGAGGCAGGGAAGAGGTTTTTAAAGGGCCATTCTGTTGTTTGCAGTAATGGCTCCCCATTTTAGCACATTTTTGTCACTATACAACCATTTTTAATTCCTAAATTTTGCTCACCAGCAGCAGCTCTTTTCTTGATTTCTTCTACTAATTCTTTTCTGTGTGGCTGGTCTTCTTTTGAGGTATTGGTATAGAAACAAATGTCTCCCTTTTTAATGGGGGATGGTGTTAGGATGTCAATTTTAGTTTTAAAGGAACTGACTGAGAACAGTAATGGATCCAGTTGATTGGATGAGTTGGGAGTATTTGAGTTGGGGTTAGTGCTTGTCAGCCTTTGCAAATTGGTCACTGCACCTACATCATTTTGAAACCTGTTTTTAAGAAAATTTTGTAAGAACTGTGAGTCATTGGTTTGGGGTGGAACACCATATGCAACTAAATTCATACCTCTTTTCAGTCTGTCATTTTCTTGTAGCACCATCTTTTGAACTTCAGTTTTCAGCTTATCAACAATGGCATGATTGACCATTTCCTCAACATTGGCCATGGACACCTTAGATGAGATAACATTTTCTAGACTCTGAACTCTTGCATTAATACCTTCAAGAGAGGTATGCATTTCATTTTGAAAACCAACATACATAGCTTTCATTTCACTACAGTGCTCATTAAGAGCTGACTTCAGCAGCTGGGGAAGTTCTTGCTGGACTGAACCTCTAGATTTACACATGGGGCATACCCAGCTGCTACCAAGTTGGTCATTCATTTTTATAAAGATATCATATTCAGAGGAGGACATTGATAGGCATAGTGTGCACACAACCATTGGTCACATTTATCACACTGTTTAGCACAAGAACTATTGTCAAGCAAACACCCAGCAACAGCACATTTATCAATGCCTTTTTCAGGAGTAATTGGTTTCTGATGTTTATTACTTTGTGGAGGGGGCATCACACTGGTAATAGGCTACAAACTGGCTGTAATTTCAAAACTGCCAACAGGTGTGCAGATTCTATAATCAATAATCAAGTATACTGAGGCTACCCAGACTGCTAAGGTGAGGGGTAACACAACAAAGTAGAAACATACACTTGTATAGTTAGTAATGCCTTAGTACTGTAGGCTACTAGTAAACATAGCCAGCAATTAATGAGAAATAAAAATCCAAATAAGCTCACTCTTCTTCTGGCAAAAAATACCAAATTCCACATTTTTGCAGATAGGAGCTTGAAACCTCTACAGTAAGGTTCTCTAATATGCTGAAACTGATGGTGTGATTTTCATTAGGATTCTACAACTTTTAGGGATTGTTTCCCCCTTTTTTCAACAATAAGGCAAATTTTCTCAGGCTTGTAAGTTCTGATGAGTAAGACTAAACTTGACAAAACTTAAATATTTAAAATCAGCATAAAATTCCAATTCTTTTGATGTATCTATTGGTATCAAAATTCTGTGTTTTAGAATTTTGGTTACTATTGAGCCAGGTTACTCTTACTAGGCTATATGCTTTGTTACCACAAACTGTTTCAAACTGAAGCACTGAAAGTATAAGTAGCCTACATCAAAACAGGACAGCCTAATTGGTATTTTTGAAAGACATCCCTGTAAGTCAATAACTAATAATTTCAGGTGTTTAATCTTCAATAATTTTAATAACCTAATAACCATACTGATGTAGGCTACAACACAGATTTTTAGCTTATCATTGATATATACAACTCTTCTTAATTCCTTTTTGGTAACAGGATGTAACAGTTACATTTTTACACAATTTAGCTTAACTGCATATTGGTTTTTCACCCTATTAGAAATTTTGGGAAGTTTTTAATGGGGATCAAATAAGCCAGTCGGCTTAGCCTACTTTTTGTTGTTTTTGCAGCAGGCTTTGAAGGGGGGTAAATATATACCAAAACATATTATTGAGTAACAACTAAAGTGAATATACTATTTGATGCCTTTTTGGTAAAGTTCTACAAAATCATATTATTGAGTTAGGACTAAAGTGAATACACCATTTGATGCCTTTTTTTATGCTGATTACAAATATAATAAGCATTTCTATCAGAAATTAATTTCAGCCCCCCCCTATATATGCCAATTCAGGGTTAGGTTAGGTATAGCCTATATAGGGGGGGGGCTGAAATTCATTTCCGATAGAAATGCTTATTATATTCGTAATCAGCATAAAAAAAGGCATTGAGTGGTGTATTCACTTTAGTCCTAACTCAATAAAATGATTTTGTAGAACTTTACTGCCTTTTTTTATGCTGATTATAAATATAATAATCATTTCTATCAGAAACAAATTTTAGCCCCCCCCCCCTATATATGCCAATTCAGGGTATATATTTCTACATTAGGGGGTTGGGGGCAAATTTTATTTCTGATGTAAATGGGAGGTAAGTTTAAACTTTACCCACCCCCCACCCCCCCCTGGTAAAATTCTACATTAGCTACTTTTGGCTATCTTGGGAAGGGGTTAGGTTAGGAAAATGAGACTTTCAGGGATGGGTCTACAGGTTAAAGTATGTCCCAGGAAGGTATTTTAAAGTACCTACCTCTGCTCCTTCTCTCTCTAGAGGGTCATAAAATTTGCCTACATGACAGGTCTATACCCATTGAAATTTTGACAAAACAACATTTTACCTTAATTTTTCAGTTATCAGTTTCTTTTTCTCTGGCTTTAGCTCTGAAAATGCAATTTCATTTATTTGAGCAGAATTTTAAGACACATAAATAGTTTAATTCCAAAATTTAGAAAATGTATTTGCATAGGGTAAGACACCCAGTAGTTGGCCACCTGCCTATTCTCGGACAGAATGTAACTAACAGGGAACCTACCTCTAGGCTAATGTGCTTAGAAAGTTTAGAAGAAAGTTCTTATACATAGCTGGTTTCCCTGGTCACTATTAGATATCCATATGGATATCTAATAGTGACCAGGGAAACCAGCTATGTATAATAACTTTCTTCTAAACTTTCTAAGCACATTAGCCTAGAGGTAGGTTCCCTGTTATGTTAGTTACATTCTGTCTGAGAATAGGCAGGTGGCCAACTACTGGGTGTCTTACCCTATCTTTAAAACCTTATAAATTGGGATTGAGCAAAGTTGTGAAGCTGAAAACAATTTTGTTGTACTTCATTTAAGCAGAAGATCTATTTTACAAGGTTTCACTTCTATAAATCACATATTTTTAAAGGTCATCAAAGGTCAGGACCCTCTAGAGGGAGAAGGAGTGGAGGTGGGTACTTCAAAATATCTTCCCAAGACATACTTTAGCCTGTAGACCCATCCCTGAAAGTTTCATTTTCCTAACCTAACCCCTTTCCAAGATAGTCAAAAGTAGCTAAAGTGGAATTTTACCATGATTATTATATTTGTAATCAGCATAAAAAAGGCACTGAATGGTATATTCACTTTAGTTGTTACTCAATAATATGATTTGGTATATATTTACCTGTAGGGGAATTGTTTCACAAGGATACCAACAAATTTAAACAACTTCTTTCAAGCACAGAGAAGCCAACATTCTTGACCCTTCCCAAAATAACCACAAAATCTTAGGCCAGCTCTTTAAGATTTTTTTTGCAGAAAGCTCATTTATAAGTGACCTAAGCTGGCCTAATTTCTTGGAGTCGAATCCGCTAAGGAAATAAAGCCTACCATTACTCAGTAGATCAGAAAATGCTGAGATTCTCAAATTTCTAAAATTAGAATAAATAATAATGAAAATGGAAGATTTCGCCAGGGTTGCCGCTTGCAGGGAAATGACTAACCACTTATTTTCAAAAAATGTTCGAAAAAAATTAAATTAGACAGTCAGGAACGAAATACTTTAATAAGCCGAATGCATTCTATCACCCAAAACCAAAATGATGATGACATTTAAGTACAGAACCTGACTGAACACTACCATTTGCAACAATAGGTAATCGTATTCAGTTGCATGGATGGATCAACTCAGGAGCCAAGTCGGCTTCAGCCTCGAGACAGACGATTATAGGTTGATAGAGCCCGTAAAGGGTTGTGAACAAAATGGTTTGACCGGTAAGTTGGAGCACATCTTCTTCTTCTTCTATTTAACAGCAGGTGGGCTTTTCAGTAAAACTATTTAGCCCTTTTCCTTTTGCTTCACTCTGTGGGCTACAGAGCTACTGGCTTGATTGCCTCATATTTATTAAATATATTCAGATATCTTTCAGCAGATCTTTCGACTCTAGGAGTTCAAATATAAGATGATAGATGTCGATTTCTATGCTCTGTGTGCAGGTATAGTTGGCTAGGCTCTTGGCTGATAGTGGGATTTTGTGGTGTTTGAAGTATTTTAACAGTTTACAAAGCAAGGTATGTTGTGCAGACGTCAGCATATTACATTCAAATAGGCAATGGTCAATTGTTTCATTATTCATATTACAATGCCTGCAAAGAGGGGACAGGGGAATTGAACCACTTGAATTAGAAAACTTATATGAGAATGCAAGGAAATTTAGTCCATTTGTTCCAAAACGAATTCTATGATAAATTTTAGAAAGATACTTATTGGGAAAGGGGGAAAGGATAAGATTAATCTTATTAAAATTAATATCTGAAAGCCTCCATCGGTAAATATCTCTAATTGGGATTGGTCTCCCACTTGGCTGGTCAATATTTATAGCATTTTTTGCTATTTCATCAACCTGATGATTACCACTTATGCCAGAGTGGCTAGGAATGTACTGAAAGTAAGTTTTTATGCCACTTGAAGCAAGATTATCAATAATACTGTGACAATGATAAGTGTCAATGTCCAACTTATAATGAGGAGCTGAGGCCAGCAACTCAAGGCTTGATAAAGAGTCGGAATAGATGATAATATTATTAGAATTTTCAATCAAAGGTTGGTTTTGCTTAAGGTGTTCTAATGCCATGGTTATGGCATTTAACTCAGCAGACATTATAGATAAATTATTAAATAATCTCTCGCCCATTGCAATTTTCAGGTGAGGAAGGAAAACACCACTTGCAACCTTCTCATTCATTTTTGACCCATCAACAAATATTTGGAAGTGATTTTTATAGGTAATTGTCTTAAGTTCTGCAAATTTTTTCTGGACAAAAGCAATGGGAGTTAAATCTTTATTCCATTTTGAAAATTCAGTATTTATTATGGGAAATGACCAATTCCATGGGGGGGATTGAGGGAAAGTAGGTGCAATAGACTTTGCTGGTACAGGGAACTTCTTTTGAATATTGGCATACTCATCTGCAATACCTCTATACATGGCTGGATTTCTCAACCAATTATGTAATGTGTGTGAGCTATTTGATTCAATTTTTGTAAGATGTTTTATCAAGAGAAAGCTACGTCTCTCCCTTATTGTTGTTAATCCACTCTCCATAAGCAGAAACTTGGTGCTTGTGGGTTTCCTAAGACCAAATATGAGACGTATTATATCATTTTGTGTTGTTTCAATTTTTTGCATCTGGGTCTTTGCACATGCACCATAGACAATGAGCCCATATTCAATATGGGGTCTTATATGTGATTTATAAAACTGGAGTAAGGTTTTCTCCTTACAACCCCAGGGTGTGGAAAGAAGTCTTTTTAGTATATTTGCTTTTCTATAACATTTTTTTATTGTGTTTGAAATGTGGAGGTGGAAATTAAGTTTTTGGTCAAGCATGAGACCTAGGTAATTAATATTATTATCTTCTGGAATAGTTGTTTTATTTAGAGTTAGTTTTGCATTAACATGGTTTCGCTTCCGGTGAAATTGGATTATTTTTGACTTGGTGGGTGCAATGGGTAAATCTGAATGTTGAGAGAATTTTTCAAACTGGAAAAGTGACTTTTGCAGATTTGACTGTGCTATCTGAAAGGTGTTGCCAGATGACCATAGCACCAGATCATCAGCATATTGTAGATTCGTGTGGGGTAGGTTCATGTCCCAGAGATATAGGGCAAAAAGGAGGCAACTGAGGACTGCTCCCTGAGGTAGGCCTTTGGATATTGTCTTTTGGGGTGAAGAGGCTGAACCAACACAAACAATGAAACTTCGCACTTCTATGAAGGATTTAATAAAGGATACTAGCTTAGGAGGTACTCCAAGGTTTGCAAGTTTATTTAAAAGGATTTGGTGGTTCACATTGTCATAAGCTCCTTCAAAATCTAGGAAAGCTGCCACTAGGATATTATTTTTTGAGAAAGATTCATTTATTGCATTTGTTAGCAAAATGAAAGCATCTGTTGAGGAGTGGTATTTCTTGAATCCAGTTTGAGTGTGTGGGATCATGTTATTTTTCCCAACAAACCAGAGGAGTCTGTGATAAATCATTTTCCATTATTTTCCCCATCACAGGTGTAATCATTATGGGCCTATAAGACTCAGGGTTATCTTTTGGTTTATTTTTCTTTAGGATTGGTAGGAGGGACGAACATTTCCATATATTGGGGAACCTAGAAGATGCCCAAGCGTGATTATAACAATTTAGCAGTTCTTGTTTGTATGAAGGTGTGAGATTCTTTATCCATGTAGGGTGTATATTGTCATAGCTACTGCTAGTTTTGGACCTAATATGATGTATTGCATTATTCAGTTCCTGGATTGAAAATGGATTAGTTATGTACTCGGATCCTGGGCGTGGTTGGTAACTAGGGTTCATAGGAATTGTGGACAGTTTGCTTTGATTATTTGATGTTAGCTTATTAACAAAAAGAGTTGCAAATAGGTTAGCCTTTTCATTATCATTGTCATAATGGGTATTATTATGTATAAGCTCACACAGGAGTGGGTTGGGAGAAGTCTTTTTCCCACATATGTGGCTTATGACTTTATGTATAATTGGCTCATTTGTTTCTCTGGAGAGATTATTTGCAAAATTATTCCAGTATTTATATTTAGCATCTATTATAGTCCTTTTTAGATTAGATTTTGCTTGTAATTTTTTTAAATATGTAGTAGGTGTTGGTTTTCTTATGAATTCTGTCCTAGCTGCCTTTTTTATCCTCCATTTATTTAGGCACTCATTTGTCCACCATGCTTTAGGAATTTGTTTAGGGAATGTTTTCTTAGGTGTTGTCCTGGGGATAGCATGATTAGCTGTATTTATTAGTAAAGATGTCAACGCTTCAGCATGTGTGTCAACTGTTGTGTTAGAAATGCATGAACTTTGGGTGAAACTTGTAATTTCATCATTTAGCTTATTTTGGAAAATAGACCAATTTGCTTTAGTGTTGATATATTTGGATTTCTGAGATGAAGTTTCAGGGTTGCTTTAAATTTTATATTCAGGAAACAGTATAGTGAGAATGTGACTAGGCCCTATATGTGCCTTTTTTAGATTAAAAGGGGGCATTCGAGCATCTTGAGGCGGGGTGTAAATAATTAAATGATTGAGCATCGTTTTATCATATTTGCTTCATTGGCAATCAAATTAGAAATTTGATTGGAGCATATGATTAACGAATATGTCGGTAAAGAAGCAGGAAAGTTCTTTGTGATTTGGTTAATCAAACCTAGGCGTGAAACAGGATGTCCTCATTATCCACTATTTTTCTCAACATTTTTGAATGATTTGCCAGCATACTTAAAAGAAAACGGAGCCCCTATGTTAGGAATCAACCTGTGAGTATTGAATGATGTGTTTAAAGATGATTGAGATGATAATAGCATTAGTGGAAAAATCAAGAAGAAAATTACAGTACGTGATTGATAGGACAAGCTTGTATTTAATGAAGAATTCGGTGCTGATAGTGTTCAAGGAGGGAGGAAAGGAGAAAAGATAAAGTTCAATTTGAGGGTATAGGTCTGGAAGTAAAAGATGAGTTTATTTATTTGGTTTGTTATTTGACAGTAAAGGACAGGTTAAGTCTATTCAAAATTAGGTTTGTTAGTAAAATATAACTAACAGTGTAAATATTTTCACTTAAATCTTGTGGCGTGCCCATTAACTGCAAAGTAAAAAGTTGTCATAGGAACTTACTAGGGAAAGACATTTTCTTGAGACTGATTATAAGCATGAACTAACTACAAAACTAGAACTGGGAATGCATTTAAACACAGACATATTTCTTTGCTGAGCTGCTACTAGAGACACTTTAATAATAATCTTACAAAAATCCAAACATTCCACTATGCTCATGCTCTTCCAAACCCTCAAACAACCTTTGAAAAAATAATAAGTCAAGTAATAAACTGAAATTCATTATTAGAATACAACTTAACCTTAACTTTTTTCTAAAGTCCTCGAAACTTTCTACTTTATTAATTTTGTCATCATTGTTATTCCGTAGTTTTATTTCTTGATAAATAAAGGAGAACTTCGATCTTGAAGTGATGACAATTGGAACTGACAGCTTCTTCTTTTTGCAAGGGTCATAACTGTGGAAATCAGACTTAACCTGAACTCTGCCTGTAAAGCATAAAGTTAAATAATAATTATTATATTTAAACATGAAAAGTATGCTATAAAGTCCCATAAGCCAGCAGTCGGTAAAATTTTTAGCCTTCCATGCTTCAATCTCATAAAATCACTAGAAGATTTATTGCAAAGCTATCATTGTAGGTGTGGGGGAGTCCCTACTCCACCTCCACCCCTATTTTGAAATCTCTAATGCCACCAGAGTAACCTGGTGGTACCTCAGGGTGTGGGGTAACCCTAACACGCCTTGGATTTCTACACGTTCCGGGCATGTTGGGTACCAACAACCGACAGGGTTCTGACAAGTGCGCTTCCCCCATTGTAAGAAACTGCCACACTAATTAGACCAAGAGTCCACGCCAGCCACAAGCATTAAGCTCCAACAATTCTCTTTCTTTCTCTCTCGGAAAGATATCTCATTTCACAGGGCTCTCCCTGTAAATCCAACTCTCTTAGCAGACGGATAACCTATATCACTCTAGGCTAATTAAAATAAGTCAAAAGTAGAAAGCAATATCTTATTTCTTTTCAAATCAAGATCTCTGCAAGAACTGCTAAAAATCAACTTACAATTAATGAAGACCCTTTGGCACACGCCTCCGTGCCGACAGTTTTGATCGACAGCAACGAATAGGCAAATAAAATTTAAATTACCCAGTATCCTTTGCGGTTTTTGGACTCTAGATTTAACATGTATAAGTCATCACTCGTCTCTACTTTTGTCCTGCCAAAATTTTTTATATGTTCCACAATTCTACTCTCCACAATCGCAGGCTGAATTAGTAAATCACATTTCTTTTTTGTGTCTTATCTTTTCATCATTTTTATCCCATTTCTTTGTACCAAGGAATTAAGCATCTTCAACTTTTAATTGGACCATAGTGTCTTTTTCTTAGATTTCATTGTTCTGTTATAGTCTTGTTTTATTCCCAATGGGTCCTAGACCTCTTTGTCTCCTCAAAGCTCTTTTTTCTTCTCGTGATTTCGAAATTCTCCTAATTTTTTTATTTTCTGCCACTGCAGACTGCATCTGCGAATTTTGCCTCTTTTTTGCATTTCTTTTTTTTTCATTTTTCTCAACTATATCAACCGCTCAAAATAAATAATCATTCAATCTGAATTGAACTCCAGTTTCCATCCTTTCTTTATTTTAGTCCCTTTTAATATTTCCTTTCTCCCTGTTAGTTTTCTTTAATTTTGTCGTATTATTAAATAAATCTTTGTCAAACGGAAATGGGATCCCGACATTTGGTTTTTTACAATAGACCAAAGTTTTTAGAACTTTGCACGGGCATGCACGCACGATAAACTTGTTATCGTTTTTCTCAGAGAGACTTAATGTTTCACCTATATATGTTATTGTCAGCGTCTCATATACAGTATTAGTTTTCTGTATATTCTCCCTTAAAAGGTCTGGCCTAGCCATATCCGTCGTATCAATCCCCCTACGGAGTGGCATGCCATCCCCCACCGTTACAGAACTAGCTTTAATGGACAATAATTTATCTGTGCGTCCTAAGTCTACTCCTACTATACATGGGCGCTAGCAGGGGAGGGGGCAGGGGTGGCAATGGCCCCCCGGAAATTTGGGACTATAAAGTAATCATAAGGAAACCAAAGGAAAGAGAGCAAAATAGGAAAAAATCTTGGAAAAATGGGCGTTGCCCCATTGTTGGCTGCCTGCTGCTCGATTTCGATCCTTCATAGGGAAAATATGAGTTCTAATTTGTGACAGAGTGACCCCTTTCTAGTTTTACAAACTATGTTTCGAAATGATTTGGTTTGAGCAACAACAAAAAAAAATCAAATTCTTTATAGTAATGAATGGTAAGTAAATAACTTGACTTGACTTACTTGACTTAAAGCTCTTGCTTGGCAGCGTGGCCAGCGTAGACGAAACCAGACGTCAGCGCCATTAGTCGTCTCCTGAGTGGATTGTTTTGTGCGAGGGTAGGAGCTTTCGGTGGGATCAATGTCCCACGCTGTGAATCGATAGCAGGTGATATCTGCCCATCTCATACGTGGTCTACCTCTGGGGCGTTTCCAGCCGTTTGCAGTTGGATCGAAGTCCAATATAAGTCGGGAAGGTGTTTCAATGGGTAGGTAAAGCAAATGACCGTAACAATGCAGCGAGCGGGACTCAAGCTGTTCGGATAGGGGCGGTAATTTAAAGGATCGGAGGATATCCATGTTCCGTAGCCTGTCGAACCACCTAACGTGTTCAATTTTGTGGAGGTGTTTTGTCTGGACAGCATATACCTTCATCATCTGCAACTGAGTCAAAGGCCAAGTCTGTGACGAGTACAAGACGACACTTGCTACCGAGGCAGAGTAAATACGAGCTTTCGTGAGATGGCTGATCTAGTGTTTGTGGAATATTGTTCTCAGTAGGTGGCCGAAAACAGCGTTTGCCTTTACCACCCTTGCTGATATCTCTGCATCTATATTTCCGTTTGAGCAAACAATTGAACCAAGGTAGGTGAACTGCTTGACTATCTCAACTTCTTGTTCATATACTTCTATAGTTGTCAGGGTGCGGCACGGTTTCTTGTCCACAGGCAATATTTTGGTCTTGGTCCAGTTTAAATTTAAACCAAGTTTTCCTGCAGCAGATGCTAGTGTTTTCAGGGCAGTTTTGATGTCAGTGAGATTTTCGCATACCAATGCAACATCGTCAGCAAAGTCAACATCTGACAGAACTCATCCAGCAAAATCGAGGCCAAACGGATGCGCCAGAAGTTTTTTATTGAGATACATGGTCCATGACACAGTTGAAGAGCTCGAGAGCAGCAGCCCTGCTGAACACCATTTCTAATTTGAAAATGTGATGAGAGCTGGCCATTTACAATGACAGCACTTTCGGTCTTATTGTATAGTTCTTTGACAGATTGACAATCTTCTTAGGTACACCAGAAGATACTGTTGTTACCGTATGCCACTGGTTTATCTCTGCCTTATTAATCAAGTTAGTTCGCAAGGAAATTTGCTCACTACCTGAGTCAACTACCATTTTGGCTAATTTTCCTTTTAATTTTCCTTCTATTTTGTATGATCTCGCAAATTCATAATTTTTCTCATTATTAAGGTTCATGATCCAGGCTGTCGTTTTATGGGTTTTATGATAATTTTTTGGGCGGCAGTCTCTAGCAAAATTCCCTTTAGTGGCACAGTTATAGCTAGCAAATTCTTCTTGTTTGTGCTTAAATGTACTTTTTTGATTTTTGAACTAAAATCGAGTTGCCATCAAGCCAATGGCCAATTGGAGACAATGCAAAGACAGGTAGTCTGAGTGAGAGGCGGCAAAGCTGGAATAAGCCTTTTTCAGGATTGTATACCTTTCCTGGCATAAGCCTTTCTCAGATGGCTTGGTGCTGCGATGAATTTTTAGTAGTTAGATAGTTGATACAGAGGGCTTTAGTCATCCTATATTAGTGAGGTGTAGCAATTAGCATATTTGTAATCAACATTAAAAGATGGATTGAGTGGCATGTTTATTTTTTTTTTACCTAACTAAGTAAAACGACTGAATATCTACCAACTAAGGATATATACCGATTTTAATTTTAAGTGTAATGGGATCAATTTTCAAAAAACCCCAAAATCTCCCAATTTAAGTTACCCAAATAAAGAATAAAATCACCTAAAATATGAACCTGGAAAGTTCAAGTAACCTACAAATCGAGCAAGACTCAAGCTTTCAATTTAACATAGTGAAACGAATGTATCTAATTATACGTTGTAATTATACCTTGTAATAAACATTGTAAGAATCTTTCCCACAGAAAAATCCAATAAATAAATTCGCCCAGGTGTCGCCAATAAACGCAATAAATATCATTTTGACCAAATCTTATATGACAGCCAACGAATAATATAATTTGAATCTTAGGAGCTCGAAAATACCAAACTGTCAAGAGAGTAAAATTTATAATACAAAAAAATAGTCACTCAAGATGCAAAATATCTCTGTTGCATTGTTCTGGAAACTAAGTTTAGAACTAGCAATCTCAATGTAATTAAATCGTGTTAACTTTTACCAATGTTCACAGAAATAAATTATAAGTCTTCTGAAAATCAAGAGACACCCTGCTGAGAAAATATTACAATGTAAAACTTTGTTCGTTCGAAAAAATTCCAAAGTAATACTTTAAAAGTCATAAATTAAGCGACACCTGCTAGCAAAATGTTGCAGTGTAAAATTTTGAATTGTTAGAAAAATTCCAAAGTGATAGCTTAAAAGTCATAAACTTTAACTAAACCCAAGTAGCCCATTGGTGCAAGCCGGCCCAATAGTGATGAAGGACAAATAATTCAACCAATAGGAATTGTAAAATTTACTTTTGGCAACGCCTAAACGTAACCCCCGGCAAAATTGCAGAGGATAGATAGTTAGGACATAGCAATTTTGCGCCAGTTTTATTGTCAGTCTTTTAGCAGTCCATTTGGAGTCTTATGGGAGTATTCCAGCAGTTTTTTTGATCAGTCTTTTACCATGATTGTGTTATAATAAACTTTTGTAGTGCACAAACTCTGAGTGATTTCGCCTCAGTGCAATTTGTTATTTTGTTGATACAACCAAGAACTCTGCGACTATTATGTAAGTAACAATAAATGCATTACTATTTTATTTTACTCTCTTGTGTTAATATTTCTCTAGCTCGTTAGTCCTTGTGGCTCCACTCGCTCCTAAGGGAAACTGAAACTCATCAATCTGGTTTCGACTCAGTATGGTCGCTAATATAAACTCCCTACATGTACTCCTAGATTAAGCTCCCCACTCTAGAAGTTCAGCCTCCACTCAGGCAAGCCACACGCGAACCGTCGGCAAAGAGTTTAATTAAATTTCCCCACTGAATTAATTAATTAATATAAAAACAAATAATTTTTATTAAAACTTCCCTATCGGAAGGTATTACTGAACAACAAAACTAGAATCACTTTCCACCCAAAACCCCCCCATTAGAATTGGCGCGGCCTGTTTAAAGGAGTAAAAACACAAGGACAACATTGAAAAAAAAAAAGAAATTGTTGAGAAATATTACGCACGAGGAGATTGTGCATGCATTAAAGTACCATTTTTCCGCATGCTTTGAACGGTCATATTTTTTTTTGCATGCTTTGAAGTGTCATAATTTGTGCATATTTTAAAGTACAATATTTTGTTAAACCTAAATCCCCCGAAAATAGTAGCAAAAAAAAAATAATTAAGAAGTTTCGAATTTATTAGTATCAAAATAAATAAAACCAGTACCGAATTTTAACCCAAAAAAAAAAAAAAACAACAACAAATCAATATGTCGTTGGATCAAAACGAACAATTATTAAAGCAAAAACTCATTGCCAAAACAGTGGAAATTTCAAAATCGCTTCCTTCATATAACGGTGATGAAGACGTAGACGAATTTATTATTCAATTAAACCAATTCGTAGAAGTAACTCAAACGGACTTAAAATCATTAGTAGGCATGTTGTTAATGAGACTTAAGGGACAGGCATTAACATTCCTGAAACAAATAGAACAAACCATAGGAGAAGATAACAACCTCCCAATAAACTCAATCGAAAAATTGCTAAAAGCGTTCCGAGAAAGATTTGTTGAAACAAGTTCAACACACAAACTAAAGCATGGTACGGTATGTTTTGATGAAACACAAAATGTTAGGGAATACCTACACAAGGTAATGGTATCCATTGAGGCAAAATATGGAAAAGAATCGGGCCCTTTATACGATAAAGTGATACTTAATGCTTTTATGCAAGGATTAAGCCCCAAGCTATACCGAATGTTAATTTCCAAAAATATTCAAACATTAGAGCTAGCAGTTCAGGAGGTAGAGAGAATGATTGAAATTGACTCGATTGTGGCAAATCACAACAAGTCAAGAATAAATAATGTAGAAAGTTCAACTCCGGGACAATCACGAGGGATTTCCCCAGGATTTTTACAAAGAGATAATTCACCCAGACCGAACCAAAATAGGTCTCCAACCCCTACGAGGCAAAGAATAGTGCGTTTTGTACCCACGGATACAACAAACTACGTACAGAACCCCCCAATTATATGCTATGCATGTAATAAACAAGGACATATCGCCAGAGAATGCCGTACTAAAAACAAATATACACCAGCAACCCCAAGTTTTAATAATCGTTTGTTCGGGAGAACAAACACAAATGCCAATGGGTCAGGAAACTATAGAAATAACCCCCCACGTCTCCCATCGTTCCGCAACCCGTACCAACAAGGATTTGCGTACTCGAATCCTTCCCAATATACGCCTCAACAACCCTATTCCAATCCCTCACCTAACCGACAAAATAATTATCGGTTCCCCAACGCAAACACGCGACAAAATATGTACCAATTCAATTCACGAACAGTGTATCCAACTAGATTTAACAGGAATACAACCGATAACAGAGGATATTTTTTCCCGCCGGGAAACGAAAGAAATTTTTCATCAATACAAAATGAACAAATGCCTCGAGCCGTCGGCACAAGAAACTTTAACCCACGCAATAATACGTGGCAAACAAGACAATCAAATGTCAACCAACTTGGAACTCCCCTAACAAGCGAAATTCCCACCGAACCCCAACCTCAAACGCCAACTTATCAGATAAGCGCACAGGGAAACGAATTAGGCCCCCAAGAAAATTAACCGGGACCCTGGAGGCCAGTATTTTTTATAGGTCCCATCCAGTAATTGTACCTTCCTTAAGCGATAATGATGACATATTACCTATATTAAATAATTTTAGTGTTGCGAGTATTAATTTCAAAGCGTTAATAGATTCGGGTGCATCGGTTAACATAATAAGTTCAAATGTATTTAATAGACTACCAGTATATATTAAACGACAGAAAAATTTCAATATTCCCAATTTAACAAGTGTCACGGGGCATAGGCTGGAAGCTATAGGCTCCATATGCCTAGATGTGATAAAAGACAATAGGATCTTTTCTACAAACTTCATAATCTGCAAAAATTTCCCATATGAAGCAATAATTGGTGCTAATTTTTTAAAGTCTAATAAGGTGTTATTAGATATAGCAAATAATCGACTCGTGTATCCATACGATCCTATTCTCCAACGCGTGGAGAGAGGGGAAGCAACAGTAAATAGAATAAAATCTTTTGTACCCTATCTCTCATCTCGTGGGAGAAATTCAAGCAGCAAATGGATCGAGTCAGTAAAAGCAAAAATAGGGAAAATGCAGGAGTATAGACAAACAGAAATAAAGAAAATAACCGAATTATGGACTGAAATAATAAATCTAAGTACTATTGTAAGGGGACAGGACTTGGATTTACCCTTACAACAAACCCCACAAGCGGAAGACTTGACGCAAGAAAGCGCTAGTCTTAACTTAATAGAAAAAGACTCGAAAGAAAAATACTATGGGTTCGCGGTACGTAAAACAAAAATCCCCCCAAACACTATGCAAAGAGTGCAAATCTCTCAAATGGTCACCCCGGTAAATGACAATTCCGAAATTTGGTTCGCATCCCCGTGTAAAGAAATTCCAGAAAATCTGTTTTGTGAAGAACAGATCATTTCATACGAAAAAGGCGAAGGTTTTATTTGGTTAACTAACACACATGAAAACGATATGATTACATTGAAAAAAGGAACATGTCTCGTTGAAATACAAGTTATTTCTGAGCACGAGCTAAACAAATGGAGAAACTCCAAGGAAAGCTTAGTTAATAGTGTTGTTGATAGGAATCCAAAGAATAACTACCCCCTAGCAAAACCCCAATTTTTGGAAAAATTTAAATTAGATCATATCCAAAATACGCAATTAAAGGAAAAATTATGTGAATTGCTCTGGAATTTTAGAGATATTTTTTCTACATGCGAGGAAGATATCGGGTTGATACCATTTTATCAACACTCTATCCAAACCACAGGGTTACCTGTAGCTAAACAGCCCTATCGCATCCCCCATCCCTACAAAGGCTGGTTAAAAAATAAAATCCGCGAGTTAGAAAGAAATAATATAATACGGCCGAGTATAAGCCCGTATTCAGCCCCCGTTATACTAGTACCAAAAAAGAACAAGGACCTTAGGCTTGTAGTGGATTATAGAGCCTTAAATAAGCAGGTAGTTAGTGACAAATTTCCCCTGCCCCGAATTGATGAAATCCTAGACTCCATTTCAACCAAAAACAAAATTTTTACATCTCTTGACCTCACGCAAGGTTACCATCAGGTTAAGATAGCAGATAATGACGTCTATAAAACGGCCTTTTCAACGACGGAATGCGGTTCTTATGAATATTTGAGAGTACCCTTTGGACTCAAAACCAGTTCAAGTGCATTATGTAGACCTCTGTTACACTTATTACGAGGTATAGAAAATATTATCCATTTTGTGGATGATGTTATTTGTGTGGGAGAAACACCAGAGGACCATTTAAACACATTAACCAAAGTTTTCAAAAATTCAGAGAGGGTAATCTGAAATGTAGACCTGAAAAAGTAAATTTGCTTCAATCCGAAATAAAATTCTTAGGAATGATAGTGACCCAAGGTCAAATATCACCGGACCCTGAGAAAATAAAATGTGTAGAGAATCTTAAGCCACCAAAAACCATAAAACAATTAAGAGGCATTATTGGTTTAACCAGTTATTTTAGAAAATTTATACGTAACTACGCCCAAATCGCAAAACCCCTAACAGACCTAACTAAAGGGAATTCCCAAAATGTCACCTGGTCTCAGGAAGCTCAAACTTCTTTGGACACTCTCAAGAAAGCTCTTACTTCTGAACCAATATTAGCGTTACCAGACTTTGAAAAAGGTACATTCGTGGTTACCACCGATGCTTCAGCTCTAGGTATCGGTGCAATCCTCTCCCAAATAATCCCCGTGGAAAACAACCCCGATTCCCAACAGGACCCCCCTCAATATATAGAAAAAGTCATATGTTATTCAAGCAGAACTCTAACCAAAGGCGAAAGTAGTTATTCAGCAACGCAATTGGAGTTACTATCTATAATTTACCACTTAGATAAATTTAGACATTATTTAGTAGGACGAAAATTTAAACTGCGCTCGGACCATAAAAGCTTACAGTACCTAAGCACATTCAAAAATCCAACCGGAATTTTAGCGCGATGGATAATGAAAATCCAGGATCTGGATTACGAATTTGAACACGTGACCGGTAAACAGAATGCCCCTTGCGATTACCTAAGTAGATACCCTGAGGATAACCCTTCAGATAATGAAACTAAACAAATAAATGCCATTAATCCCAGTAAACAAAAACAAAAGAAGAATATACCAAAAATCCTTACAGAAGAAAAAGGACCACGAGTAATTCCCTTATCCCTAGCCAATATTAAAAGAAACCAAGTTAAGGATGAAATGTGTTTGACTCTCATTAATTACTTTGTTAATTCTGATAATCTCCCTGATAAGTTCAAAGCCCTAAGACGGGAAATAGACAATTTTTATTATGACTTCGACAAAGAAATCCTTTGCAGGATAGTAACAGGCGAAACAAATAGAAATCAAACCTTAATAATCCCAGTGCTCCCCCGAAACTTAATAATACCTGCCTTTGAGTACTTCCATTCGGAAATAGGCGGACACTTAGGAATAACCAAGACATTTCACAAGCTAAAACAATACTTTTATATTCCGTCGGCATTAACAAAACTCAAAGATTTTATAAGTACATGTGAAACTTGTAACTTAAGAAAAAATCCACAAACGTACCCAAATCCCCCCTTGGGAAGAGTGCCAGTGGCAAGGTTCCCTTTCGACATCGTTTCATTTGACCTTTTTGGTACAAGTGGAGGATTACCTGTTTCTAATAGAGGTCATACTTGCATCCTCTCAGTAATAGACCATTTTACCGGCTTCACTTTTGCCAAAGCATTGAAAAATCAAGGCGCATATACCACAAGTAAAGCCCTAGCAAAAATATTTTTGGAGTTTGGCGTTCCTCAGCGGGTCATTAGCGACAATGGACCTAACTTCGTTTCTAAAGTAACAAAGGATCTGATGAGTTTCCTTAAAGTCGAAAAATTATTAACCTCACCCTACCATCCCCAAGCTAATGGAAAAATTGAAAATAGGCACAAAATATTTTCCCATGTTTTAAGTATTTATTCAAAAGATAACCGAAATGATTGGGATCTGTATTTACCTTACTTAACCAATGTAATTAATACTGCTTATTCAGAAGCGACCAAGGAAAGTCCATTTTTTCTTTTATTCGGACGTGATTTTAAAATACCATATCAAGAAATTATAGAATCAAGAGAATATTATAATAATACAGAGGACTACAAGCAAGATTTCATAAATAGAATGAGAAAAACCTATAAAATAGTTAGACAAGAATTAGAAAAAAGTAAAGTGAACCAAGAGTTGAGGAATGAATCCAAAATCAAGGGGAATATAAATTTTAAGGTAGGCGACTGCGTCTATTTAAAAAATGAAGCTAAACTGGAAGGCAAAAAACTTTCCAATAAATATTCAGGACCCTACAGAATAATCAAAAATATGACAACGATTTTACCTTTAAAATGATAAGCCCGGGAAATGGGAGAACATATAAAGCACATGTTAGCCGTATAAAAGGTGCCAAATACCCCGTCAAGTGGGCACCCGAACCCTCATCTTCAGAATCATCAAACGCGGAAAATCAATTTCCTAAGTCCAGGCTATCCGAACTAAAACCCTTTAACTTTAAACAAAACTATTTTGAAAACAATAGCGAAGAGGAAGATTTTGAAGAATTTTTGGCAATGAAAAGCCTAGTCATCCCCAAAAGAAAACCCTTAATACCCGTGCCTGCAAGAACCCCAAAAGCCCAGAAAGTTCATCCACAGAAAACTCGGAGCAAGAATTGGATTATACGCTATCGCCAAAAACCCAATTTTTCCCCGATAGAATTTCGACCCCATGTCCCCCCAAAAGATTTCCTGACGACATGGTATCTCCAGCAACCCCGATAGAAAGACCCTTATCGCTACAGGAGGAGTTGAACAGAGCCGTGGAAACCCCAGGTGCAAAAAGGAGGAAGACTCCTCCTAGGGATACAAATACAAAAAGCTTGAGAGAGGCCATGGACATTGTAAATTATCCGATAAAAACAAGGCAAAGTACCTTGCCTTGGACACAGGAACACCCGGAAGATGAAAACTTGGGACAATACCATCACATAACGGTATCTAAAGTAAAACCCAAGGAATCTTACTCCTGGAAACAGACCCTGCTACGAAATACACCTCACCCCCCGGAAGATATGGCATTCAAGCAGTGGAGACAATCTCCAAAGGTATTTGACTCCTCCCACAGTTCCCAAGAATCTTTTAACTCCCCTGAAACAGGATTTCAACGCGAGGAAATGGAAAATAAACCCTCAACCTCAAAAGCAGACGAAATATATGAAGCAAGGGCAGGAGATACCCCTCCATCGCAAAGGACCGCCCCCGAAAGCCCAAATAATGAATCCTCAGATACTAGCTCTAATGAGTCCGACGATGAATCAGATCCTGACTACCCCCATAACGCACCAAAACAAAAACCGGCTTCTGCCGCGGCCCATGCGAAAGCCGCAAAATTAAAAGGTCAAAAATACCTACTAAAACAGTATAAGAAATTTGATCTGATCTCTATGGGAAAATCGAAGAAGAATAAAAAACAAGAAGGCGAACAGGAAGTTACAACGAAATCTGGCAGAATAAGCAAAAAACCAGACAAATGGTCATACATCTAGGAACAAAAATACCCCAAAAACTTATATAGCAATATTAAATCGAAATAAACAATTAAAAAAAAAAACCTTAAAACAAGGGTACATGAGTAGAATATTATAATGAAAAATATCCATGAAAGGTCAGAAGAAGTTAATAGTCAATTTTTCCAGACAAACTATATCCTGGCTTGGTAAAGAACCCCAAGGATAGAAGAAGAACAAGAATTGTTCCAACCATCCTCCAAAAAGAAAATACCTAGTGCAACCCCGTTACTGACAGAACAAATATGGATCAACTATTTCAAATACGATCAAAACTTCTCGACGACTCGGCACAATTAGTAGCAGAAAGATTGAAAATCGACAATATGATAGAAGCCACTCTTAAATCCCTTAGGGAAGTGAAGGACTCCCAAGAAACAATGAACAAAAGAATAAATGAGATTTTAATAACTAAACAAATGGATAAGTTGGTTGAAACCCAGTTTATGGAAGTTAAAGAACAGACCGCCAAAATCCAAAATGAAATGGAATCAATAAGCGATGCCACGCTTTTCGAGGGATATAATTATCCCGATCAGATCCTAAAATTACAAGTATTATACGATAAAATGCAGGAAATTGGTAAAAAAGTACAAGATTATAGAAACAGTACTGTTCTGTCCGCGACAACGGCAGTACAAGAAGCCCTAGCACCCCAACGAGCAGAGATCCTAGACTTGCAGCATATGTACGATCATTTAAAAGCACAGAAAGAAATAATCCAGTTGCAACAGGACAGCTTAGAGAAACGACTAAAGGAGAACCATGCCAAAATCACCGAAGAACTTCAGAAACAAAGAGATTTCTGCTCAAACCTAGAAAAAATAGTTGCAACATACTTCACTGTCGAAATTGACCTACCCCTCAGTCCCCATTTGAAAAATCTTCTCACTAACACCTACAACGAAGGGTCATCCCAACCCGCATATTTTGCGATTCCAAATCAAGCCCGTCATCAGCACATAAGACCCCAAGTAAAAACTAATCAACAGAATCCTCCAGCGGATAATAATATAATTGTGAGGGCCCAGTACCATGACGCCCAAGAGAATGTTACTACGGGCCAAGATTCCTCAGAAATCTATGCACCACAAGGAACACCCAACACCCAACCATTGCCAGAAGGTACAGAAAACTAAGAAATACCAGACATGAGAATAAATCAAAAAAAAAGAGGTAAAAATTCTTTTTCGTCAAAATCCCCTTCTAATACATTAAAGTGACTACATTTTATAGAATGTGATGTACACCGACAAAAAGTAGTAAATAACACAATATTCGAGCGAAAACTCGTTAAACTAGATAATTATGTTTCTGCTAGACAGAACATAGTATTTCCTTAAAAATAAATAGATAAATAAGTGCAGATTACAAATTCAATGGTAAAAAAAAAGAAAATGCAATGAATAGCCATCCTTACATTACTAGGAATAGTTAAACAGCATTTCGGATACCCCCCCCCCCCAGAGTAGGTAAACCTGACGATCACAAGGGATCGCTTAATGAGGAGATTTGCTTCAGGGCACGAGGATCAAATCCGTATCCTAGGTTCGGCCGTCTATCAATCCATAACCCCAAACCACTACATTCCAAAAATTGCTTTTAACTAAAAAAAAAAAAAAAAATATTCGGATCGGCGCTTTAATAGATTCTACATCTTCACAAAATCAATTTTGTGGGATATTTATTTTTAATCATCATGCCAACGACATAATCAAATACGCAACTCCGAAATATACTAAATCTAATCACAAGAAAAGATGATCGGAAATAACCACCACCCCAACCCGCCGTAAAGGCTATAATATACCAAACAACTCAAAATACTTAGTCAAAAAAAGTATACACGCGAGTCATTATTGAATTAATCACCCAACCAAAAAAAAAACAATTCGAAAAACAGGTAATCAGTGGTAATACAATAAGCAAGCTTGTCATGGTTACTAGTTGGTTAAATGTCTATATATATACGTACATATATACATATGTAAGAGAGTAATAATGCGAGGCATGATTTAGCTCAAATATTTAGCAGAATTATAGATATAGGGCCGCTGTTAATCTAATTAACAGAAGCAGGCCTCAGTCATAATATGAACTGAAAATTCTGCAAAAAATTTAACCAATCGAAAATAATTCAAACAAACAATAATGTTAAATTGATAGACTTGCTTACATGTTCCTCCGAACAAACCACAAACCCCAATGCATTCCAAAAAATTACAAAACCCAAAACGGCGAAATTTGGCCATCCACAGCCTTATCCCCGTATGTTTTCATTTGTTTTACCTCAAAAAGGCATGTATCAACCAATTAATACGAAAAAAAAAAATATCCTTAATACCGGTGGAAGCCGCAGTTGTCACATTAAGTGAACCATGTGTACTAGTTGGCCTCCACTCAATACAAAGAATATGAAATGCGCTAATTTTCACTTAATTAGCAATGCAAATTTTCGTTATTATAGACAAAGAATTCTTAATCAATCGGAACAACAAGGGCAGTCCTTACTATTCCTTCAAATCCCTTCTTATATTTAAAGAGTTCACAAACCAATTTAACCAAATTTCACAATAAAACTCGAAAAGGCTTTAGCGCAAGTAACAATTAGAAGTATTCTTCCAAATAAAAGTCAGCAGAAATAAGGAACCTACATAATCGTAATCGTAGCCCGCGATTTTCAAACATAGTTAAGACCATTAATATTCATGGTAGTATAGCCAAATCACATAAGCATATTGGCCTCGAGTTAAACCGTCTTCACTTTTCATTTCTTCATTAACAAGAAAAATATTTGACCCGTGTGATATCGTGTACTCTGAGTTAATTGCATACCTATAATTGATAGTCTATTCGCCTAAAAACTAAGAATTAGCTTACAATACCAAGTTGTTTCTCAAATATCAAGACCCTCACAGCAAAAAATTGACCCTCGTAAAAATGAGGAGATTATAAAAAAGATAATATAGCTCGCCATCAAGAATTGATATCAAAAATATATCCTTAATTATATATTTGGTCATATGTTGCTTGTAGAGTGGTCGGGTATAACAAAAAATAAATAAAATAGTACAAAGTTTCGTTCCGGAATCTAAGTGAAAAAAGGAAATCAATTGCCAGAAAATTAATATAAAACGAAAATTTTAGTAACCTTAAAAAAAAAAAGGGAAAATTAGTTCGCAAGAAAAATGTAAAAATAAATCCTATATAAAATCCCTATAGAACTTAAAGATAAATCAACATTGTAGAACTTAAAATGCTAAATTCGATAGGCAGACTTCAGCCTATAGAAACGTAATAGAACATTTTAGTAAGGGATAAGTCCTTTCGTAGGAACTAAAGATTTCTCTTTTGTTTCCTGTTTTAAAAGTCTCGACATCTTTTTCAGATAGTTGATCATATATTGGTCATAGAATAATGCAGTACAATCAAGAATATATAAAATAAATATAGAATTCTCTTTCAAAGAAGAAAAGTATCGTCAGTGATTCAACGTAAAATAACCGTAAGTGAAAAGTAAACCAAAATTGTAAAATTTAAATACCGATCTCGGGCATAAATTTTGACCCATAGAGGTGCCATATAATCCGTGTCCCCAGAGGTGCGTCCCCAGACAAAAAAAAGACAAGAACCAAAAAAAAGGAGACAATTTGTTTAGTTTAATTCCTGTAATGGCGTGGTCGAACGCTAATTAACATATCTTTAAGCCCGGTATGAAAAAACCATAAATAATATTGCTTCAATAAGTAATTCCTGTAATATAGAAACTAATTTCGTGTCATTCGTGCAGATTAAACAGCTTGAATGACAAAATAAACCTTCCTTAATCAAGAAAATACGCAAATAGTTAACAAGGTCATATAATAACGTACCTGCGAAACACCAGTAAGACAGGCTAAAGCAAAAAAAAAAGAGGAATTAATTTCTATTTTTTTTGCTTGTGATGACCCTCTATCGTAGAAGCGCTTCGCTATCAAAAACAGCGATACCACGAACAAAAACTATAACCAACGCCCAAGGTAATTAAACCAGTAATTGTATAAGTAATTGTAATTGTAATTGTATAAATAATTGTATTAACAATAATGACGTTGTTGCCAAACAGCCGCTAAGGGTAGAACGAAACCAATCATAATAAAAAAAAAAAACTGCCAATTGTATCAGTGATTATAACTAGAAATTTTCCTAGAAAAAAAACTGTAGCAATAAATAAAAAAAAAATATATATATATATAGAGCCGTAAGATTAGAATAGCAAAAAGTGCCAAATCATGAAATAAACCCATTCGCCAAAAATCCCAAAATCAGCCATACGCCATGTGCATATATATATATATATTTGAATCCTAAAATATTGCAATTGCAGAAAAATATTAAAAAAAAAAAAAAAATGAAACTGCCACTGTTAACGAGACTAGTGGCAAATTTATTCTGCCGCGAACGATGATCAATAAGCCTCAAAGGAGGACATTCGCAAAAAAAAAGGGAACCTATTTGCCAACCAAAATATAAAAACCGTAAGAAATAGGCAAGTTTCAGCCTAACCCTGGAGTAAGAAAAAAAGAGAAAAGAAAATAATAGCATCCTTTTGCAAAAGAAAAAATTAGTTAAAAATAAGACCACTATAATTCTGCCTTGATGCGGCCTAGTAACTTCCTCACAAACCAAATAATAAAGCGATAAAATGAAAAAAAAAATTTCTTTCAAAACAATTATCGCGTATACCTGCAGCAAAACAATACTTAATAAATTTTTACTAACCTTATGAACGAGCCACGACTTTCAGTCAGAGTTAACCCCTATTCCCCCCAATAAGGAATATAATATAGTAAGTCACACATATTTACAAGAGCTAAGTCTTGTCCACTATGGAACAAGTATTCTTAACTGAAATTGACAAGGCGATAATGAACTTATATATGAATAATTCAAGGATAATTTCAAAAATAATCACGCGGAAGTTAAGCTGTAAAGGAGAACAAGCAAATAAATTCTACCATCTGTAAAGCGCACCTGCCCTTTGCTCTGAGAAATGTTTCAAAAACCCTAAATCAAAAGGTAAATCAAAGCTAAATTTTTAAATTCTCTCTTTAAATCGAGTTCCGATAGACGAAAAACCTAATGAAGATTAACACGATAAAATGCCAAAGAAAAGGAACCACAGATGAAATGGGTAATGTTCAAATCGAAATTACGAGTCCCCCCCCTTTTTTTATAGTCGCACAGCTCACTTGTGTGGCACGTCCGTGGCATAACGTATAGTGCCGCGAGATAAAGAAAAAAAAGATAAGAGACTATTCAGCGAATACTTTTAACGATCATCTTAAAAATAAAGCATATACCTGTGAAATTCTTGATAACACCATACCTGCGCCATGTGGCACAACCCCTATCACAAAAAAAATGCTGAAACGTAATGAATGCAAAAAAAAAAAAGAAAACAGCTAAACGTAATTATTTGCGCACTTTCAGGCGAAAATCGGGCCAATCCGCCGATTCCTAATTATTCACCCCCAGAATAGGGATAATATGCCCTACGACAACCCAGAAGGATTATGATTGAAAATAATCTATTTTATTATATAACAAGACCGCCATATAAGACAATCCCTTGCGTGTAATGATCTGGTTTTCAAGAAACCTTAAATCAATCAAACCTTAGACAACACATTTTGATTTGATTCCCATGCTTTTCTATAGCATTTCAAACGCCTTTATAATAAAAAAAAAAATGGTATCTTGTGGTGAATTATTGCACCCAAATTAGACTAAAACGGTTTCCACCCTTCAGCGAATACGCTACAAAACATAAATATATCTCAATTTTCATTTTAAAAAAAAAAAAAGAATATACAAGGAAGATTAAAACTTATTACGTCTTATCAAATCTTTCTTTAGGTAAACCCGTATTTAATAAAAAATGCCTCCGTGACGTGGCGTAACTCCGCCATGGGAAAAGAATAAGTTGACACCTGAGAGGTAAATAAGCCTACCTTTAACTCATTCAAGCAGGAATTTTACTTTGACTAACAAACTTTTGTATTCCACCAATTTGACATTATTTTAGAATATGCTAAAATAGGGAATTTATCCTTGCGTAATTTAAAAGGAATTAAGTAAATAGCAAAGCGCGACTCTTCACACAGTTTGACTTGAACCAAATAGCAATAGTAAATAGCTACCGAAACAACAAATTAGGAACGAGTCACATTCAATATAAAATAAATTAATCCCTTTAATTAAGCATGTAGAAAGCTGCATAAATAAATTAATAAATATTTTAATCAGAGTAGACGGAACTAAACAAAGTAATAGTGATGTATAAAGTAGTGGTAATACTTCATACGCTTCGCACGGCGATGAGAAAAAAAAAATTTCTTCTGAAAAAAAAAAAAAAAACACTTAAGGCAGGAGAAGCATACCCTTAATTAAAAGTCAATAGTAGTACCTTATACGTTTCCAAGGTGACAATAAAATTCTTTTTTCTTCTCAAGAATTAATAAAAGCACAGTATACATGGCAATTCTAATTCATCAAAACAAAATAAAATAACCATCAGCGGACAACACCATAAAATACCTTAAAATAGTATAGGAAAAAATGACTCAAATATCCACGTGACGTATAATAGTGAAAACGGATGGACCCCCAAGCATGGGAGGTTGGAGCCAAGAATGAGCGTGGAGTATATTATTCCACCGCGCAAACACTTGACTCCCACCCTCTATCGAAAAGAAAGATTACACATATTACTGAATGAGGAAATGCCAGACGTTATAACACCTGTTGCTGACTTGGCTCGACTCCTTTTGGCGGGATTTTTTGTGAAATTTATCGAAACTTGAGGGATGTATTTTTCGTTTACCTGATATCTGATGCTCCATTGTCGGGTGGGCGGAAAATGCATCGTTCTATTGATTTGATTACGAGATTTGACTACATAACAAGAAATCACTTGACAAATACTATAACTGCCTATTAGACAGGCTTCCTAAACAAATGGACCTTTAGTCGTGGGTAGCGGTGGCCACAGGGGAATGGCAATGGTGTTATTGTCTTTCTGTTGCCATTGCCATTTGGCCCCAGCTCTCTTGTGAGGAACGACCATTCAGTTACAAAAAGTGATCATCACATAATGAAAAACTACAGTTTTTGAAGTTGGACAAAATTACCCTAAAACATGGGGACCCGTTGGTCAACTGTTGTGACCTATGGTATGTTTTATTCCATTGGTCATTGGACTTGGCTATGGAACTCTCACGGGGAGATCAACTAACCTCTCTATAAAAAGTGACCCGCAAGAATTACCCTAACTCATCACTAGCTATGGAAATAATGAGACAAAAAAGTGGTAGTGCAAAACTACGAAATAAAGAAGACAACGAGGTTTGATATGTGAGGTATACGTTGGCATGGCGCGGGGACGCGAGTGATTAAGTTTCGTGTTCAAGTGCTATGCTGAGGTATCTCTTGCAGTGTACAATTGAAAAAAAAAATGTGTCAAAGATTAATGAAAGGGGCAACCCGCAGAAATGACCATACCTAGCCCCGACATTAGAAGAAAAGTGACAAGGCAACGGATCATTCCAAAATATGAAATGAAAAGGAAACGAAGTCTGACGCGTGGGGAATACTTTACCCTGTAAGCCTTCCCTGTTGATTATTTGGGGGAGGCGTGCAGGGTGAGGGTATCTCTTACGAAATACAACCAGAACCGAAGGAAAAATGCCATAAAGACTAGTAAAATCAACTATGCGACCCGCTAAAATTATCCTACCTAACCCTCACAACTATAGAAAATGTGATAACACAAGTGACCATACGAGAATATGGAATAAAAATGGACAAAAATTCCGAGGCGTGGGGAATGCGTTGACGCGATGCTGGGACTCGAATAGTTAATTTTGTGTTCGGGCACTGCGCCGAGGTATTTCTTACGAAGAACAACTCTGACACGACTAGGAATCAAAGGATACCAATAGAAGTTAAATACTATAAATTAAAAAGCCAAGTAAACAACACATATTACAATGAACCATCAAATCGATAGCGTTAAGCGACGCGCAGCGTAGCCAACTATTTAATTATCTTAATTATTACATAATCATTAATATACCTTAAACCACCATAACCAAAAAAAAAAAAAAATTTTTTTTTACTAAGTAATCCCTTATTTAATGATAAATTTTATATATAATCACGTTTACAGATACTGTACGTGAAGACCTTCAACCACTGGTTAAGGGAATAGCCGAAACAAGCGACCATACGGTATGTTGCTTATATTAGCCTAAAATCTAGTAGAATAATCAGAAAAAACGTAACCATGATAAAATACCCAAGCAATCAACAATTAAATAAGCGTAGACGAGAAAATGCAATCTTTTGGAACCTTAAGATAAGACATAGCGTAGACAATATTAATGCTCCATTAAGGGAATGGGGACTTGTCAACAATTTAATGAAAGAAGAGGAACTTATTAAAGCAGTAGAAAATCTTGACTGTCAAAAACTATATTATCTTCTAAAATCTCGAAAGACAAGGTTGGAACAAAGAGTGATCCTAAGATTAACGGCAAGCCTAGTGCTTTATAATTTTAGTGCACGTGAGATGACAAGAACACTAGAGCACACTAGACGAAGTGCCAACCTGGCCTTCCGAATTTTAGTACAACATATCCCATCATCAATGTATAGCTCGTTGTCTGAATATATCGCCAGCAATATTTGGTACGATCAAGATGATAATAATATAACTACAATTTGGCCCATTAAATTTCTCTCCATATTAATAGACCAAGGACATATGTTAAAAAGTGAAACCCTTCTTCAAATCTTGTACGTAAATTGTGTAAATAACACGTATCTAAATCCGATAAACCCTTCAATGGGAGCCGCAATTTTTCAACTTACCCCAAGAGAATATAAAGACATAAAGAAAATAACCCTGAATTTCTTCCAAGGAGATGAAAATTTTGGAAGAAAAATAGTCCCTGGGTTAGACATAATCGTGCGTGAGCAACTATGTTGTTGCCAATCACACGCAAATTTAAGTTTCTCTGTAGTAAAGATATTGAATGACCCATTGTCATTATCTCAGTTGTGCCGGAAAGTCATTCGTCAAAATATGCGAAGGAATGATATAACCGCCACTTTGGAAGGTCTGCACCTCCCAAACCAACTACTAGTGTATTTAATGTACCTAAATATACCCGAAAACGGTAAAAATGATATAGTATTTGAACTCCAATTTCTCAGCCCAAATGTTTCGTCATGGGAAAATTACCGACTTCTGGATACGCTTACATCTCCAAATTCAAAGGCGGCACTGCCAGATGATGCACCCATATTGAAATTAAAACCCAACCTCAGTGGGAGAAACTGTGTATATAGATAATCTTGTTAAAATAAATGATGAAAGAACCCTATACTATTACCTGAAGTGTTATAACTATGAAAATCAATTATTATCGTAATAAAAAAAAAAAAAAAAAAAATGCATTATAAACCAGTATTGTATTGATATTTATGGAACTATGAATTAGAGTAAATATCACGAGACCTAAGTACATTATCAATATATTAACAAGAAGGTAGTTTCTCAAAAGTCTCTATACTTTAAAACGACCGCAAAGTCGTTAAACTAGAGTACGGAACTTTAGGGTAGTAACTATGTTCGAACACACAAATAGCCAGGTGCAAGGAGGCACCGGTGAAAAAGTAGTTCAACCTCAACCTGAAGTTACCTTTTTTTTCACTCAAAATTGGTTAATATGGAGCTCAGATGACTCGAATTATGGTTGAATGAATAAGTAACCGATGTATTGAGGAAATGCCGGTGAAAAGTAATTTGACCTCGACCTAGAGTATACCATAATCATAACCAATCTTGACAAAATTATTAACTAGACAGAGACCAATAGAAACTACCTTTCATTTCAGAACAATGGCCAAAGCAATTATCGATACGGAGTACATATGTATCAAACATGCCAAAGAAAACGTCATATACTCGGCTGCAATGATCGTCGTGAATAAGTCAGGGGAGGAAGTCTTCGAGAAAAAATGGGACGTTAAGTATGATTTAAGAAAGTTTAACGTAAAATCTTATAAGTTCGGTCTAGATCTCGCAAACACCCCAAAATATCGGCCAGCGAGAGGCAAATTAGGAATCAGATATAACGGTAGAAAGGGAAAATACCTCCATTTTATTCAACATGAAATTAGGAAATTACAAAAACAATATAAAATCCGGTACTGGTATGTTAAAGGTCCTTGCCAGACAGATTTACTACTCCTCGACAAATGTAAAAAGCAAAAATTAGTCTACAAAATTGAAGGGAATCCAAACTGTGTAAAATACCAAGGAAAACATGACCCCCTCCAAGAAATAAAATATTACAAACAGTACCTGTACAATCCAAGGAGTGTACTATATAGAGAGAGAAGAAATGAAATTGTGTTTAAAAGAATTAAAACTTATCAGTCAAAATCAAAAGTGATCAAGAAAACAAAAAAGCTGAAACAATCAAATAATTAAAACCCAATTACTCTTACGTTAAAACAATTAAATTCTTACGTGAAAATAATTAAGATATCTATCCCCCCAGCTTAAGAGTCAGCAGTACGATGACCATAAGCAAAGTAACAAATTGAACGACCGCAAATCTTAGTCTCACCCTGTTTCCTTTGGGCAACAAAGATCATCATAAAATAATATAAATATAATATCATAATTAACACCTACTTTCCTTCAAAAAAAAGAGAACAAATAATAGGAATCAAAATTCATGTTCAATTATCAATCGTAAGAAGTTTTCCTATATTATGTCTAATGAAGTATTAATTCCAGAAACAGCAAAAAGGATGTGGATAACAAATGTCATAACAATCTTCATTTCCCAAACTTTAGCCCAAGATATCGTAAAACATGGAATAATCTTTAAACACGAGAATTCGTTGCTCGCAAGTCATAATGCCTGGAAAATATTTATGAAATTGGACCCCAAACCGTTTGAAACCTTGTTCCAACAAGTAATTAGACTAGAGAAAAATACCAATGAATTAAAGGACTCCATATTCCAATTCTTGAAATCAGACAAAAGCCTGCAATCAACAAAAGATATGCACCATAAGGAAAATAAAGGAAATCTACCCCCCGTATTTCCTAAACTAAAATCGAAATTCATAATAGAAGATTTCGACAAGAAAATGGCAGAAATTGACAAGGCTCTAGGACTTAACAAGAACGAAAACCGAAGAAGGAGAGCATTAAATAATGTGGATAGTTCCATGAGCGAACAAACTACAATTAAATCTACCACAAGTTACTCCTTGACTACGTCCAAGCAAAATAAACTTTATGATGGAAACTACGCAATGTTAAATGAATTACCGAGCCTATGGACTTTTCTCAAAGAATTGTGGCAAAATCATGCTGAACAAAATGTTACGAAGCAAATATTATCAAAACTCGCGAAGGAAAAAGACTACAGACAAATTATTAACCTCAAGGAGTTGAAATTCTCAAATATACAACATGATGATAAGAATAAAAATCCTATAGAAAGAAACATAAAAGACACCAAGACAACCACGCCTACATATGAGTCCCCAATGAGAGATATACAATCTTCAATGTCAGAAACTACGACAAATACAGTCCCAGAAATGAGCGCACTCAACAATAAATCACTTAGAAACTTGACCACGCTAACTTATCTAAGACCAACGATACTTACAAAATGGACGTGGTCAACAGGGCCCACGTACTATCGCACCCAGCCGATTGGCGTATTCACTATAGGCCTAAGGGCAAGAATCCCAGTAAGGCATACCGAGATGCAAACGATCAAAGTACAAGCGATTCAACCGGAACAAAAGAAAAATAAAAGTATGAAAGTAAAGGAAGACGATTACGTACATAAGAAGTGTTGGATAATAGATGGTAAACGTACTTGTGCAAGACTAGCAATGGCCGACGAGCCGGCAAGGGAAAATATTGAACCATTACCTGAGCTAAACGAGAAAAACGCTCTAAAAGTATCGATTCACCAATCTTTTCTAATATTATATAGACAGAGACTGCAAGCACTATTTGAATTGTTCAACACAGAAATACAAAAGTTAAAGCAAAGTACCACGAGAATCTTCGAGGTATTTTTTCGAAAAAGCAAATACCGAAGATCAGCTAGTCTAATACCAATCGTGGGAGAATTAGCCTCACGCTTGTTTGGGCTTTCGACTGAAGAAGACCTAAATATCCTAAGGGAAAACGTAGGAAAACTAAATAACGCTATGAACGTAACCTTACATGTACAAAAAATACAAGCTAGCATAGCTAATTACCAGAGAGACAAAATTGAGGCAATCTCGAAGAAGATATCAAAGACAGTAAACATAATGAATTATTTAAAAAATGAAGTAGATCGTGTGATTACCGATTCGAGCCTCACCATGGTATCACTAGACATAGTGACAATGTCCTTACTTAACCTGGCAACTGACGTTAGCAAATTTGAATTTGCATTATTTGCCCTTACCGGAGGAACTTTGTCGTACGACCTAGTGGATCCTTCGAACCTAAAAAATATCTTGGATGAAATAAAAACGCATTTAACGTTCGGACTACACCTACCAACAGAACCGGAAGTAGCAAACTTATTTCACTATTACACCAAGCTGAAGGTTCACATCACAGAGATAAACGAACAATTATTTGCAGTGGTAACAATCCCGTTAATAAACCAACAATCAATATATGACTTGTATAAAATTTCTACGTTTCCAGCCAACATAGGTAGAACCAATTCGTTCATGACTATTACCCCCGAAGCGGATTACCTGCTAGTCGATCAAGATAGAAGGAAATATGCCTTAGCAAATCCACAGGACCTCAAGGAATGTATAGCATTCAAAAACCTAGTATGTCAACTAACACTGCCCATTTATAATGTAAAACCCGGATCATGTATGTTGGATATATTCTTAAAAGAGACTCAACAAGAGGAAATTCCAAGTTCATGTGAAGCACTAATAGGTAGTACTAAGCGAGAAATATTTATTCATCTTAGAAATGATCTATGGCTATTCTCTGTTCCAAAAGAAACAGTCGGGACAATCTCTTGTTATAATAACACAGAGAAAATCGATCCAAGCTACAGAACCGAATTACTACTACAAGATGTAGGTACGATAACCATAAAGCAAGGATGCCGACTGGTAACTAAAGAAGCCACAGTACAAACACCTCTGATAACCACTAGCACGAATATAATAAGCCCCAAAGTGGTCAATTTTAAAGCAGTGAATTTATCATATACAATTCCTAACATTGAAAATGAAGAAGTAAAAACCAGAATATGGTCAATAATGGAAAATGTCAAAGAAACTTTACCACTATCAAAAATAAGAGAGGCATTAGACTCTCAAATTCCCCTCTTCACTAATGAAAACCAAAGACTGACATATGTAGAAGGTAGATATGGACTATTCTCAACAAATTTTTGGTGGAATATCCTCCTGACGGTAGGATTCGTGTTCATGATCTCTCTGACAATAAGAATGCTATTAACCCTAAATTACGGAAAAATGTTGAGAATAACACGTAGAAAAAGAGCAAAATCAGAACACATCGAGCCGAGTGAGATGCAAAACCTAAACCCGGAACTCCCTGATAACCCTTGAGCAAAGGGTAAGGGAGGACATGATCGAGCGAATGGGAGTAGAGGTCTTCATTCGTGCAATGTCCACTCCCAAGTTTTTACTTAATTTTTTATTGTGCAAGCCCATGCAGCTGCAAGACATATTTCTTGGGCAGCGTGGACGCGCATAAACAGTAAAAGATTTGAAAAATTTATAGTAAATCGAGACCTCTAATAAAAACCAACTAATCTATCTTGAAAGTAGAAGCAGAATAGAAAATTAAATGCTAAAGTAGATGAGTGTTTAATAACATTTAAAAATGCATTGAATATAGAACATGTGCCAAACGCACATGGGTACATGTATACATATAGTCACCAAATCTTGAAAATCTTATAGTGTTATTTTTTTTGTAAACATAATCCTTTGTCCTGTAATAACTTTGCTTATATCACAGTAATCTAGTGATTGCTGCAATATGCATGTAAAAGCATGAGAGTTGCCCTTAGTTGCTCTATCGTTGAGTTTAACTGTACCCATACTAAAATTGATATTATTCATATGTCTAATCACGACTATTATTTCAAAAAATAGTCCCCACATGGTATTATGTAAATTGTATATTATAGCTGTATGTGTTATAACTTGTGTAATTATAAAGAGCATTTGATTCTGCCCAGATATTTATATTCTAGGAAACAGAGTAACCAGTGCAAATTAATTATTGGTGTACCAGCAGGCAACACGGATACAACCCAGTAGCATCTACTTTCATCATTCGTCAACCACCGACAAGTACTCACCAAGGAAGTCCTCAAGACAATATCCTGATGAGATTCCAAGTCACCCAAACCTAGTACCAGGTAACCTTATCTCAAGCAATGTTGGCAAAACCAAAACCCAACATATCCGTATATATCTGAATTAATAATTACCTGGGGAACCACCCCGACCGCAACGTCGTAAAACTACGTAGAGACCGTCGACCACTATCCTTAGACGGCAACGGCCTTGAGATTTAATGTTTGAAACACCAAGAATAACCCTAGAGTCAGTCCCTCAAAGACTATATATCTTAAGCCCTATAGCAGAAACAATATGCTAACCAAGATCAAAAGTTAAGTTTTGACTCTATCCAATCATTATTAGATGTCGCAAAACCCAACCATCCTCCAAGAGAAGAAAAAATCAAACATGATCAATTAATGGGAAATATAGACTGTACGTGATAAATTTTTTCCCAAAATGAAGTGTTCGGAGAAGACAAACAACCAGTTATTATTGTTCTAATCTTCATATTAAGCCCTCAATGATTGTAAATCATTTGACCAGGAATCAAAGACAATGCGTCAAGCCAAGGCCATAAGATCAAGTTTTGATCCTGCCATAGTTAACGTTAAATGTTGTAACACAGCCCATAGCCCAAGATATAGACTGAACGCGAACAATTTACGGGAAACACAGACTGTACGAGTATAAGAATTTCCCAAAAAACAAGTGTCCAAGAAGAGATACCCAGCCCAGCGATAAAAGTACCCATTTCATGTAGCCAATTCCCCTAGAGTTATATACCTAGTAAACAATAAAAGAAGAACTGAACGTAATCGATTTACGGAAAACACAGACTGTACGAGTATTAGATTTTCCGAGGATAAAAGTGTCCAAGAAGAGCTAACCAGCCAACGATTAAGATGCTCATTTCATGTAATCAATTCCCCAAGGGATATGTACCCAATAGACATTTCAACATTCCTGTGACGTCAAACCCGCGTATTTCATATGACAAACCATACACGAACGATTTTGTGCAATAGTCATGATTACGGACAATGTAAACGCTCATCCCAAGGAACAAGTGCCAGAAAACGAAACACCAAGAAGACAAACCATAAACAATTAGCCAACCTAATAATTAACTAAATGGAAGCCCAAAGTAAGAGTGATAACGTATGTGAGTATTATAGACACGTAGAATGATGAAGTAAGTGTGAAGTCTTATGTATCTAACTAGCAACTTTGATAAATATTGTTAAACTTATCATAAAACAGATGAAAACCAGTGCAAGCTACCTTATCCCAGTGTTGCCATTAAACATTAAGTTAAAAATGTTAAGGTGTAAAATTATTTTTTTTCCCTCCAAGCTATTTTTAGTTCAAGCATGTCAGTGTATTGTAGTTAGATGTTTTAGATGTAGTTAAATATTTTTGATGTCAAATAACTATCGTTAGGTGGAAGTATAAACTAGAAATAGAAGCAGCGAATATGTACCACATTAAAGTAATCACAAAAGCGGAACTTAACTAGTTGGAGCTGTGTAGAAGTATTAGCATATCAGGTGAAAAATTTTAATATTAGGTGAAGGAATAATAATATAATTAAACCTATGTAGCGTCAGGTGGAAGTATAGTCAAGTGTTAGCAAAGGCAAATATGTACCATTTTCAGTGATAAGATAAACGTATCAGGTGAAGGTAATTTTGATATTAGGTGGAGGAATAGTAACTATCATGTAATCATATAATCTTATGTGTTAGTCATTAGAGACTCTTTGGCCCTTTCGCCAAATAGAGTGAATAGGTGATGGACTTTAAAGTAATGTTGTCACATATATATAGTCTAATAGAGCAATCGGAGATATGGAACAAAGATATAAATTTTGCCAAAGCAGAACTAATTCAAGTAATAAATAATAAGATAAATTCCTTAAAAACAAAAATCAAAATTTGAAAGTATAGAAGGAGTAACTTAACACAACGATGAGGACATCGTTAAGAATGGGGAGGATGATATGTAATGGGATCAATTTTCAAAAAACCCCAAAATCTCCCAATTTAAGTTACCCAAATAAAGAATAAAATCACCTAAAATATGAACCTGGAAAGTTCAAGTAACCTACAAATCGAGCAAGACTCAAACTTTCAATTTAACATAGTGAAACGAATGTATCTAATTATACGTTGTAATTATACCTTGTAATAAACATTGTAAGAATCTTTCCCACAGAAAAATCCAATAAATAAATTCGCCCAGGTGTCGCCAATAAACGCAATAAATATCATTTTGACCAAATCTTATATGACAGCCAACGAATAATGTAATTTGAATCTTAGGAGCTCGAAAATACCAAACTGTCAAGAGAGTAAAATTTATAATACAAAAAAATAGTCACTCAAGATGCAAAATATCTCTGTTGCATTGTTCTGGAAACTAAGTTTAGAACTAGCAATCTCAATGTAATTAAATCGTGTTAACTTTTACCAATGTTCACAGAAATAAATTATAAGTCTTCTGAAAATCAAGAGACACCCTGCTGAGAAAATATTACAATGTAAAACTTTGTTCGTTCGAAAAAATTCCAAAGTAATACTTTAAAAGTCATAAATTAAGCGACACCTGCTAGCAAAATGTTGCAGTGTAAAATTTTGAATTGTTAGAAAAATTCCAAAGTGATAGCTTAAAAGTCATAAACTTTAACTAAACCCAAGTAGCCCATTGGTGCAAGCCGGCCCAATAGTGATGAAGGACAAATAATTCAACCAATAGGAATTGTAAAATTTACTTTTGGCAACGCCTAAACGTAACCCCCGGCAAAATTGCAGAGGATAGATAGTTAGGACATAGCAATTTTGCGCCAGTTTTATTGTCAGTCTTTTAGCAGTCCATTTGGAGTCTTATGGGAGTATTCCAGCAGTTTTTTTGATCAGTCTTTTACCATGATTGTGTTATAATAAACTTTTGTAGTGCACAAACTCTGAGTGATTTCGCCTCAGTGCAATTTGTTATTTTGTTGATACAACCAAGAACTCTGCGACTATTATGTAAGTAACAATAAATGCATTACTATTTTATTTTACTCTCTTGTGTTAATATTTCTCTAGCTCGTTAGTCCTTGTGGCTCCACTCGCTCCTAAGGGAAACTGAAACTCATCAATCTGGTTTCGACTCAGTATGGTCGCTAATATAAACTCCCTACATGTACTCCTAGATTAAGCTCCCCACTCTAGAAGTTCAGCCTCCACTCAGGCAAGCCACACGCGAACCGTCGGCAAAGAGTTTAATTAAATTTCCCCACTGAATTAATTAATTAATATAAAAACAAATAATTTTTATTAAAACTTCCCTATCGGAAGGTATTACTGAACAACAAAACTAGAATCACTTTCCACCCAAAACCCCCCCATTAGATAAGTTGGTTTAGAAATCTACCAACATCTTTACAACTTATAAGCTCAATTGACTGAATAATATAGAACATAAAATACAGTAAAATATAAATAGTAATACAGAGTAAGGCTATTCTTCAAAGGGGTCCCTAATCTGCACTTTTATCATAAAGAAAAGTAAGAGCTTTGAGGAGAATGCATGGTTTGTAGGATAGTTTTCCATTTTTGTTTTTACCAGCATTCCAGGTTATAAATATCTGAGGTTGCACCTGTCTCCTTCATGCTAAATACACGAAGAGAAATTGTGCCTACTGCACTAAATGATGACTATAAATATGCATTCATAACCTTGCCCACTTAAGCGTTAGACTTTGAATGTAAAATCTATTTTCAGCATCACGAGCAGATTTTTGAAATGAAAGTATTATTCGTTAATCTCCACCTTATCAGGGATATCTTCTTAATTGATGTATAGTTAAAAGGGCTTGTGGCTCCCTCTTCTCTGATTGGCTATTTAGACAAGTAATAATTTGTCATCGATAGCACACCAGGATTTCCACCAGACCAAAAAATGTCGTAGCGTCCAAACTCTTAAAAACGTAACTTTTTAGTAACTTCTGATAGAAAAGTCTCTTTTTAAGGCAGGGTGCCTTAATTTCGATATCAAGAGCGGTACTTAAAGGAGGAGGGGGCATTTGTTGCCTGTATAATTGGAAAAAAATATTTTTACGTAATCTCATTAAAAATCTTCCCTCCAACTTTTAAAAGGTGCCTAAAAAATATACAATAATAACAATTCATGCTTCTTTACCTTTAGGAAATTCCTATTTATTCAACTGTATGCGCTGCTTCCGGTTTACCTGCACAACAGAAAGGCATCCCCTTCGATGCGTGTATATAACCCCAGGCTACTATTTTGCTTATTTTGTTGTTGTTGTTTTTAATTGCCATTATTGGTGTTTTAAACAAAAAGTTAATGAGTAATACGTACAAAATAAAAGGCAAATCAATAAACACGGGACATTTTAGAGTTTTTAGAAAAGAAGATAACCAACTAGATGTTTTTTATTGTTAAATTTCAATAAAAACGATCTTAATAAATCCAGCTTCTCAAAAAGATTCGAACATCATTTTAATCGCTCCCTTCCGATCGAATATTTTAGATAGGCTCGGTCTCAGTATCACTTCCTCCAGCTTCAAATTTGCATCGCTCCATCATGAAGATTTGATCAATTCCGAGTAAAAGAGTTTTTGCTTTGTTTTTATTTTATGGAACAAAGAATATTTCAATCGTTGTCTTCAGTTTCTATACGAAACAGCAGTTATTTTACGTAAAATGACTTTTTCCGTTTGTAATTTGAATCGTAACTCCCAAACAAAAGAAAAAAAAATTCTCACAAGTCCAGGCACGTACAAAATTTTTAGGAAAGGGGGTTAAACAATAAAAAAATTAAACTCATTTTCAAAATGAACTAAAATGTAGAAAATTTTTTTTTTTCTCAAGAATCTATGAATATAAGCGAACACAAGGGGCAAAAGCTTTGGGTTCTACATAACATAAACACCAAAGTTATCTAGGTTTTAAATGGATAAACGAAAAAGGTCGATGAATCGATGAAAACAAGTAAAAAAGATCAAAAAATGCAAAAACGAACAGATTTTTCGTCCCTAATTTTTCATTTATATTTATAGATTATGGAAAAAGATATTTTAAAATTTTTAATTTTCCAATTAGAAAAAAATATAATGTCTCATCCAAGATTATAACCTAAGTTAACACAGCCTCAGGAAGTGCTTTTACCGTTGTGCTATACAGATAAATGTGGGAAGTAACTGAACATTCGGAAGTAGTTGAAAAAAAGTTCACAAATGGAAAACGAAATATGTGACAAAGAAATAAATGGAAGATGGAACAAAAAGACTAGTGAGTTAATAAAAACGAACTGAAAATGATTTAATTAAAAAAAATAGGGGGAATAATAAAAAACCTATAATTTAATAAAGAAATTCGAAGAAATTCCGAGAAATTTGAAGAAATTTAAGTTATCAGCGGGTTGGGGCCCCAGCCCAGCCTGCGTGGTTTCTATGAATCAGTTTTTAAGTAAACTGTAAGCCTACCTTATACAAATACAAGACTGTTTATCTTCTTCATAAAAATTGACACTAGTCTAGTTTTTCTTTCTCTAAAGCCAAATATTTAGTGATTGCCCTTTTCTGAAGAAAACTTGCTAAATTCACAAGCAGTACCCTTAAATCCTTTATTTTTTACTATTTCCAAATATCATAGCCCCTTTTCTGAAAATACACCCACCCCCCTGATGGTCCAGGACATAGCCCTATGTTTATATTTAAAAAATCAACCAAAAAAACTCTTACTTTACAATATGAAAGAATACGAAAGAATATAACAAGAAAGGATGTCATCACAATATTCAACACAACGCTGAAATGTATTTATACAGTAATATATGGGACTTCAGATGGGGAGGGGGCATATTGTTAAAAAGTGACCATGATACTAGGAAAGTCTACTATAAAATCGAAAATTCCGGCTCAACTAACCCACCCCCTCCTCAATGCGTGGATATAGCCTTGGTTATAACAAAAAAATGGCCCATTTTTACAGTTTTATATACATTTTGTTAATATCAACTGTTCATAATTCCAAATAAAAAGAACAAGTTTTGTATATAACCTGATATTATGTCCAACCAATCAGAAGGGGGGGGGAGGGGAGATTGTTTCCCAAAGAATAATACATATATCATATTATAATCACATATTTAAAAAGTAATCATAAAGAAAATAGCTTCTATTATCATTTACCTGTTTTCATTATAAATTTTTCTTCCTGACTTCATCTAGCTCCTTCTCCATATAGTTTCAATATGACTGTTGACTGAACAAGATTCAAACTCAACTGATGAAATTGAAAGTTGGTGAGGTGACTAACTGACTATTGTCACTTGTCATTAAGCAAATAATAGTCTTATGCTCATGAGAGAGAATGTTATCTTAACTTACTGTGCGAGTAAGCGAAGTGGGTATTTCCTCATCCTAATAGCTGAGTGATTGTGTGATAAGGTTAAATGACCGTGATGTGAAAGAATGTTGATACTCATGTCAGTGTAATTAAAATGGGAATATCGAATCTTTTCACTGGAGAAAAAATAGATTACTTAGAAAATGTGAAACTTACTCATCATTCAAAAGCAAAACATAATTGTAACAAAAATTCAAAAACGTAATAAAAATTTAACGTTTTTAGGACCGTAACGTAGAACGTACCGTTTTATTTGAAATGTACCAAAAATTGTACGAACGTAACCTTGGGGGCAACCCTGAGCACAAGAAATGCTATTTTATTAGCTGCTTTTAGAAGTTGCAGCTCAAACATAGTAAAATCCTTAATTTAAAGCTAAGATCAACAGCAAATGATTTCTGATTATTTACCAGCTATTTAAGTAAAATTGCTAAAAGGGAATAATCGCAAGGTTTGCTCATAAATCATCAATGCCATTAACCTCGATATTTGCATAGTCGTCCACTAAAAGAAAAAGATTTCATATAATGAACAAACTCGTCTCCGATCTTCTTCCCCATATTCTTTTTTTCAGGCTCAGTGGGTTCGAACACGGGTTTTTCTCGTCTAATGCATCTAGCATTTTCACAAAGCGGGTTCTTGAGGAAAACACGGGGTTGAAACTTTTCAGCCGAAAATGCTTGAAGCCGATGAATAGAATTTCCCTCTTAATTACTCGGACTTTCGGTCTTGGCTTTTTCTACAATTAGCCATACCTTGATGCCTACTGCAAAATACTTGATTTTCAATTCAAAATCAACTGTTTGGGATCCCTATGAACAAACTTCATGGGCTGTGAATTCAGGATGGTTAACCATTTTTGAATTTATCGCCAATGAACGCAGAAATCGGGTTTGAACCTGGTATTTCTACGGGCTCTAGGTTCAACGAACCCGGGTTCAAACATGGGGAGAACCCAGTAGCTGAAAACCCTTAGAAGCGGATTTGTGTTGAACCCGCAACCGTCAAAACGCTTTATGTAGAACTCAATTGTAACGCATGTTTGAACCTGGTGTCTAAAAACGAGGCTCATCTAAAAAAACAAATCTCGCCACTCCTACCACAGGAAGAAAGGAAGAAAACGCTTTACATGGTATTTATTCTCTAGTTGAAATGGAAATAAACAAAATTCCCTACCTTGTTATAGTTTGTTCGTGAGGTTTTCTACGTAAAAATTCTATTTAGGGGCTTTTATATCAGAGAAAATTGTTATGAGAGGTAAATACAACACAATGGAAACTTCCTGCAAACACAAAATAGATCACAGGAAGGTATTCTGAAGTAACTAACTTAAGATAGTTTATCATTCTCCACTTACCCAAATGGCAAAGGTATAAATTTAGAATTGGTACTCCTGATAAAGAGACATGCTAAGAAAACAATTCTTACTTTAAAATATGTAGGCTACAATGATCCTAGTTAACATATTATCTGAAGGGAGAACCTTTATTATCAAGTCTCTCCTTCTTTTTCCAACTTAAAAGAAAAAATTTCAATTTTCTCCATGCTAAAATGCAATGCATAAATCTTCAGAAATTGCTGCTATAAATTGCCAAATAAATTGTTCTATAGATAGTGTTCATCCTGGTTGTTGTTAATTCTGTTTTTTTTGTTTTTTTTTTTAATGAGCAGTGCCTCCAGATCAATTCAGCTGTGATAGACTGGCTAATGAATTTCCTCACCAACCACAAGGAGAAAGTCTGCTTATTCAAGATGTGTGGCCAGCCAATCTACTCCCATGAGGCCATGGTAATGAGCAGAGTACCACAGGGAACTGTACTAGGCCCAACCCTTTTCTTGATGTACATCAATGACATTTTCAATCATGTAGATAATAGTATACATTTGTTTGCTGATGATGCCAAACTGTTTGACATTGCAGATCCACAGACCATCTAATGTGACATAGACAGGCTACAGGATTGGACTCAAGACTGGCTCCATCAATTCAATACAATCAAATGCTGTATTTTGCACCTTGGACCTAACAACCCAATGGCTACCTACTCAATTTACAATCCCATCACAAAACAAGGGAGTATCTAGAGAATAGAGAAGAACAAAAGGACCTTGGTGTCATCATTGATGACAAGTTGGTTCCACAGCCATGTCCAGCATGTTGTTTCCCATGCAAATTCCAGCCTTGGCTTATTAAAACAGACCATCAGTAGCCGAGAGGCAACAATATTCATAAAATTATATAAAGCTCTTGCCAGACCCCATCTTGATTTTGGCATTTGCCTTGCAGGTCCTTCTTATTGGCAAGATGTAAGGCTCATTGAAAATGTTCAGAGGCAAGCAACAAAGTGCATGAAAAGCCTAAAATCAACTTCATATGAGGACCATCTCAAGCAACTTAAGCTATCTACCCTTGTCTACAGACACATGCATAGCAATATGATGCTGACTTACAAACTTCAAGAAGAAAACTCTACCATCTTTAGCAGCAGTCATAGCACAAGCCATCATTACACAAGAGGACACTCCAAGAAGCTCCTGATTGAGAACCTGTCAAATATACTTCTCAAGAAGAGTCATAAACCATTGGAATCAATTGAAGGACTCAACTGTCAGCACTCCCTCCATCCAGTCATTCAAATGCCACCTTGACAAGGAGTGGGGGAAGAGGCAGTGGAGGTTCAATTGGGAGTTGTTGACTCAAGAGCACTACAGGTCCAGAGGATCTTAAGGCTCTCAAATGGATTAAGGTGAGTGGCAAAAATACAAAATATTAATACAACCTAACCTCAATTCAAAATCAACAGACTCAGGTGGAAACTCATTCATTGAATTTGGCTGGGATGAAGCCTATCTATAAAAGCAATTTAGGCCTATAGCAGCAATTTCAAAAGATTTACACATTGCATTTCTAGGGTGAAGAAAATTGAATTTTTTTCTTTTAAGTTGGAAAAAGAAGGAAAAAAGAGGAAAGACTTGATGATAAAGGCTCTCCCCTTGGATAATATGTTAACTAGGATCATTATACATATTTTAAAGTAAGAATTGTTTTCTTAACATGTCTGCTTATCAGGAGTACCAATTCTAAATTTTTACCATGGTAAATACTTAATGTTGGAGTTTTTTTTCTATCTTGGAAAGTAGGCTAGTTGAGTTAGGTGAATGCAACTTTCAGGTAGGCTATCTAGGATCTTCAATGTGATTGTAAAAGAATTGGTAAATTTCTTAGTGACCCTATGGTTTAGCTAGGATGAAAGTGAAAACATCATCTGATATCTTTTTTATGCTCTTTCATAATTCAAGAATTGCTTCTGGGGCTAATTGCATCTTGTGCCCTTAAAGGGGCCCTGAGGGTATTTTATATGAATAATGAAAGAGCATAAACAAAGCATCAAATGATGTTTTCACTTCCATCCTAGCTAAATTATATGGCCAACTGCAAATTTACCATGAAATTTACCCACCCAACCCCCCTAATGTGCAAATATATGCCTGAATTGTTGACAGCAAAGTTTTGAATTCCAAAATTCAGTGCTATATTTGTAGACAGCATTTGAAAAACTTGAAATGGCAGGAAAATATTTATATTTGAGTTGCCTAATAAATGAGGTTTAAATTGTTATAAATAGATATTTTTGGAATATATAACCTAACCTTAAATGCAACTAGCCCCAGAAGCAATTCTTGAATTATCAAAGAGCTTAAAAAAGGCATCAAATGATGTTTTCACTTTCATCCTAGCTGAATTATAGGGCCACCTAAAAATTCACCAAAGAATTTAAGATAAGATTTATTTCTGAAAAATGGCTATCACAAGCCCAAATAGGCCAAACTTACTCTTTTGCATCTATAAAACAAAGAAAAACAAAAAATTATAAAAGGGTCAATGTAAAATAAAAGAATGTCAAAAACAATTAACACTCAAAAATTAAAAGGTCAATGCCAAATCAGCAAAATATCAAAACAAAGAAAAACTCATAAAATTGAAAATAAAATAATTTAAACAAAAACAATTTAGTTACACAACCAAAAAAAAAAAATAGAAAGCTCAAAATTTGCAAAATGAAAGATTAAAAATATATAGTGAAAAGGGAGATAAAGAGGGGGGAGGAGGAGATTTACTGATTGAATATGTCAACTATGTAAGGGATGAAAGTTTTTCTATATCTTTCAGTGAAAACTTTTATTGGGGCAAGGAGAATGTGGGAGGTGGGGTTGAAGGGGTGAATATTGACTAGAGACAAAGAGTAGTTGTCAAAGGGTTATGAAGGGCATTGTTAGCAAAATGCAAGGAAATTTTTGCTCTCCTTTCCTTAAGGGTAACTAGATTGGCTCTCCAAAGAAGAGAAATATAAGGTGCTTAACCCTCATTAAAGATAATTCTTAGGCATGTTTCTTGGACTGCCTCTATTCTATCTGACAATTCAATGGAGATGCCAATGAGGACAGGCATACTCAATGGTTGGGCATACAAATGAAAAGAAAATCCTCAAACAATGCAATGTAGGACATTTAGATTTTTTAAGGAGTTTAAGGAGGAAAAATATGGCATTTGTATGTTTTAAAACATCATTAATATAGCAATCCCATTTTAAGTCACTTGAGATGGTAATACCCAGTAATTTCATAGTGGTGACAGATATTTCAGGGGGGATCAGGCAGGAGAAAGAAGGGGGAGTTTTAAGGAAATTAATAGTTAAAACCATTGACTTTAAGGGGTTGACTCTCATATTATTAGCAACAGCTTTGTCTTAAATCAATTCCAAGATGTCCATTGGGCTACTTTTTAAATTTTTGAAACATATCTCTAAAACAGTCAGATCATAAACAAATTTCCTTCTATCTGGGAAATAGACACCAAGGTTGTTTATCATTGCAAGAAATAAAATTGACCCTAAGAGGTTTCCCTGGGGCATGCCATTATAGATTAGGAGGGGATCAGAATATACATTCAGGTATTTGACAACTTGCATTCTATTAGAAAGGAAATGATGTAATTATTTGAATTAAAAAGGGGTCAACTTGAAAGTCATTGAATAGTTTTTCTACCAATGTATTGTGGTTGATTAAAACAAAAGCTTTTTTCAAGTCCACTGCAATAACATTGAACCAGGTATTTGGTTTTTCAAGTGTGTTATGTATTATGTCCTTAAGGTGAACAAAATAGTAGGTGGTAGATATAGAGCATAAGTTTCCAAATTGTCTTTGGTCAACATTTGGGATTATCTTTACTTTCAACCACTCAGCTAAAAAAGTTTCATATAACTTGGGAAAAACTGGAGTAAGAGTAATAGGCTGGATACCATTAAAATCTTGCTTATTACCTTTCTTTTTCATAGGAGTAATAGAACCTAATTTCCAACAATTTAGGAACTTACCAGTAGAGGTGATTTCATCAAAAAGTAAGGATAAAGGTTCTGAAAGATTGTCAGTGAGGCTTTAATTAGTACAATTGGGATGTCTAGTGGACAAGTACTGCACTTTTTAATGTTCTTAATTTTTGTCTCCACATCTGAGGGCAAAATAACAGGAAAATTTACAGAGCACAAGTCATAAGGAGTGTCAAATGAGAGGGGAGAGAGGCTCTGAACTATAGAGGAAAGAAATTTGTTCAGATCATTGGCTGTAACTGAGGGCTCTTGGAAATGAAAATCTATAATATTATGGGTTTTTCCACAATTTTTTTTCAATATTAAAATTTCAGTCCTGTTTGTTATTGTCATTATTATTATCCTTTTATTTTCCTCATAAATGCAGATATTGAAGAGCAGTACATAAAGAGAGAAAAAATTGATAAATTAAACAAAAACTTACCAAGTTTGAAGTTTGATTGTAATTCTACTCCAAAGAAGGAGTGCCAGCATAGCTGAGAGTTCAACTGAGATAGACCTGTGCAATCACCTTGATTGACCAAAACAACACTAGTATTTTAAAGTCATTATAATATGTGGTGGTTAAGCTCATGATGAAATGCTGAGAGTTCAATGGGAAGGAAAATTGGGAGGGCAGTTGAACTCTCAGCTAGGCTGGCACTCCTTCTTTGGAGTAGAATTACAATCAAACTTCAAACTTGGTAAGTTTTGAAGTTCAGCATGAGCTATACCAACACTTAATGATGAGTAATAGCCCTATTCATTAAAAGAGGCTGTACAAAAATTCATTTATAGCAAGATAATTCAAATGTAACAAATTACAGTGAATAGATACAAAAGACAGATAACTGCTGACCACTTTCAATTGGTTTATTATAAAACCTTGCAAATGTTTTGGCATTTGCCCAGCCTACATATTTTACGATTTGATCTACATCAATTCCTCTTGCTTTAAGGTGGGACGTTGAGGCAGACCGTGTGCTATGAGCACCATAAACACTGATATCTATACCTGCAAGAAATAAACCTTCTTTTATCCATCTAGAAATAGATGACTTGGACGCAGCAGTATGAGGCTTATGATATTTAAGAAAAAGTGCATTGTTTCTATTTGGATATGATGTCATTCTAATGTACCTAGCTAGGTGCGTTGCTGGACACAGGGATGACTCTTGAAAAGGCTGAAATTTAACTACTGATTTGTGGTTGCCCGGTTTCAATGTTTTTAACAACACATTGATTTGAAAATCAAAACTTCCATCATCATTATGTACCATATTACTAAGTGATAAACTAGTCAAAAACTGAACTCTTTCACAAGCTGATAAAATCAATAAAACTGCTAATTTTTGTGTTAGTGTCTTTAATTGAAGATTTTCAATATCCCAAGCTGGCAGTCTAAAGAGATTGAATACACATTTTACATCCCAAATACTTGAAATCTTGGGTAGACTAGGCCTTCTATTAAATACACCTCTCATAAACTTCTTGGTGATGTGGTTACTGCCTAACTGAAGGCTTGGTATAATTGCCAATAAAGCACTCCTTGCAGTATTAATAGCACTGTATCCAACACCTGAGTTAAAAAGTTCCTTAAGAAATGTCAAAGTCTCCGGTAGAGTTGCCTCCAAGGCCTAGATTGTGTTTCTTCCACAAAAGTCAATCCATTTTTCAATGTAAATTTTGTACTGGCACTTAGTCAAATCCTGCCATCCATCCATGATAATATTGACTGTGGAGGCAGAATATCCTTGGTGGTGAAGCCCTTGCAGGAGACAACACAAGCTGCTAGGCATAACATCTTGGACAATGGATGGTGCAAGGTCGGTTTCTGTGGGAGAGACAAAGTAAAAATATCATTTGGTAGAAATATTGGACTTCCTATTAAAAGCTTTAATAGTAAGGGATACCATACTTGTGTGGTCCAATTTGGAAAGATCAAAATACCAGTGGCCTGATCTGTTTCCACCTTCTGAAGGGTCCTCAGAAGTAAACTGAATGGGGGGAATGCATAAAAGAAATAATGCTTCCAATTCATTGCAAATGCATCTACAAAAAACATTCTGGATCTGGTTTCCAAGAAACAAATGGTTTAATCTGAAAATTTAATCTAGTCGCAAACAAATCAATATCTATTGACTGACATACCAAAAAATTCAAAATAGTAAATATTTCAGAATCCAATTTCCATTCCTTTTCATTATCAAATTTTTGTGATGCTTTATCCATGATATTAGCAACCCTAGATATTAGCAACCCAACCTAGTTTTGACACATCACTACACAAATATTTGTCAATTGATCTAGATTCAATTGCTTTAGAAGCATGATTGGCAATATCCAACCACCATTGTAGTTCCGAATTTACATCGGATGTTAAAATTATCCTTGCCGCAAAATCACCCTTCGCGTACCTTAATGCTTGAGTTTTCAACGATTCCGCTTTTCGGTAATATAAAGGCCCTAATTCTACTGCTGGAAATGTTGAAACAAGAACGCCAAGAGTTTCGGCCAATTCTTGAATCGTAGTCAATTTTTGACTAAGAATTTTTGAAACCAAATGTATAACTTTTTTAATTTTTCTTTCCGGCAGGAAAATACGCATTGATCGCGAATCTAACAAAAAGCCCAGAAATTCTATTTGTTGGCTTGGAATGAGAACTGACTTTCCCAGGTTGATCACAAACCCCAGCTCTGACAGTAGTTTTGCTGTTTCATAGACATTGTTTTGACATTCTAAATATGATTTTCCCAGAAGAAGAGACTAGTCTAAATACACAACTGACAAATACCCTTTTCTTTGAAGCAGAGAGATAACAGGTTTCATAAGTTTCGTAAGAACCCTTGGAGCAGATGATAAGCCATTTGGCATTGAAGTGAACGCATAACAAAGGTCAACTTGAAAACAAAGCCACATTTGATCATCAAAATGAACAGGGCATGAATAATAAAAATCAACTAGGTCAATAGAGGCCATATAACAATTTTTTGTCATCAAAAGAACTGCAGAATGAACACTGTCCATTTTAAAATGGTAATATTTAATGTTTTCATTTAAATTTTTAAGGTTAAGAATAAACCGAGTAGACCCATCTTTCTTTGGGACTGTAAAAATGGGAGAAATACAACATATTTCCTTTATTCTGAAGTTGGGTACTTCAACAATAACACCATTATGCAATAAAATATCAACTTCTTTTCTTATAGCCTGTAATTCTTCAAACATAAAACTTTTTTTTTTTTTTTTCAAAGCTTTTAGTGGTGTTTTCTCAAATTCAATCTTATAGCCTGAGGCTACAATATTCAAAATATTCTAATCACTGATTGACTGCCATTTTGAGATGTACTTGCTAATTCTCCCAGCTTTAAAGTTATCAGCCAAAGTTTGTGACTGCCTATTGAAATTAATAACAAAATCATAAAAATCAAGGGCAGGGTATGTTAAATAGTACATACCAGCTATTTGCAATCCCTTTTCTGGAAATTCTGGAATTCGGACCTCTCTTGACGGTCCTGGCCCTGCCTTCTGTGACAATTTGGATGGGGGGCCTTGTTCTGCCATCAGCAATAACGGTAGGCCCCCTCACCCCCTGGCACGTTTTTTGGTTTTCCAAAAGATTTTTTCAAATCCGCCACGGATTTAGCTTTAGACGTTGTTTTGGCAATATATTTGCCAAAAAGATACTCTGTGACTTTGACTTCAGGAGCACATAAAGCTGATGCTACAGTGGGATCTGGGCTCAATTCGAATTTCATTGCATGACGTCTTTTTAAACTTAGATCATAATTGGTGAGGCCAAGCATGTGAACTGCATCTGTAAGGTTTTTGATAACCTTTTCTTTAATATGCTCATTTTCTAGCTCAAGAATCGCATTTGCTGCCTCTAAAACACAAAATGTTGAGTGAGCAATTGTCCGCTGCACTTGAAGTGCCTTAGCATCCCTCTGTTTAGCCTGTGATGAGAGAATAGCCCAAATTTCACTATTCACCTTTGGAGGAACAATTTTTCTGGTATTTGCAGGCCTAGGGTGGTGCTCAAATAACTCTTTTATTTTCACTATTTCTAAAGGCTCAGAAAAAGCTCTATTTGCAACTTTGGCAAGTTTCTTATGGATCTTGGGACCCACTTTGGTACCAGAACATTCTTCAGAAATCTGTTTGAATTGAGCATCATTTGACGTGTTTTCTTTTAATCTTTTACCTTTGTGCTTTTCTGGAGAAGCCTTCTGCTTTGTGTCATGGATTTTTGTGGGGCTCCGAGAGCAAGATTTTTCGTTCCTAGAACTAATTTCAGGGCTCCAAGAGCCATACCGAGCACGAGTTTGAAACTCTGGGCTCCGAGAGCCATTTGTTTGATTGCTATCACTCTCACTTGAGAGTATTCTGCAACGTGAATGAGCTTTATATTGCCTTCCATGCCTCTCACAATCATAATCTTCATCGACTAAATTGTCCAACAATCCAATCACTATCTCACTATCACTCATTATTTAATTTGGTCCAAATCAAAGTGAATGCTAACGTCAACTGGTGTTGTTTTGGTCAATCAAGGCAATTGCACAGGTATATCTCAGTTGAACTCGAAGGCAGAGCTAAGGCTCTCCTTTTGGAGTAGAATTATAATCAAATCACTTTAAAGTAACAGATTCAAATCAAATACTTTATAATAAATTACTAAAGTAGGCCTATAATGATGTACATGCAAATTTCCAGTTTTTTTCAAAAAGAGGAAAAAGACTTTTTTAAATTCTAGACAAGCTACCTTTTGCTATCTTGAAAAGTGGTTAGGTTAGGAAAATGAAACTTTCAGCAACAAATTCAGGGGCAAAACCATACTCCAGGAAGGTGTCGTCAAGCTACTATGTTAATGCTCTTCTGATTTCTAAGTCTTATAGATTTGCCTACTTCATAGGTCTGTAGGCTACATGTAGATAAAACAACATTATAACTTAGTTTTCAGTTTCTTTTTTTCTGGTTTTAGTTTTAAAAATGCAATTCCTGTTATTTAAGTAGAATTTGAAGCCATATAAACGTTTTTTTTCTAAATTTAGAAAATCTATTTGCAGATCTTTGAAACCTCATAAATTGGCATTTATTGAAGCTTTGAAGCTGAATATATTTTTCTTATACTTCATTTAAGCAGAAGATCTGTCTTGCAAGGTTTCACTTTTATTACATAGAGATTTTTAAAGGTCATGTAGATCCATCAGTTTACAAGATAGCTCAAAGTAGTTCATCTAGAATTTTATTAAAGATTCTGGTAAAGGTCTAGATTAAGGGCTATTGAGAAGGAAACATGTTAAGAAAGCAATTCTTACTTCATAGCCTAATATGCAGAATAAATATAGTTAACACATTTTGACTACAGCTCCACTATACTTTACACCCAATCCACTCTCCCTAATGTATAAAGGTATAATTCAAATTATATATTTCTTGTACATTCCACCAATGCATCTCTCTTGTTTCAACTCATGTACCAATATATCAACTATGGCAAAACAAGAACCAGAAAAACAAGAGTGATTCTGCATATTATGAAGTAAGAATTGTTTTCTTAACATTATTTCTTCTCAGTAGTCCCCTAATCTAGATTTTTACCAAGATTCATGTCCCATAAATAATTCGTAGCTTCATCCATACAGGATCTGTTGTGCTCCAGGTCAATGGTGGCAAAATTTCATCATTGTGTTAGGGCCCAGTGACACGCCATAAGACAGGTCTGCAGGAGAGATGCAATTTAAGCCCAAAGCAGCATCAGCCTCCTATCAAGACACTCATTATGATGAAGTTGGCATCAGTTGGTAGTTCAGTGGGATGGACAGTCCCACTCATATTTCCATGGCTTGTCATTGTATTCCTTGTCCAGTCTGGACTTGAAGGATACAGCCATGGGTGCAGTTGCCATTTCAGCTTGAAGGCTAATCCAATTGTTGAAAACACGCTCAGAGAATAAGTGTTGCCATATTTGTGTATTGACTGAACAGTTTGACAGCGTTTGTGAGTGTCCTCTTGTATGGTGCTGACTTGAATGTTTGGTAAAAAGGGGGTTATTTGGTTGTGCGTTATACTTGTAGGTCAGCATCATATCACAACAGTGGCATCTGAAGATGAGTGTTGGCAGCTGCATGCATTCCAGTCTCTTTTTGTATGGGAGATCTTGTAGGCCAGCTATGCACTTTGTGGCATGCCTCTGAACTCCTTTGATTAGACTGGTATCATTCTTATAGGAAGGGGAGGTGAGACATGTACCAAAATCCAAAACAGGCCTAACTATAGCCTTATAGGGAAAGACTGTATGGGAACAGCTGGTTATGGTGCATTTGAGGAGACTGAGGCTTGAATTTGCTTTTGAAACTGCTTGTTGCCAGTGGCCATGGAACTTCAATTGTTCATCTATCAGCACTCCTAGATCTCTTTCTTTGGGAATTGTCTTTAGTACTAAGTCAGCCAGTGAATTGGGATTGGACATGTTGTACTGGTGATGGGGGTTGTTGCTTCAAAAGTGAAGGACACTGCACTTTGATGTGTTGAATTTGAGTAGCCAATCTTGTGCCCATGTTTGGATTTTATGAAGGTTACACTGCATACTTTGTTGATTTGCAAGCCCAAAAAGCTTGGAGTCATCAGCATAGAGAGTGATGTTGTTTTCTGTTCCATTCACCATACTGTTGATGTATATGAGGAATAGGGTAGTGCCCAAAACAGTACCTTGGGGAACTCTGCTTACAACATCACATGGTTTGGAGAAAACCTTGTTGCCATTAGGTGTGAAGATTTGAACCTGCTGAGTCTGACCAGTCAGAAAGTGCATGACCCAAGCAATCATGTCCGCGTGGGTACCTGCTGCCAAAAGTTTCAATCTGAGACAGTTGTGTGGTACCTTGTCAAAAGCCTTGGGTAGGTCCTGTAAAATCAGGCCCACAGGGATTCCTTTCTCCAGTTGATCTGTTATGATGCTGTATATCTCAAGGAGATTGGTCTCAACCAATTTTCCTGGCTGAAAGCCATGCTAGTTGGCAGAAAGTATATTATTGGTATGGAGATGTGTCAGAATCTCACCATTCACAATCCACTCAAGGGTTTTTGCCACTGCTGAGGTCAGAGTGATGGGTCTGTAGTTTTTGGCTTTGGTGCAGTCACCTTTCTTGAGTATTGGGGTGAATGGGTCAGCTTCCAGTCTATGGGTACCTTTTTGGAGTCAAGCAACAGTTGGAATATATTGCATAATGGTTGTGCAATTTCTTTGGCAAGCTCCTTCAATAGTCTTGGGTGCAAGTTATCAGGACCAGTGGACTTGTTGATGTCTAGTGCTTCATATTGAAGCGCTCAAGCAGATCTTTAATCCTATGCCTGTGGTACTTTCAAGAATGTATTATGAGTGCTTTAGAGGGAAAACTAAGTGAAATTTAAGGTATTTGAAATACTCACATTAATTTGAGAATAAAAAGAAGGCCAAAAATGTGTTAAAAATTACAGCTGGAAAACTGACCAAAGGGATAGCCATCAACTGATAAAACCTAGCTAATTTGTCTTTTCTCTAGCAGCCACACAGATGAATAAGAGAACCAAAAGTGTTTTTTGGATCTTGCCTCTAGGCAAAATGACTTATTAAATGAGGTGAGACTCTTATAGTAGGAGAATACAGAACATCTAGGTCTATCACCAAATCCAAAGTATAGAATGTCTAACCATTACTAAAATCCCAGGGGAAGAACCAAGGGGACCATTTATTGCAAAATATTGAGATTTTGCAGCATTAATTTCCAGAACTTTTTTCTTAACTCATTCAGTAAAATCTTAAAATTTTCAGTTAATTCTGCTTTAGTCTAACTATGCAAAGTAATGTCATCAGCATATGTCAAATAACTAATCTCAACTGCTAAATAGGTAAGTGAGATTTTTAAAGAAGCAAAACAACCTTTCAAACATAAATTAAAAATTGGAGGTTTTTTTAGACTAAAGTTTCATTTGCAGAAATCTGAGATCACAAAGCAATATAGATTTTAAGATCAGAATATTATTAACAAGTAACCTTGGCTATATGGTAAACTGCATTTTAACAAGGAAAATAATGCTGAAGCATGCAAAAAAATTATCAAATGCCCCATAAATATCAATAGAAAAACAATATAATGGGCTTCCATTAACCCAAGAATAACTTATAATCTGAGAAAAGGTACTGCATGCATGATCACAACCCATACCTCTAGTGAAACCCAGCTAGTTGGAACCAAAATCAAGCAAAACAAATAAAGATTTTACACTAAGCTTAAACAACTTGCTTACCTGAAAACATTTAGTATTAGGCTGGAAAGAATCACATTTCATGCTTGGTTTTTCCATGTTTTGGAACTCGAGTTGCTATGTCTGTTTTAAAAGAAGTTTGGGTAAATATAGAGACCTTTCCATTATTGAGCTATGCATTAGGTGAACATACCACTCGATGCGTTTTTTTATGCTCTTTCTGATTATAGTAATTGCTATACTTAAAAAGTCAATTTTAAGCCCTTTATAGACCCCTCTAGAAGATACCCTTTTCTCTTATCAAACAGTTTGTGGTAATGAACTGTAAGTAAGGAGCGACCTGACTCAATGGTAACCAAAACTCTAAAAAACGGAATTTTGACACCAATAGATGCATAAAAAGAATCAGATTTTAATTCTGATTTCAAAAATATAAGTTTCATCAAGTTTAATCTTACCCATCAAAAGTTACAAGCCTGAGAAAATTTGGCTGATTTTCGAAAAAAGGGAGAAAGACCCCCTAAAAGTTATAGAACCTTAATGAAAATCACACCATCATATTCAGCGTATCAGAGAACCCTACTGTAGAGGTTTCAAGCTCCTATCTACAAAAATGTGGAAATTTCCATTTTTTTTGCCAGAAGAAATATCACGGATGTGTGTTTATTTTTTTTTCCCAGGGGTAATCGTATTGACCCAGTGGTCCTAGAATATCGTAGGAGGACCCATTGGAACGGAAATTAAAAGTTCTAGTGCCGTTTTTAAGTGACAAAAAAATGGAGGGCAACTAGGCCCCCTCCCATGCTCATTTTTTTCTCAAAGTCACCCAATTAAAATTTTGAGATAGCCATTTTGTTCAGCATAGTCGAAAATCTAATAAATATGTCTTTAGGATGACTTAATCCCCCACAGTTCCCAGGGGAAGGGCTGCAAGTTATGAGCTTTGCCCATTGCTTACATATTGTATTGGTTATTGGGAAGTATGCAGACATTTACAGGAAGTATTTTTTTCTGGTGGGGGGGGGGGCTGGAGGAGGGCGTTACCTGGGAAAATCTTTCCATGGAGGATGTTTCTATGGGATAAGGGACATTTCTATGAAGGGGGCGCCGGATTTCCAAGCATTATTTAAAAAACGATCAGAAATTAAATAAAAAAAAACAAGTTTTTTCAACTGAAAGTAAGAAGCAACATTAGAACTTAAAACAAACAGAAATTATTACGTATATGAGGGGGTTCTCCCCCAAGTCAATACCTCGCTCTTTATGCTTTTTTTAGTGCTTTCAAAAGAGTTATCTATTCTATTTAAACAGCCTTTGTGATTCAGGTGTTTGTGAATTAAATTTTTTTTTTAACTTTTAACGTAAAGAGCGTGGTATTGCCTAAGGGGAGAACCCCCTCATATACGTAATAAAAAAAACAAGCAATACGGCTCAATAGTAATCAAAACTTTTAAAAACGGAATTTTGATGTCAATAAATGTATCAAAAGAATGGGCTTGTAACGCTGATTCTAAATATATAAATTTTATGAAGTTTAGTATTACTCATCAAAGGCTACGAGCCTGAGAAAATTTACCTGATTTTTTAAAGAGGGGGGAAACGTCCCCTACAAGTGAAAGAATTTTAATGAAAATCACACCGTCAGATTCAGCGTATCAAAAAACCCTATTACATAGGTTTCAAGCTCATATCTGCAAAAATCTTCAACTTTGTATTTTTTGCCAGAAGAAAAATATACGAATATAGAAGTTCGTTACGTAAGTTAATTTGTAAATTACGTCAGAACCAAATTTAGAGAAAGCCATTTAGAAAAAGAAAAGTAAAATTTTTATGCAAATTTTGTTTACTTATTCAATGACGGTGAGCCAAAATCAAAGCTGCATTAACTAAAAACCCATCAGAAATTAAATAAAAAAAACAAGTTTTTTAAACTGAAAGTAAGGAGCGACATTAAAACTTAAAACGAACAGAAATTATTCCGTATATGAAAAGGGCTGTCCCCTCCTCAAAGCCTCGCTCTTTACGCTAAATTTTGACTCTGTCTCACAACTTTATTTTTTAAAACAGTAAAAAACTTTAGCGTAAAGAGCAAGGCGTTGAGGAGGGGACAGTCCCTTTCATATACGGAATAATTTCTGTTCGTTTTAAGTTTTAATGTCGCTCCTTACTTTCAGTTTAAAAAACTTTTTTTTTTTTTATTTAATTTCAGCTAGAAGAGGGTTAAAAATAACAATTCTTACTTCATATTATCCAGAATAATTGTAGCTAACACATTTCAACTATAGCTCCTCTATGCTTTACCCCCATCCTCCACTAATGTGCAAATATATAGCCCTCTATGCTTAAAGTATAGTTAAAATTTTATATTTCTTGTATGTTTTCTGGCTGTTGATCTCATCACAGTTGATTTTATTTATGGGTTGAGACACAGTTTGAAACAAGAATGACATATGGCAAAATGCAGCCTATAATAGGACAAAAACAACATCTTTAAGGGTCCATAAAGGGCTTAAAATTGAATTTCCAAGTAAAGCAAGTATTATGTTTGGAAAGAGCATAAAAGGGCAATAAGTGGTATGTTCACCTAATTCATAGCTCAATAATGGAAAGGTCTCCAGATTTACCAAAGTTTGTACTTGCCCAGCTAAAAGAACCAAATTAAAAAAAATAGTAGTTTGGCAAAAATGAAGCTGGGTTGATTTTTTAAGGATTAGAAAATATTCCATCATGATCTGGAGCATTCTTATTTTTAAGATTTTTAATGCTGAATCCAAATCAAAACTAGAAACAAGGAACTGTAGGGCCTAATGGCAAAAAACTCATCAAGCTCCTAAATCTGTGAAGGATAATCATTTAAAACAAACATTAAACTTCAAAAATGTTTAACCAACATCTTTACAGTTGAAGCCTTGTGGAAAACATAGATCGAATCCACCTTTTTGCATTTGTTTTTACAGTTCTCCAGAGTAATTGTTGGTCATTATCAGCATTCTTTGAAGCAATTTGTTTTAACTTATTTCTATGATGTCATAGCGCTCTTTGAAAAGCCACCTTACTACCTTTCAAATCATGGTAAGCAGGGAAATTTTATATAAAAATAAAGTATAGTTTTGGGAAAAGTATAGTTTGGGTATAGTTAGTTACCTGTATAGATATAGGTAACAATGAAAGTAAACGTGATAATATGATTAATAAAGTAAAATTCTAGTTTGGGGGCTTTTTGCTATCTTTGTAAGTAGTTGAGTTAGGTGAATTAAACTTTGAAAAGTGAAATCTTACAAAATGGATTTCCTGTTCAGACAAGGCTCAAGAAAAGTGGTTTAAGCCTCATACCATTGCTCAATCCCTATTTATAAGATTTTCAACATCTGTAAAAATAATTTTTTTTAATTTAGAAAAAACTCTTGATATGGCCTAATATTCTACTGGAACACCAGGAACTGTATTTTCAAAAACCAAAGCAGTACTTATATGGTATAGCACCTATTTTAAGTTTTCATCCATTGATGCACTATAGAATCAGGTTTCTTGGTTAGTTTCTTTCACCTTAGCATGAGATTAAATAAAAAAAAACTGTTTTTTTTTAACTGAAAGTAAGGAGCGACATTAAAACTTAAAACGAACAGAAATTATTCCATATATGAAAGGGGCTGTCCCCTCCTCAACGCCTCACTCTTTATGCTAAAGTTTTTTATTGTTTAAAAAAATATTTTTATTATGTATGTTAGGGGGTTTGCCCCCTAGTCAATACCTTGCTCTTTACGCTAAAGTTCAAATTTTGTTCCAATTCTTTAAGAATGACTCCTTAATCACAAAGGCTGTTATTTAGAATAAATAGCTCTTATGAAAGTACTAATAAAACTTTAGTGTAAAGAGCAAGGTATTGACTAGGGGGCAAACCCAATCATATATGTAATAATTTCTGTTTATTTTAAGTTTTGAAGTGCTCCTTACTTTCATTTGTTATTTAATTTCTGATTGTTTTTTAAAATAATGCTAGGAAATCTGGTGCCCCCTTCATAGCAATATCCCTTCCCCCATGAAAACTTCCTCCATGGAAAGATCCTCCCAAGTAACCCCCGACCCCCCTCCCCACTACCAGAAAAAAATTCCGCCTGAAAATGTCTGTATACTTCCCAATAACCAATACTATATCTAAACATTGGGCAAGGTTCATAACTTGCAGCCCTTCCCCTGGGGACTGTGGGGGATTAATAATCCTCAAAGACATATTTATTATATTTTTTGACCATTCTGAACAAAATGGCTATCTTAAAATTTTGATTGGGTGACTTTGGATAAAATGAGCATGGGAGGGGGCCTAGTCGCCCTCCATTTCTTTGGTCACTTAAAAAGGGCAGTAGAACTTTTAATTTTCGTTCAAATGAGCCCTCCCACGATACTCTAGGACCACTGGGTTGATACAATCACCCCTGGGAAAAAAACAACAACAAATAAATAGCATCCATTATCTTTCTTCTGGCAAAAAATACAAAATCCTACATATTTGCAGATAGGAGCTAGAAACCTTTACTTTAGGGTTCTCTGGGTGTGCGTGTTACTGAACCCCCATGTAACTGAACCACTGTGTAACTGAACCCCCGTATAACCAAACCACCATGCAACTGAACCCCCATATAACAAAACCCCATGCTACTGAACCCTCATGCAACTGAACCCCCATGTAACGAACCCCTGTGCAACTGAACCCTTGTGCTACTGAACCCTCATGCAACTCAACCACCATACTTACATTGGGTAAAACACAATAGGGTTATGAACCATAGTTATTTTACTATGGTATAGTTATTTAACCTTTAAACTGTTTTAAATAAAATGGCCGTCCCAAAATTTAGATTGGATGTATTTGGGGGAAAATTAGAGTGAGGTGGAAGCCCTCTGATCCCTTTTAACTCTGAAAAAGTACACTGGAAGTTTTGATTTCCAATCAAATGAGCCCCCCCCCCCCCAAAGTTCATACAAAATTTTTTCTACAAAAACCTTATGTGTTAGCAATGAGCAACTAGCTTAACTTACAGCCCTTGCCCCAGATGCTGCTGATGGGGTTGTTAACCCCAAAGGCATGGTTATTTGATCTTCAGACTATTTTGAACAAAATGTTTATTTTTATTTTGATTGGATGTATGTGGGGGGGGGGATGTCGGTTCAGAGGGAAAGGCTGATTTTCCTGTGATTACCTTTGATTCTTCAAAATTGAACTTGAACTTTCAATTTCCAATTGAATGAGCCTCCTTCAAAGTTTTTACAATCATCCCTTCTATAAAAACCTTAAATTTTAACAATTGGTAACTTGCAGTAACATACAGATTGCTGATACAGGTGTATCAGCAGTTTTTTGGAATTAAACTATTAAACTAGCACTATTAAGGCTACGCGTATCAAGTTGAAAATTTGACAGAATGAGGTATTTGAGGTGGAACTTGAACTAAATCAAAAGACACTATGTGCATGCAGATTTTCAAAATGGCATATCTCAAAAAGGGATTTGTGTATTAAGTTGGAACTTTCAGAGAGTGCTTAAAGGGAAGGTCAGTCACCAAAAGGAAATATGTGCACGCTCAGACCTGGATTTAACACAAGGTCCCTAGGCCCGGACCTAGAAGCGCATAATGCTAGCGGGAGCAATAAATTATCACTGAGTAATTTTTTCCTGACAAAAACAGGACTGATGTGATTTATTGTTGCCAGGTGCACTCTGCTGCCATGTTGCGTATTCACAGAAAAGTGACTTTAAAACAACACAGGAATTCCATGGTCACTTATAAACTGTCATATGTCTCCCAAGAATGGTAGCTGAGAGTATTACCCCTCTCTTTCATCACTTTTTGCTCATCAGTTGTGTTCTGTTAACATACAGTTACATGGTTACACACAGTTACAGTTACATGGGGGTTCAGTTACATGGGGGTTCAGTTACATGGGGGTTAGTTAAATGGGGTTGAGTTGCACAAGGGTTCAGTTAAAGGGGGTTCAGTTGCATGAGGGTTCAGTTGCATGAGGGTTCAGTAGCACAAGGGTTCAGTTGCATGGGGGTTTTGTTATACGGGTATTCAGTTGCATGGGGGCTCAGCTACACAGGGGTTTAGTTAAATGGGGTTGAGTTGCATGGGGGTTAAGTTGCACAAGGGTTCAGTTGCACGAGGGTTCAGTAGCACAAGGGTTCAGTTGCACAGGGGTTCAGTTGCATGGGGGTTCTGTTATACGGAGCTTCAGTTACAGGGTTTCAGTTGCTTGGGGTTCAGTTACGCAAGGATTCAGTTAGAATGGAACCGTTTCTCTGATGTGCTGAATCAGATGGTGTGATTTTCATTAAGGTTCTATGACTTTTAGGGGGTGCTTCCCCCTTTTTTCGAAATTAAGATAAATTTTCTCAGGTGCGTAACTTTTGATTGATAGGATTAAACTTGATAAAACTTATATATTTGAGATCAGCATAAAAATCTGATTCTTTTGATGTATATATTGATATCAAAATTCTGTTTTTTAGAGTTTTGGTTACTATTGAGCCAGGTTGCTACTTACTTACAGTTTGCTACCACAAACTGTTGGACAAAGACAAGTGACAGAACTAGATGGGAAATATATAATCTGGGCTATATATTTGCACATTAGGGGGATTAGGGTAAAGTATTTGGACAGTGTGAAGTTAGAAAATAATGCTTACTTCATAATATGCAGAATAATTGTGCCTAGCACATTTTGCATGCCAACCTGCTAAATTTAATGGGGTTAAGTATAGCAGGTCAGTGTGGTGGGGGTGGGGTTTGCATGCCCCACCCCACCCCCTGATGTGCAAATATATAGCCCAAAGTTGTTTCTAAAGTATTATATTTTTGTCATATTTCATTAGGATTAATCGGAGAAACAGGTTCTACTTAGATAAAGAACTTAACATAGGCACTGTAACAGATAAGTACCACCAAAGCCATTGCAAAAGAGATTGAAAACTCAAAATTATGGCAAAACATAATTCATCAGAATTCAGATAGGTATATAGCTATCATGTATACCTTTCAGATTGCATACCTGTCATGTATACTCATAGACTCATTTATTTTATAAACAACTATCATAGCTGTGGCCGGAGCCGTGACTAAATGGTGCTGTTTAGTACATTGCATAAAACTGGTCACTGGCGGTTTAAATAACTGACAAAAAAAGGCACAAATGAATTGCTATGATGGGTTGTTCAACACTTTGGCAGCACTAGTTGGTTTTTATGGTGGGCGTTGGCAGTGATAGGCACAGGTGGAGGAAGCAGCGAACGGTGTTTCTGGGACAAAAGAAGGGACTGCCCCAAATTGCACATCAACTGCAAGCACCTATCACGCAACTTTGACAGTCGTAAGGTACTAAGGGCAGCCTCATAAGAGCTATATTTCAGGCCTAGTATCACTTTCACTGCCTGTTTTTGAATAGCCTCCAGATATTCACTTAGGTGGTCAATATTATGAGCCTGAGGGCCCCACACAGGAAACGTATATTCTAGGATAGGGCGCACATATGGGACGTAAATTGTCTTCAGCTGACTTTGTGAGAAACCCAGTCAGTGCAAGGTAATTAGTGACTGTAGTGTGCAACTATCTTTTTTCACCAGACCAGCAATGTGCGCGCTAAATGAACAGTTGACACTGAAAGTAACCCCAAGAATCACTGAGGTTGAGGCGGTAGGGTACAATGGATCTGGGCATGAGAGGTCGCGCTTAAGTGGATTAAACCGCGTGACTTTTGTTTTATTCACATTAAGCTGGATGTCATCAATGCTACACTGCTCAAGAAAGGATTTTCTGATCTCACTGCTGAACTGGGGATACATGTCTCAAGATATTTCAGAAGTAGGGAGATATCGTCCACGTATTTGAATCTGTCTTCAAACTCGAGGATAATGTAGTTAATTACCGCTAAAAATAAAAGAACTTCCAGCTTAGTGCCTTGCAGCACGCCACATGTCAGTTCAGCCTACTCAGAGTTTAAGTCACTTGGGAAGAGGGCATAGTCACACTGGTAGCAGTTACACAGAAAGTCAACAACTAAGAGCAAAATATGCTTCCTAGCACCCATCTTTTTGAGATTATTTGCTGCTGTATAATGGCGGATCAAGTCAAATGCCTTACAATAATTGACTAAAAGCAGGTCAACAAGGCTACTGCCTTTGTCCAATCACTCGGTAATCAGGTGGTAGAGACGTACTAGATAATGCATTGTACTACTCCCTTTCAAGCAGCTGTACTGAAACGGATCAAGGGCTGGGTGAACTTGGGCAATGAGCTCTCTATAAATAAAGGATTCGATCACTTTAGCCATATTAGGCGTAATAGAACAATCAGACAAAGCTGATCACAGGATTTTGGGTCTTTGACTTTGGGTAAGACGTGAACGTAGGCTTTTTTCCAAGAACTTGGGAATTTGTGCTCCTTGAACAACTGATTGATCACTGATGAGAGTGGTTTTGCTAGAAACATAGAATATTCTCTTAAAAGTTTAACTGGCAATTCTCCTGGATAAGATGCACAGTTGCTTTTCAACTTTTGAAGTTCTTTATACACCGGGAACTCAAGATACCTCAATGATTGTATCTTCAGAGATGTCAGCAATGAGGGCTTCGATTTCAGCTTTGGTGAAGGACGGGTGAGTAGTACAGATTGAAGTGAAAAAGGCATTCACTTCAACTGATTTTATCAGCGTTCTGTCATCTTTCTGTATCTTAACATCACTGGTGGTACGTTTACTGGTAAGACGCTTGACTTCAGAATGCCACTCGCGGGGCTCACCTTGAAGGAGAGGCGAGACTTTGTCAACGTACCGTTTCTGCGCTGCTCATAACAGTTTAACAATGCGGTTACAAAGTTTGTTTGCTTGAACAATATCACCACCGGGATGTAACTGGCAGCAAGTTAAGACAAGCATCTTGAGATCTAAAAATCTTCTAAGTCCTTGAAATCAGAAGAGGGTAAATATTGTAGTTTGGCAATATCTTCTCAGGGTGTATTTTTGAACCTGGACTCATTCTTGAAAGTTTCATTCACCTAACTCAAGTGCTTTTTAAGATAGTAAGAAGCCCTTAAACTAGAATTTTACCATTAATAAAAACATACTGCATGGCCTATTATAAAGTAAGAATTTTTTTGTTTGTGTTTTTTTTTAAGTCATGTGCAAACCTATATCCTAGGGCAATATACAGGACCATAGGGGAAGGGGGGGGGATTTTCGTATGATATAATTATTATAGTCTATTTGAAAAGACCATAGTCTATTTGAAAAAAAGACTTCAAGTAGTGCATTCGTCTTGTCCCTATCTCAGTTATGGTATGAAATCTCATCTATATATTTACCAGCTAAAGCTATAGTTTAGGGCAGAAATTACACGAGGAATAAGAAATATGGTATTTGGTCCTTCGTCCAATGCTCTTGGCAAATATATTAATTGCTGCTGTCACTATTACATCCTAGCCTCCCATTCACTTATTTGGTCATTAGAAAAAAAATGGTTTCACACTATAACTTTACTGGCTAATGATGCCACACATTATTATTTGCTAAGTTTCTCAATAGGCCTTGCAGGATAGTTCCAAAGCAGTTTCCCTATCTGGTTTGTTGTCTCTGCTTTTTCTCAATAGTAGCCTAAGTATTTTCTTTCTGTAAAGTAATAGATGAAGGGCTTTTCTCTATCTTGGAAATTTGTTGAAAAAGGTGAATTAAAATCAGGAGTAAACTCAGACCCTCAATAATCCCTGTGAAGGTATTTTGAAGAACCTATATTTATCCCTTCCCTCCTCCAAAGGGTAATGACCTTTGGTGACCTTTCACTGTCTTTTTGTTTCAAAAGTGAAACCTTGGGAAATAGATATACTGCTTAATAAAGGGGATCTCCTGAAGGAAACACTATAAAGCAAAAAGAGTACGACTGTAAATTTTCCAATTTTAGGCTTTTTGTGATGTTTAATCATGTGAGATGAATATGCAGCAAGTTTCAATTAATTACTACTAATCACTTTTGATTTAAAATCAATTTTGTGGAAGTGATTAAAAACTTGAGAAAGCAAGTCTAAGGTGGATGACCAAGTTTTACGATTGACGCATGACCAACAAGTCCCCTTTTCTTGCAAGTGAATGGGACAGCTCAAATTTTTCTTAGTGTTTGAGTTTACAGTGTGGGCATACAGCACGAGTAACTATGACTCTTGGTGGAAGTAACTCAAATACTTGTGTATTTGCTTTTGGAGAGGCACACCCACTTAGAGTCTTGGACAGGCAACTAACACGAACACAAAATAATTAAAAATTGTGATTAATTGAAACATCTTTCTTTCGATTTTCATACATGTTTCTACATCCTTTTTTGATATTATAATTTCATTTGTTTATATATGAAGGACAGGTATCAGGTTTGAAACTGGTGCTATTTAACAACTAATTTGCAGAATACATTTACACATTTGAGAAATGGTGTTTTTGTGGGTTGGTAAAAATATTGTAGAGTTGAGATTTTGGAAATATGTCAATTCTGCTGTTACTAATAGTGTAATCTTTCAAATATGATTGTTCTGTTTCATATAAGTTCAAGTGAAATTACATTGAAAATGACTTAATAAAATGAATTTGATCGGCAAGAAAGATGACAATGTGATTAATTGCAAATTGCAGCAATTTGTAAAGTAAGAATTTCGTCACTTTTAATCTTTTGTGTAGGCCCTCGTCTACGCCCTAGGGCTATATCTGGGACCATTAAAGGATGGTGGTTGTGGTGAATTGTTGTAAATGCAACTTTAAACATCACAAAGAGCATAAAATTATAATTCTAAAGGTGCTACTTTTTGTTCTACCCATTTCCTTCAGAACTGCACCTCTTCTATGGTGTTACCAAATAAGCCAGAAGAAAACTGTTTTAAGCCTTATACTTTTGCTTAATCCTGATTTGTACATTTTTGAAGATTTAGAAATTTATTTTTTAAATTAAAAAAAAAAAAAACAACTTGATATGGCTCATCCTAAATTTGATGCCAGTTGGAATCTCATGCTGCAAAGAGAATTAAGGGAAAGGGTCAGAGGATTAATCCAATGGGGATTGGATAATTCCCCCACATCCTCTCCTTGGATTGGTTTAAAGGACCCTCTCCTCAGAAAAATCGTTACAGCACTAAAAATGTATTGTGATTTGTGACCTTCCCCATCGGGGGTGGGTTCCTCGGCCCCCCTCCAACCTCTTAAGAGTTGGACCTATGTACAAATCCTTTTACCATAAGGTAGCCATCTAAAAGAAAGAATATTAATTAAAAATGGTAGGCTTTGGGTTAAATACCAAAATGGTGGATTAACAACATCTAAGAAGTTGTTTCGTGGAGGTCATGTTTGATTCTTGACTTGATTTGGTAAAGTATAAAATCTATGCAGGCACCACATATATCTTGTGGGATAAGGGTTAAAATGTATGGTTTGAGAATAACAAAAAATGTATTGAAAAGTGATCAGGAAGGGGCAAGGCTCTACCATTCACCTACCTGTATTCCCTCTTGTAATCTTGTTGCAGGATGGTTGTGAGATGGTTTTTATGAATCTTCCTATTCTTTTCAAATTCTTCATCAAGAAAAACTGGGAGCCATATTTGTGAATGTATTTACACTAGACGATAAAACTGTGGTCCCTTTAAGAGGTTTTGTAGTGAGTTGATAGTTTTTGGGCTCTTAAATTGGCATTTTCCTTCAAAAATCCATGAAAGGGATTATAAAATGACTAAAAAAAGAAAAAGTTGTATTCTTATTTTTCTGAATCTGTTTATGTGTTTTGGGTTTGTGCTAATAGCTGTGTATCAAAGTATCTATTTTCACAGTTTTTAGTTCAAGTATGCTTTAGCTGAAGGATTGCTCTTGCTTTGAAATATTTCATCTTATTTTGTATCATTGGTAAGTGTCTGCAACTCCCAACTAATCATTAGTCTGAAAATAACCATGTGAAGCTGTACAATGGATACCTGAAACTTTTCCAATGAGACAATATTGGTACCTGAAGTGCTAGTAGGTTCCCAATCCTCACAAGAGAGTAAACATCATTTTCTTGTTTTTTAGCAAAGGCAAGCAAGTGTATCTCCTTATAGAGATTGCACACAGTCAGTAGGTTTCACTAAAAGGTGATGAATTGCAACTGCAGTTTTGTAAATATACTCAGGTTTGTCTCATGGCTGGGTGATCAAGTTAAAGCTTTCAGGATTTTTTTGGGGGAGGGGGGGGGGTAAGGGGACTATTTTGCGTTTTTGGGAATAGGGGAAGAATGTGCACTACAATTTTTATCATGCCTATCATTGACATGTTCCTTGGCTAGTTTTGAAATAAACTTATGCTTTTTCAGCGTATGGAATAGGGGAAGAATGTGCACAATAGTTTTTGTTATGCCTGTCATTTGACATGCTCCTTGAGTAGTTTTGAAATAAATATATGCTTTTTTAGGCAAAAAGTATGTCATCTGGAAGACCTATAAAATGTGTAGTTGTTGGTGATGGAACAGTTGGAAAAACGTGCATGCTTATATCATATACTACAGATAGTTTCCCTGGTGAATATGTACCTACAGTGTAAGTAGTTTTTATTTTAGTGAATTGTTCAGTCAATTATTTAGCCAAAACACCGTTCAGCCAGTGATTGATTGTGCTAAAGGATAACAAATGAAAAACTGAACAATATAAAATAAACATGTTTTATAAATAAGACTTTTGTTGAAATCTTTGATATTTATATTTCATTTTACTTTTTTTAGTAGCATAATGGTAAAGGGTGACAAAATTTATTGGTTACAAAATTGTATATTTTTCCAAGTATTTATATTATTATAGTAATTGCTGATTAGGAATGGCACTTAAATTTAGTCCCAGAAAGGCTGAACTTTTTCAACAATGGTTAAGAAGATTGAAATCTAATATGAAATTTGAATGACCATTTCTAAATTATCTAAGTTAAGGGTTAGCACTTGAAAAATGTAATTTGTGTCTCTTGTAAAAAAATTTCTAAATTATGTTAACCCTTGCACTAAGTGTAGGAGGTTTATCTAGAGTAATATTTTTATATTCATTTTTTCCATCATACAATTTTAAGGAATCAGTCAGTACAGTTATTTTATCCATAGAAAGGCATTCCATAAGTCAGATGATAGTAATCTAAAACTTCTTAAGAAATAAGTTGCATCTACACTATTAAGATGACCGTAGTTAATGGCTTGTTTAGAATACACATTGTAAAAGTTATGGTTCTTCAAAAAGGCATTTTAGACCTGGTAGGGTAGCCAAGGAGCTGATCAAAATGGTGTTGTAATGTAAGGTTTACTTGACCTAGAAATGATAATAAAAAAAAAAACAAGAAAAATGAGATATCTTAAGTGTGTTGGTATGGTAGATGATTTCATTAAGATGCTCAACGCGTTAAGTGTTTCTTTCATGAGATACATCTCTTTTTTTGGGGGGGGGGTGTAATTTTCTTGTAAAAAAGATTCTTTGAATATCAAATCAAGCACCAATTTATAACAAATTGCTTTTTTTTCTCTATTATTTGCGCTTTTGTCTCACCAATAGATCATTTTCAAATGAAGAAAGCAAAGATTACAAAAAATATATTTTGAATTTTTCCAGGACATTGCTTTTGTATGCATTGCAGCTGCATGTTGATAGTCATCAGTTTTGCCGAAAATTAATTAGTTTTTCCATTGCAGTGATCAATTGCTGCCTATTCCATTTATAACAATGGTTCTAATTTGGCCAAAAGGCATACCTCTCGTAGAAACGATCATAAATTATTCACATTCTAAGAGATATCTTATGTTGACTGCCAACTACGAGATAACTCGTAGATTGCGCTCTGAGGACGCCAACTACGAGTTATCTCGTAGTCATTTTTCTAGTTATTTTTGTGCAACTACGGTTATACTCAGAATATATCGGTGTTAATTTCAATAAATGGTTTCTGGGAAAAGAAAAGAAAATCAATGCTGACTTGTATGAACAGAAAATTTATTACAAAAAGTATAATTACAAATAGTTGAAAATTCAAGATATAAAATTATTTTTTATTGCTTGTGGAACTTCTTGAAACAATCTTCCACACAAAGTGTTGGCTTATCTAATACAAATCGGACAAAAATAACGTGTTTCTCGACGTTTTTTTGCTTGTGTGTATACACGACATGGCTTTGTTGGATGCTGCTTTTTTCTGTAGGTGATAGATTTTTTAAATAATGGAGCTTTTGCAACCTGATTTTCTTTGAAACTGTTTCTTTCTTCTCCAATTAAGGCAATGGCGAACTCTTCTCTGAATTTTATTAATTTTATTTTTGAAGAAGTTACTTTTTGAAAAAACTTGTATTGCCATGGCTGTCAACGTGTTAAGAAGAAATGTGGGGTAGATGATGTCATTAAAATGCTCTGTACCTAAAGTACTGGTGTCATGGGAGAGGTATTTTCTTCTTGATGTAGTTTAGTCCTTTGGAGGTTTTTGTGTTTGAGCCATTTAAGCCGACCAGATAGTAAGGTTCATTCTGCTGCTAAAACGCATTCTTTATGTTAAAAGCCAATTTATAACTTTCAATGATTTTTTTCTTAATTAGCTTTCTTATTTGTGCTTTAATGTTAGCAACAAAGTAAAAGTGTCTAGTAAAAGGTTAGCAAAGGTCAATTAAAGGTTAAAGGTCAAGAAACCTAAAACAATCCCCTCCCCCTCATATAAGTTTTCAGCATAAAACCCAAATTTTTCAAGGTCTATACTTTTAGAAGGAACGGTTTCTGTACAGTTCCAAAGATACGGTTTTAAGTGCCCCCCCCCCCCCAAAAAATGACAACCAAAAAACGTCACTTTTTATGGAGTTGAAACATATACCTAAATTTCCATAAGTCAATGGTATTTTAATCCAGAAAAAATTCAAAAATAAAAAACTAAGAGAGGAAAATTGAAAACAAAATCAGCTGAAACATTTTTACCTGATGTTGGGGCACTTAAATTATTGCCCTGGAGACTGCAAGCCTAATTGTTTTTCAAATAGTTTGAAACTTTCAAGATCATTGTCTGGACTACAGTAAACCCTCTGTTTTGTCTATAAGAGAATTATGACACCCAGAAATATTAACTTTCTTGTTTGTGCTTTAATGAAAGCTTAGAGGTAAAAGTGAAAGGGTCAAGAGTGTATTACACTTCTATATAGACCTAATAAAATGTAACAAAGGAAATCTTCTAATATGAACAAAGCTAGCTAATTAATTCCATGGATTTGTTCAAATTACTAACATTTCCATAAACAATTATTAAAGGCACCCAGGTGGTTTCAAAGCAACAGACCTATCTCCCCCCGTAAAAAAGTAAACTTATAGATCCTTCTCATTCAATTTATAAAAAAAATGTCTTTATTGTTTATTGTTTGTATATTAAATACTTAACCTAACCTAACCTTGGTACCTTACTTTGCCCCTTCAACTCCAAAAAACTGAAGTACTGAGTATTACCCAGTAGCATCCTTATTCAGGCTTAGCCTAAATGAATAGAGATGAGAGGACAATTCCCATCTCCACCCCTCCCACGTCCCTTCCTATTTATCTGAAGGTTCATGTAGATCTAGACAATTTGGGCATATAAATGCACTCTGACATAAACAAAGATGGTTCCTAAATTATTACCAACCATAGAGTTAGTATTATCTTTTATCTTAGGCAAAAATAACTGAAAATACCATGTATAGGCTACTCTCTTAATAAAATATTTTTTTTGCTGTATAGCTTTCTCTGATTGACTCCTTAGGCTTTTCTTTTCCCAACTTCTAATCTTTTTCCAAACCACTAAACTAAACTGAAGATTGCAATCTTTATTGCTAAGACTAAAAGAATATGGAAAATAAAGAAACAGCTTATTTAGAATTACGTTTGGATAGCTTTGTAAGTATGAAACTCCTAATTTGAAATCAAAATTCCAGTTTGCTTAAAAAAAAGCCTAAACAGTTAATTTCAGGGTTTTTTTTTCTCATTATTTAGAAATGGAATGTACTTGTATGTCCAACAAGAACACAAGAAAAACACTTGTTAATTAAAAAGGTCATATTAGTTTTTTGTATTTGGATAGGTATGCATATAGAGTATCTCTAGACTAAGAGGATTCCCCCCCTAAGGCTGATTTAAAAAAGCCCTCCATGGAAAAGAACAAATATCGGTTGATTAGCTCCCAGCTAAGAATCAACTAAACATTCTGATCCATAGCTAATAAATACATTGTAAGATAAAAAATTGTTCTTTTTAAAATAGTCTGAATTTTTCACATTTTGGGAGCTGGGTATTTTACCAAGTAATTAACACATTAAAATTGTAATTAACTTTAAAATCACAAAAACCAAGGTAGATACATAAGATATACATTGTCTTTGAAATAAATTTTTTTTTATTATTATGGCAATGGTAAGTTCAGACATTAGAACAACTGTCTCCCAACATATAAAAGCAGCTGACTGTTTTTACATTTATGTATACTTTTTTTTCAATATAATTGAAAAAAGTGTCCATCCTCTGCTCAATTCCCAATTTACTGCAATACCAGGATATTTAACGATCTTCCCCAGAAACTGGAATCCAGAGTTGTTTTTGAACAAGCAAATTTTTCTTATTTAACCTAATTAGCTTCACCATGCTTTTTCTCAAGGAATCTCCTTTCCAATGTTTAATCCGTAGGCAACAAAATAGAACTACAGTTCTTTCATGATTTTTATTATTAAAAAATTGTTCCATTGACATGGCCTGCATAGACAAAACTTGTTATGCGACAGAACTTAATCGATTTAGTGATGCATTTATGAGTACAGACCAGACCGAAAAAGATTGCCCAATATGGGTTTATTTTTTCTCTTGAGAACCTTTCACAGGGTATTTTTTAGGTGTCTACAGTCATGCACTACAAACTTTTATATCAGTACCCTTAAACTGTTACAACTGTTTTTGGAGATTTTGATGAGCTAAGTCAGACATTGATTAGGGCTACCTTGTTCCTTAAATAAGTAGTAAATGTTTTAACAAAAAGAGAAAAAATACATATCCATAGATTGACGTTTTTTTTTTTAGCACGTGATATTAGTAGGTTACACTCAGTGGTAATTGTAGCACAGATTTTGTAGCAATAGTGGACGTTCCAATTTAAGCTGTGGATTACATGTAATCTTTTTATATCAGTAGAAGTTGACTGATTCTACAGAGAAGGACAAAGTAGCAAATCCAAAAAATGTAAAATCTGATTTCCGTGGAACTTGTAAAGCTTGTAGAAATTACGGCCATGGCAGGACCAGCAGACTTGAACCCTAAAAAGTTCACTGAAGGAGTTTTTATAAAGTTGGGGAAAGATGTTTGTGGTTTTGTGCTACTAAATAGCCAAAGTATTCCCATTAGGGCTATTCTTGACAATGTTTATTTTGTATTCGTTTTTTTCTAAGCCCTCCTCCATTTACTTTGCTTTGTGATACTGCTGCCACTAAAAAATAACTGCTGCACCAAGCAGCCTCAGGCCAGCACAGCTATGCACGCGTCTTGTTCCAGTACCCTTTAAATCCTGATTTTTGACGTATCCCCATCCCGTTCGGGGACGACCTGCTTTTGTTTGGCCCCAAATGGATGGTTAAAAAGTATAATCTTTGGCAATCTGCCATCCTTGATCCTCCATCTGTAAATCGTGTCCTAGCTATCTTAACCTTTCTTTGCTTATAGCCCAATATGGTGGAATCAAAGTAAACATTTTTGCTGCTAATTGTTTGGTATATGGTCAGTCAAACGAGTACCTAAGACTGTCCTTAGAGACGATTCCTCTGGAAAACATTAACATATCTTTTTCAGCTTTTCAAAGTGCCCACGTCTCAGAACTTGACCACTGTCATTACTCTGGCCTTCAATATCATAATCTTAGCTCACGGACTCATCTTCTTTTTCTTCCAAGCTTTTTTCAATCATGAAAAAAAACTGTGCCTAGACTATTCTGTCTTCTAAGGTTAAGCATCTGTGCCTTCTAGATATTAGTTTCGAATCTATTTTTGCACCCTGAACCCTCAAAACCTACAAACATTTTTTTGCTAAAACTTTTATCTAGGACACTCATACCATCTGCTTCGTCCAGGTCTAGGAGAGTTTTATCTTCCCATCTAATTGCATGCTCTTCCATAATTTGTGCTGTGTTCTTAAGGACAAAATCCATCAAAATAATTCATACACGCCAGGATAGGATATAACCCTGCTTAACCCCTGATTCAACACCCGACCAACTACTAACCTTATTTCCTACCTTAACCGCAACGATATTATTCCTGTACATAGCCAACTCATTTTAATGTACTCTTCTGGTACGTCATACACGGACAGGACCTTCACTAAAGCTTTTTTTAACAGCTGAGTCAAATGTCTGTTCGTAGTATATAAAACCTAGGACTAAATGGGTCTAATAATTTAAACACACTTCAAATATTAAGTTAATAGTGAAATTTAATCTATACATCATCTCCTTTTCCTAAGATCACACCATTTTTCTCTTAAACTTTGTCGGCAGCATATGTTCGTGTAAAAAATATCGTCATGAAAAGTAATGTGCTTCATATGAAATGAAGCCTATGCATCTGTAATTTCCCCACCAACTCTCCTCACTTTTATTATAAGGGGTCTTATTAAAGTTCAGCAAAAATCACTAGGTTCTTGCCTTTTTCAAAAATCATTCATAGTCTTTAGTAACTTATCTCTAACTTTGCAGCCACCATATTTCAAAAACTCACCTTAAGGTTATCAACAGAGGCCTTATAATATAGTATAGTTAGAAGTTCAACTTTTTAACAATACATCACATATTAATGCAGTAATTAAAATTAAGCTATTTTCTTGAGATTCCTGTGAAATTAATTGAGCAATGCTTTGATTTGATAAGCTGCCTTGGAGATACAATTATTGGTCTGAACCTTGACAGTATTTTTTTATTTTTTTTTATTTCTCTGTTTCCTAAGAAAAATTTCTAGTGTGATCATAATGGCATAAGGACAATTTTAAAAACACTAATTTTTCAAGGTTTTTGAAGCGTTATCTACGATTTCTTTAGCAAGATAAAAAGGTAATTTTCAGGGAAATTAGTTGGACTTCAGATTAGAACATGGTGATAAAGTTATGTTAATGTTTATCATTCCCATGGTCGTTTCCAGGATGGTCGTTTGGGGGGGGGGGGGGTACCGATTTTTCTTAGAAAGGCATGAAAAGTTTGTTTTATGCATTTTTGTTCTAGCGCGTGTAGAATCTAACATTTTTCTTTGTGTCTGTTTCTTAAGATGTATCAGAAGAATTTGCTAAGCTACACCATTTAACTCTTCTAAACAAATCTTTAAAGTTGTGTGAGCGTAAATTTACTCTGAGAATGCAAGGCAGTTTTCTATATGATAAATAATACTGCAGCCTTCCAAAAGGGAACAAGTATTTTTTTTTTTTTTCAGTATTTTGTTGGGTCTTTCCAAGGAGCTAATTTAGGCCCTTTATGCTTTGGTAGTTTCTTATAGTGTTATTCAGTCATCTTACAATTTTTTACAGTTAATCGAGGCAGTCATATCCAGATTGTGGACAGCTTAACTATTCTAAGTTTCTGACATTGGTGCCCTTACTCCTAGACTTGATGTGGACTTAACACACTAATAGAATCTGTACATAGTGAAGCTTGTTTTGAGTAGTAAAAAGTGCTCTCATGACATTCTATTTCCTGAAAGCTAATACAAACGGCAGCAGTAACTAAGCACCAAGGAATTTCAAATATCTAAAACAATTAAATGAATTCCAAATATCTAAATATTTCAAATATCTAAAGGAATTAACAATATTTGTTATCAGTATTTACATTAACAATATCTAACAATATCAAACAATTAACAATATCTAAAACAACATTTGGATAAAGAATTTCAAATATCTAAAACAATTAAATGAATTTCAAATATCTAAATATTTCAAATATCTAAATCAATTAACAATATTTGTTATCAATATTCACATTAACAGTATCTAACAATATCAAAACAATTAACAATATCTAAGACAATATTTGAACAAGGAACTTCAAATATCTAAAACAATTAACAATTAAAGGCTGTTTTTTTCTCAATTAAAAAGATTTGGTATTGCCAGGATCTATTTAAAAACTTTTTATTGTTTTTGTTTTCCGCCCTGGCCTGTATACGCTTATCCTGTTTGGGATCCACGTCTCACATATGGTCAGACTTAAGAAATGGAGAATATTCAAGAAGGGGTTTCAAAATATTCTTGGTTCTTCCTTTACTACTATAATGAGGGTTTATATCAGCTTCATCTGACTTCTTTGGAAATGCGACAACATGGAGGCACAATAGATATAAGATGGAAATGTCTACGGTCTCCCTAGATTTTTATTTTATTTTATTTTTTGGGGGGAGGGGGTATTTTCATTGAAAAATACCTTAATGGCGTTTTCATTAAAAAATTCAAAAATAACAAAGTCGCCTCCCCTCCCTCCGCTTCACTGTTTTCGTGAATTTGCGCTCCTTTTGGGAGCACTTTTGTCTTTGATTTTTTTTTGTCCCCCTACTGAATGATATACAACATATTTATACTCATGTTTAGCAGAATTTTCAAACGTAAAGGTTTATTTTAACCTATAATTTTTTAAGGATTTAGAGATAAAGGTTTATAAACCATGATGTTTTATAAACATAAAGGTTTTATAAGAGGGTTTAAATCAGCTTTACCTGACTTCTTTGGAAATGGGATAACATAAAGACACAATGGATTTGATTTGGAAATGTGTATAGTCTGACTTTACTCTCATTCTTTATCCTTACCAAGACAACTTACAAACTAAATATTATACTAGACGGATAAGTCAGAAAGTGAACAATAGCTAGCCAAGATAAAAAAAAAGAAAATTAATTCGTGTTTATATTTCAGATTTGATAATTACTCAGCACCTATGGTATGTGACGGCGTTGCAGTGAGTTTAGGCCTTTGGGATACTGCAGGCCAAGAAGACTATGATAGATTACGGCCCCTTTCTTATCCACAAACAGACGTCTTCCTAATTTGCTTCAGTGTAATTAGTCCGTCATCCTATGAAAATGTAACGTCCAAGTGGTATCCTGAGATTAAACACCATTGTCCAGATGCACCGATTATTTTGGTTGGAACTAAAATTGATCTGAGAGATGACAAAGATATGTTATCTTATTTGTCAGAACAAGGGATGAGTCCTATTAAACGAGAACAGGGTCAAAAATTGGCATCTAAAATTCGAGCAGTTAAATATTTAGAATGCTCTGCACTAACACAGCGCGGATTAAAACAGGTATTATTACTTTTAAATTATTCGCTTTTGATAAAATAGTTGTTATCAACATGCTTATTTGAACAAATGCGTGTATAGAAGTAATTTTTTCAGTATTTAGTATAATCGAAGCTATACCTTTTTGGGGAGTTTATTAAAATTATTCCTTAAGCACCATCTCGGTTGGCCCCTCCCCCTCCCTAGGAAAGCCAAGGTTTTGCGTTGTTTGAAAAATAAATTCCATTCTTGGGCGCCACTCCTTTGGAGGAATCTTCACTCTGAATCTTGTAAGTTAAGTATTTATTCGTAAGTATATATAAGTAAGTTAATTAATTATTCCTTGTCTTAAAATTAACTTTTCCTGTGTCTCTCGCTTGTTCTGTGTACTTCCTTGCTTGGATATTATTAAGAAATTAGTCGAGTAGAAAAAATAGCTAACATGGAATATACAGTAAGCCATATAGCTCAAAAAACCAAAGGAATACCCCGAAATATGAAAATTACATAAAATTACACAATTTTGGGTTTTATAATGTTAGGAAGTGGCCAAAAAACCTTTGTTTCTTTACTATCCTCCCTATTTTTGTGCAAAATTTAGGCATAGTATGAGTGGTTATAGGCATGCTATAAACAAAATTCTGTTGGAATTTGGCAACACTGCGACTACAAACAACCAAATTTTATAGTGTTACTAATTCATTACTACTTTGCAATGAAAGAGTTCAAAGCTTTGAAAATCATGGTAATTGTCCATATTTGCTGAACAGTGGCGCCAATTCACGAAAACTTAGGGGGGGGGGTGCAAAAACGACCAGTTAGCCATGATAAAATATAAAATAGCTATGAAATAGAAATAAGAATGTATTTTTCAAAGTTTAGTCGGGCAACCCCCCCCCCCTTAATGGGCGCCCATGTTATTGAAAACATTTTCTGTTTCTGTATGGCGACAAACTGAGTGTTTATTCAGTGCTAGAATTTCGATAAAGCTGTAAAAAAAAAAAAAAAAATAAAGCTACAATCATTCCTGGTTAGGTAACACTTATTATATAGTTGAAGATTAATGTCTCAGAATCATTGTCAAAATCAAGACGTTGCCCTAAGTAGATTGGACGTTCCTTTAAAGCAGATGATGTTACTTTCTATAATATATCCCGATTCGTGCTTAACACGCTTTAACTACATAAATAGTAATAAAATATATCACATACTGACCTTGTTTATACTGCAATAGGAAAAGATAAGAGATAGAAGAGACTCGGTTAATATACTTCACTAGAATGTTTGGTTCAACACAATACATCTTAGAACATTTTAAAGGCGATTTCTTGTAGCAATACCAAGACTTTTTCAGTAATATGGATTCACACTTGCCGCCGTGGAAAAAGGGGGGGGGGGACTGCCAAGTAGCAATGCTACTTGGCAGTTTTCAAATTTGTTGGCAGATTTTGTCTGAAAATACCATTTTTACTTATACAAATGCTTTTGCGCAAAGAAAAGCTGTCAAAGCACAAGTTGTGCTGCTAAATTGTTGGCAGCTTTTGGAATTCTGTTGAATTCTGCTACTGGCAGCTTTGGAACTTTTTCCATACCTACACTTGTTGTGCGGAAGTTTGAATTTATATTTCTAAAGGTAATGAGCCATCCTTGTCAAACCTTGCGGCATTTTGGGGTGGGGGGGGGGTTAAGAGACAGGAGGGGTATATTTAGAAACAGCATAAAATGCCTGCTAATCAAGTGGCAGCGACCACATTGATTTAGCCCTTTCAGCCCTGAATAATTTTCCTGCACAGGAAAATTCTGATTTTCTAGTATAGCGCTCATTTCGACCTTAGAAAACTTATGGCTGTGTTAGAAAACCGTCGGGGCACATATTCTTAGATATCTCGATCCCTGTCAAATGACAGTAATGGGACTAGAAGGGTATACCAGCAAGACAAGTTCGTTTATACGAAAAATATAAAAAAAGGCACAAAACATATGCAGTAAGTCAAGTTTCAAACTCAGTGAACATGATACATCTTGAAGCAATTCCTGTCTTTGTTCAGACACAGCACAACCTCACATTTCTCACAACGAATCCGTGAAACCCCCTTTTTTCCTTTTGGGCACTTTTCATAGCGGCACTGGGCTTCTCGACCTTCTAAATGCACAGGGAAGTGACTTACTCGGTCATTCCGGACGCTTTCAATCGTATAAGTTGATCGCGCAAAGGTCGGGACGGCGAAGGAGCCGGAGAATTCTCGGCATCTTGTTGCTGGTGAGGACGACCAGCTTTTCGTTTGGAGATCTGCTCCTCATATTCACACTTCAGCAGTGCTTCTGCAATTTCGTTCCGGAACTCGAAAAGTGACCAAAGTCCACTTTTTCGTCTTTGTTTCTATTCGATACAAGGCGACGAGATGATCCGGCTTGTCTACTCCTCCCGTGTTGCGGTTATAGTGGCCAATAACGTCAGGTCTTTTCACATCAACCTTCTACTTCTTCTTGTTACTCCATCTTTTCACTACTCCACCTGCACCTGCACTGCAATAATTCGACGCCATGTTTACTGCGCTGTTGTCAAACCAACGCACAAGGCCGAATCCCTTTTCAATGTCACTAGCTTCGTCCCACGGCCATCGTCCTTTCTTCCTAAGATCCTTCTCATCTGCAAGCTTTGCTTTGGCTATCCTGCCCTTTCTGATAGTTCCAACAGACTAAGAACAATGACTCCTCCTAAACCTCCAGCTGTTTCCCTGTGCTCCTTCCCAATGGGGGTACTCTTTCCCTGATAAACTTCAAAGTCATACATGATACCAGAAGAACCATAGAGAACTAAGTTTTTCAGCCCCACGGTCTTGGCTTTGACTTATGCATTGCTTCATCCTCGTCTGGCCTTCGAAGGGGATCATCTGCTCGTCTACACATAGGTTTTCCTCCCTTTCAAGGTCCAAACACCGCGCTCTAACAAGGGATAACACAGGCCTGACTTTCCATAACGCATCATTTTCGTTCGTGTCCTCTTCGGACGCAAAGTGGAGATGATTCCGTAATTTATGGTATCGATCTGTTGGAAGTGTTCTTCCGACTATGGGAAGAAATTACTTTTTGTTCCAGTAAAGTCGTATCTGCGAAAGATTCAGGGATCCCATAGGGATTGAGATACCAATCATTTGGCGTATCTCTTGGGACAGACTTTTGCCTCTGACTGCTATAATTTTACCTTGTTCCTTCATATGGTACAAGTCCGTCTTTTCAGCCATAGTCTCAAAAAACTCAAGCGGAATATACTTATAGAAGTATTCGAACGGAGTAAGCCCCTCAGTCTGAGAGTCCCAGTCTTGTCATTTGACGTACACTGAACTCTCATTGATTAGTTTCGGCTATCTAGTTTTAAATGATATTACAAAAGTAGACAAATACATGATATACCTACTTGAATTTCTAACAAGAAATTACCCACCTCTAACAGACTTTTTCCCACTTTCTTTCTAATTAAATTCTCGTCCACTGCAATGTTCCGAAAAACACGTGTGATACATCAATAGATTGGTAGATGTCTCAAGAATACAAAAACATGGTTTTAGTTACTACTTTTCACACTAGATAGCATCTACTGAGCAAAAATTAGCCACCCATCATTTGACGGGCTCCGGGGCGAAAGGGTTAGGCTGGGTTTGAATTTTTGGGTTAGATAGAAGGCAAGTAGGCCAAACTTGAAGCCGCTGAGTTCCCCTTGAAAGATCCGATTTTGCGACGAGCCTACAGCTGTAACTTCCACCAAGGGCATAAGTTATTTATTATTTTCATATCTAAACATTTACCGAGAATGTAATTGGAATGTTACACACACTTTTTATTAGAAAATGTTGTAAACTTGCTAAAAAAATCGGAAAATCTACCTATTTTTGCATGTTTCAAAGCATTTTTCAATCCACAAAAAAAAAACGAAAGCAAATTTTAAAAATTGAAAGCTGACTCAGTTATCGAATGATGTCAAAATGTTAGTTTTACATCGAAGAATTTATACTTCAGGACTGCTAAAAACTGAGACACAAAACATGCAGAGGGGACATAATAGGAGATAGCCTTTGAAGCCACAGTTCACACTAAATGATCTTAATGAAAGCTGGGGTTCAAGCCGCTCTAAAAAACAAATGCAAAAACTGTGACAAGAAGATTCTGAATGTACCCAGTGTTTTTTTTTTTTTTTTTTTTTTTTTTTTTTTTTTTTTTTTTTTTTTTTTTTTTTTTTTTTTTTTTTTTTTTTTTTTTTTTTTTTTTTGTCGTCCTTGTATTCAATCATGGGAGGATGAATCAGGGAAAAAAATTTTCAAACGATAGCAATCAAGAGATTTTGGGATTTTGATACGATCCCACTGTAGGCCTAACTCAGTTTCTTGTAAATTTTACATTTGTGTGAAGCAACACTGTTTTACAAGCTACTTTATGTGAAATTATATTATGACATGTTTATTATGAACTTGTGACCTACGACATTTTTTTTTTTTTTTTTAATTAAGTTAGGGTTTATTCGTCAACCAAAAATAACAAAATCCAGAAGCTAAGCTTGTACAGGAGATCACTACCCCAACTAGGCCTAAAAACAAAAAAGAACTATCATGTAAAAATCCCTAATAAGCGGCTATACCACCCCTGCTCATTATCAACTCATCAATTCTCAGCATTCAACATGTTTGACCTTGTCCTTCGCTATCCATCAACCAAACACAAATCTAAAAAAAGAAAAAATACAAATTAAAGGCAAAAGAGACCGGAGAACTGACTCACTCACCCCCCATATACCCTATAACAATGTTCTTTTAACAGGCAACTTAATGCAGAGACATCGGTCACCTTGATCTCATCTGGCAGACTATTCAAAGCGCGAGGGCTAACATGGCGGATACAAAACATTGACCTAGTTGTCACAGGCTTAGGTGGTCTAAATCATTCAAACGTCTTAACCTATAAGAATGTACACGAGAAACAGGCATAAAAAAATCTTTCAAGCAAATTGGTAGCATTTTATTCGTGTTTAAACATAAAACTTAATCAATCCGAGAAATGGAACAATATGCTGTTGAGCATACCTTGCTCTAACCAAGGAAAGCTTATCGTCTCCAGTAATTACTCTTACAGTTTTATTCTGTAATACTCTAATCTGCGAGTATTCAAACACAAACGTTGAAGACCAAACCAATATACAATAAATCAAATACGGATGAATAAGGGAGAAATAAAGCATTCTGAGAACTGGTCTTAGGAAAGTACGCTTTAGCTTCCTTATAATTCCCAAATTTCGGGCAACCTTAGTCACAATTTGATTAATATGGCCTTTGAAACTCAAGCACTCATCGACCATCAATCCAAGAAACTTCACTGATCTAAAACGTACTATAGCCTTCCCATCAAGTTCTAGTTTCTCAATCCAGGGGTAGTATTTTACGCTTCTCCCCTAAATCACAAATTGACTTTTCTTATGGTTTAATTTAAGTTTATTAACTCTCATCCATTTTTCTGTTTGTTCCATTCCCTTTTTCATACTTAATAGAAGTTCACTTTCCGTCCTCGCAGCAACTGTAAAATGTATATCGTCAGCAAAGCTAGGAATTATAGTTCTGGGTCCGCGATCCTCTTTATCCGATTCAATTTGAATATCAAGGAAATGATTGGTATCCCTTGACACTACTCGTTTTTATCGCTGTGTTTTATAACACATTATATTATCAAATTATATTAATATTTTCTATAATAAAAAAATAGTTGTTAACAAAAAATTGTTAACAAAGGATTTTCTCATAAATCCCTCCAACTTACTGAAACTTGTATCCCCCTCTCTAAAAGCCTTATTTACCTGGGAATGCCTATTGGAAATTCAATTAAGGAAACTATTAAGCTTGCCATCCAAAATCTTGAAAAAGGGCAAGGATAGTTTCGATATTTACAGTTCTGAGTACCTATAATTTTGCTATATGCTCATCCTATTTTGAAATAAAAAAAAATGATATGCTCTAAAACTGGATTCTGGTAAAATTTTTGTAAGATGAGTAAAAAAAAACAAGTTTTTTTTTTAACTGAAAGTAAGGAACGACGTTAAAACTTAAAACGAACAGAAATTATTTCATATATGAAAGGGGTTGTCCCCTCCTTAACGCCTCGCTCTTTACGCTAAAGTTTTTTATTGTTTAAAAAAAGTAGAGTTGTGATAAAGTCAAACTTTAGCGTAAAGAGCGGGGCGTTGAGGAGGGGACAGCCCCTTTCATATACGGAATAATTTCTGTTCGTTTTAAGTTTTAACGTCGTTCCTTACTTTCAGTTAAAAAAAAACTTGTTTTTTTTTATTTAATTTTTGATTGAATTAATGCAGGTTTTGATTTTGACTCACCGTACATGAATAATTAAAACAAAATATGCATATTAATTTTAATTTTATTTGGTTAAATGGCTTTCTCGAAACTTGTTTAATTTTATTTACGAACGTTTTATTAGTAATAAATATATGTAACTTACGAATTAACTTACGTATATTAGGGGGTTCGCCCCCTAGTCAATGCTCTTTAAGCTAAAGTTCGAATTTTGTTCCAGTTCTTTAAAAATGACCCCTTAATCACAAAGGCCGTTAATTAGAATAAATAGCTCTTATGAAAGTATTAAAATAATCTTTTGCTTAAAGAGCGAGGTATTGACTAGGGGGCGAACCCAATCATATACGTAATATTTTCTGTTCGTTTTAAGTTTTGATGTTGCTCCTTACTTTCAGTTGAAAAACTTTTGTTTTTTTTTATTTAATTTCTGATCTTTTTCTTTAATAATGCTGGGAAATCTGGCGTCCCGTTCATATCAATGTCCCTTCCCCCATGAAAACTTCCTTCATGGAAAGATCCTCCCATATAACTCCCGACCCTCCCCCCCTCCCCCACCTACCAGAAAAAATCCCCCTGAAAACGTCTCTATACTTCCCAATAATTAATACTATATGTTAACATTGGGTAAAGTTCATAACTTTCAGCCCTCCCCCCGGGGACTTCGGTGGATTAAGTCATCCTAAAAGACATAGTTATCATATTTTCGACCATGCTGAACAAAATGGCTATCTCAAAATTTTAATCGGGTGACTGGGGAAAAAAATGAGCGCGGGAGGGGGCCTAGTTGCCCTCTATTTTTTTTTGTCGCTTAAAAAGGGCACTAGAACTTTTAATTTCCGTTCTAATGAGCCCTCCCACGATATTCTAGGACCACTGGGTCGGTAGGATTACCTCTGAAAAAAAAAACAAAACAAATAAACACGCATCCGTGATCTTTCTTCTGGCAAAAAATGTAAAATTCCACATTTTTGTAGATAGGTGCTTGAAACCTCTACAGTACGGTTCTCTGATACGCTGAATATGATGGTGTGATTTTCATTAAGGTTCTATAATTTTTAGGTGGTCTTTCCCCCTTTTTTCTAAAATCGGCCAAATTTTCTCAGGCGCTTAACTTTTGATGGGTAAGACTAAACTTGATGAAACTTATATATTTAAAATCAACATTAAAATTTGATTCTTTTGATGTATCTATTGGTATCAAAGTTCCGTTTTTTAGAGTTTCGGTTACCATTGAGCCGGGTCGCTCCTTACTTACAGTTCGTTACCACGAACTGTTTGATTTCGTTAAATACGCTTCTTTTCCTCAATTCATTAATGAATTTTGGGTCAATTTTCAGTTATATGGTAATATCTCTTTTGGTGTATTGTATGTTTCTGAGGTGTCTTGATCACACCTTAGAATTGTTTCGATATATGTATAAATTTCAATAACTATAACCATAAACGTTTATATTTGTCTTGGAGGTTGCAAACAATTAGGAGTGGGACACAACTTTGGAAAATAGTGCATTATACAGAGAGCATGATGTATTTAAGTGCAAAAACGACAAAAACCTGCAAATGCCAATCTTTTGCCAAAAATGGGCAAAAGATGTGGCTAATGTAAATCAATTTTGTGCTAATAAAGCGCGAAAGTTTTTAATATCACCGCTACTTATGTTCATTCGATAGCATACAGGTAAAAATGTTTGAGGCTCTTTCGAGTCCGAACCCTTACCTAATGTGCATATACTTTGTATTTTTTGGAAAATCTTCCTCTATTTTGTCTATTCTCCTGGAGTTTGACTAAATGACATCCTTCTCCTTCCCCTAAATACATTTCTGCGGAAGTTTAGGGAAATACATTTCCCCTAAATACATGCGTTTAGGACGGAGCTTCAATGTCTATTTCTAAAGAAATAAAGGGATTCGATATTTTAAAATCATTTTAGCGAGCCTCAGCGTTGGGCGGTCGTCTCAAAGACGAAGGGCTCATTCCTCCTAGGGGACTAGCCACCATCGAAAACTATTGAGAATCTGTGGGTTGATTATGAAATTTGATTGAACAGACATAGAAATGTTCCGTCCCCTGTGTTGGCAAGGATGGCAGTCAAAACGGGTAGCACCACAGGGAACTCCTGAAAGCTGTCAAGTTGCTCAAATGATATTTTCTTTGAGCTGATTTTTGCCGATTTCCTAGCAGATATGCTAGAAAATTTTAGGGACTGCCATTTCCTGAACTTTAAAATGAAGATTCTGCTCCATTTAATCGAGAAAAAAATTTTACTTTCTAATTATATAAATTCCATTGAAACTGAATATATCTCTGCGGTACAAAACAGGAGATGCTAAATGTTATTTTTAGGATTTCCGGGAAATTAGGTGTTGGGTTTTAGTTTTCTGTTGTTAATTCGGACCTCTGATCAAGTTATGGTAAGCTTTATAAGTTATGCCAAGAGTCCCCAATCTATTCTGAATAGTTCGGCTGCACGACAAAAAAAAAGTTTATAATGGACAAGACAGAGTGATCCTTCAAGTTCTCGAGTCCCCTTAAAGAAAAGGGACTTGAGCGAATTCCTATTAATCCTCCCATCATTAATCTCCAGTCTGTGATGTTTCAAATTATTCCTTGACCTGTTATTCGTTGTTACTTTTTACAAAGGTATTTTCCACTTTTTGCACACTGATCGGTTGCGATAAGAGCATGAGAGATTTTGTGTTCAAACTTCCGTAATTAAGCTTTTGTCTGTCGAAATCCAAATGGATTGCTAATTTAGAATCCATTTCATTTCTATCAAGCCGTATTGGTGCATGGGGAAATACGAGGATAATATCTCCCTATTAACCATAAGAGGAGCATTAACCTTTAGAAGTTAGAAATCCACTCCCTCTAGAGTTCAGGTAAATACATTAAAGTAGCCTAGTATATGGGTATTTGAAGCCAAAGATTTAACTTTGTGCATGGAAGAATTTATAAGTTTTTGGATCCTCTAATAAGAGGAGCATTAACCTTTAGAAGTTAGAAATCCACTCCCTTTAGAAATCTGGGCAAATATATTAAAGTAGCCTAGTATATGGGTATTTGAAGCCAAAGATTTAACTTTGTGCATGGAAGAATTTATAAGTTTTTGGATCCTCTAATAAGAGGAGCATTAACCTTTAGAAGTTAGAAATCCACTCCCTCTAGAATTCGGGTAAATACATTAAAGTAGCCTAGTATATGGGTATTTGAAGCCAAAGATTTAACTTTGTGCGTAGAAGAATTTATAAGTTTTTGGATCCTCTAATAAGAGGAGCATTAACCTTTAGAAGTTAGACATCCACTCCCTTTAGAATTCGGGTAAATACATTAAAGTAGCCTAGTATATCGGAATTGGAAGCCTAAGATTTAACTTTTTGCATAGAAGAACTTATAAGTTTTTGGTTCCTCTAATAAGAGGAGCATTAACCTTTAGAAGTTAGAAATCCACTCCCTTTAGAAATTTGGGCAAATACATTAAAGTAGCCTAGTGTATCAGTATTTGAAGCCTAAGATTTAACTTTGTGCATGGAAAAATTTGTAAGTTTTTGGACCCTCTAATAAGAAGAGGTAATGTATTTTTGTTACTCAGAGACTCAATTTTTGTTACTCAGAGACTCAATACCTTGTATATACCAAAATATTGTGAAAATAGCCACTGTAGGGTGCAAGTTAAGCTCGGAACATGTTAAATGGTCTTGAAGAATAGAACCAATAATGAAAGGGACAATTTTTGCTATTTAGCTTCAGGAGCTTTTTTTTTTTTTTTTTTTTTTTTTTTTTTTTTTTTTTTTTTTTTTTTTTTTTTTTTTACTGATTTACTTTAATGTAGAATCCTCCATTCGCCATATTAATCTTAATTACCACTTTTTTAAGGTATTTGAAGAAGCCGTAAGAGCCGTGATACGACCCGAGCCTGTGAAAAGAAAGCAAAGAAAGTGTGCAATATTGTAGCATATTTGACCTAAACGACAATTAAGGGTCAGTGGAATGAACTTGTATAACTGCCTTAGAGATAATGTCAGTGTACTTTTAGACTAACCTATGCGTACCTGCATAGTAGGATTTGGTTAGTACTAAATCTAGTAGTGGATTTGAATTTGTGAACCTTGGCATCTATTTACAGTTGGATTTTTCAGGCTAGATTCGAAGGGGAAATGCTTGTTCTTTTTGTTCTTATGTTCTTTTCTTAAATCACGAATAGGGATTGACGTATTGCCTCTTGGATACTAAGAGGTCCCTTTTTAATATTTTTTTTTTTTTTTGAGCTGTAACAAGCTTTTCATATAATGTAATTTTTTTTTTATGTCTATGAAAGGCCAAAAACGCAGATCGTCGTCGCCAAATGGTGTATTTCAATTTTTTTTTTAAGTTTATGAAATAAGTTATCAAGTGGACCTTTAAATATTTGTCACCTATGCAGAAAGCCAGTTGCTTTGTGAGAGGTAGAAAAGCCTAGCCACAATCTGTAAGAAAAAAAATCTATCAGTGCCAGTAGTTTAGATGCCATCTTACATAATCTTACATGTTATGTACCTATATGAAGCCGATTTACTCGAATGTATATTCTAATTTACATCTTTTCTCTTATGTCTGGGCCACATTATAGTCACAATTGTTAGTAAAATCACAATCACCCTCGACAACAGCTACTGCAACTTAGAAGTATATTGTTTGTGATTGACCAATGACAGATCAGATTTAAGGTGTAATATTTTGAAACTAAAAACAGTGGAAGCTTGGAAAAGCAGTTTTCCTATCTGTTAAATGAATCTGCCAAAAGAGACAGTCATAGCATTAACAGGCAATACCTGGGACACAAAACTAGTTTTAATCAAGGCTGTATTCAGAATTTTCACTTGAGGGGGGGGGGCTTGAAAACGCATCAGTTTTTTTTATATGTATATGTGTTACTTTTTTACGAGTTGAAAAAAAATTAGGGGTGGGGGGGGGGCTTCAAACCCGGTAGCCCCTTCCTCTGAACATAGTCTTGGTGTGGATACAGGCTTTTCAAACCAATGCATTTCATTTTTGATTTCCCGCTTCTGCAGTAAAACTGATGTTAAAATCAAAGTAATAAAAGTGTCATTCTTGAATTTTGGCTTTTTTATCAACAGTTGTGGCTATGGTGTTATTTGCGCTCAAAGCTAGAAAACCTCAATGTCAAGTAAAATAATGATAACTTGAGATACACTGTTTGGTTTTGGACACTGTTCTTGTTAATGTATTGTCAATGACTCATTTAATAGTGCTTTGCGAGTTACATAAATTAAAGATCTTTTTAGCCTGGATATTGTAAATAATGTTATAATATTTTAAACTAGAGACCAACCTTTTTTTAATGATTTATAAGACGCAATATATTTTTTTTTATTATAATATTAATATCTAATTCAAAATCGCTAAATTTTTCTTTATATTATTTTTTCTATTCTTGGGAGTTAAAATGAACCAGAGCCATTCCTAAGGGGGGGGGGGAAAGGGCAGTTGCCCTGGGCGCCGTGTCTTGAGGGGGGCGCTTATGGGGAATTGCCCACTCTGATCTAATTTTTCATTTTGATTTGAAAATTTTGATTTTAGCAACGAAAATCCGATTTTCTGCTTATTATCTTATCACCCGGAGTCATTTAATGAATAATATTTTACACGTATATGTAGAATATAAATGAAAATTTATTATTCAGTTGGGATTCTTAAGAAAAATGAAAAGTGTTCAAATTGTACCTTGCTGTTAATTTTTGAGAAATTTGAAGAGGTGCCAAGTATTATAATTTAAAAATAGTGATGAACCTCACCAAATTATTGATTGAAAATAAGTTTAGTATACTTTTATTATTGAAAGTGGAAAAATGATTTCAAATAACTTTCTAGTAATAACTTTCTTCTAAAACGAAAGGGAAGAGTAACTTGAAAGCCCACAGAAATGAGACCGTATGAATTTCAACTTCAAAGATCAGAATAACCAGATTTTTTTTATGAGAATACTTATCTCAGAAGAACATCCTAGCCGACCTCCCTTGTTTCTGGGTCTTTGGGTTAAGTATACCCTTTAGAAGTAGTCAAAGATTGATAATTTCTAGAAAGAGGTTCAAAGAAATTTTCTAAAATTATTCTGATCAAAGTTCATTTTTGATGTGGTCACTGTGTAATGTTAAAAAGGATGTCTCTATTTATATTTTTGTAGTAACTATCTGGGATTCGCGTGACGGTTTATTACGACACCAAAAAGCTTATGTAAAGTATACGCATCAAAAATGCAAACATGAATACGAGTGCAAAGAAAATCTGATGGGGTGCAAAAAAAAAAAAAGATCTATTTTCTGATCAGCCACAGTGAATTTAAACCTGCTGCTATTTTCAACGGCTCAGTGAAATGTTTCAGCATATCTGATGAACTTCGTGAAGCGTGAGCACGCGGTAAAAATGAACGAAGTCTGACATAACGTGCATTTACATCTGTTGTGTTAAAAATTTTGTCTTTCCGCAAAAGGTATAATCCAAAAAGATTTTAAATATAAGCACAAACTCCTAGGGGGGGGGGGGAGCCACTGAAGTACCTCCTTGGATGGGGAGGGGGTAAGCCACCGCATAATAAGCTTAAAACGATTCTACAAGGCCCATAAGTATTATTTTTTTAGTATAATAGGATCGAGTTATACTCAGTCATAACTCTTGAAAGATGTTTTGACAAAAACGTTGACGGAGCAGCTCTTTTGATTGTGTTCTTCTTTAAAGATTTTTTTTTTTAGTTTTAAATTGATTAGCGTCTGTAAAATTAAGTTTATAAAAAGAGATTTTAAAGGATTGGATAGTAACTGAATTTTAATTACGACAAATTTGTTTTTAAGCCTTCCGGTATTTAAAGATCATTCTGAACAGTAACTCCTAGTCACATAGAAGACTAAGTTTTTATGACGTAACGTAAGCATACCATTTCTCTTTGTTTATACTGCAGTGATTTTTTATGTTCTAAAGGTTGTCAATCTTTATTCTTCTATATGACAACAAATAACCATATGCGGATTTTAATTGGTTCCATTATCTGTTTATTTTCTTATTTATGTTTATCTATAGTTTCAGCTTTTATCTTTTAATAGGTAGGCACGATTTGGATGAATTTATGTGTGATTATCAATACCAAACTAAGTTCCTACGGAAGATGGGAAAATTTGTGAAGCGATATTCTCATAAGAGCTCCCAGAAAAAGTCTGCTAACTGTATCTTTGAATATCTATCTAAGCAAGAAAATCGGTCGGTTTTACTGCCTGGAGAAGCGAATTAAACAACTTTGATCCAAAATAAAAGCGATGCGAATATTTTCTCATACGGAAACATTTTTTATCAGGATAAATTTGACTCCTGTCAGAAGCTAGCGTAACCATATGATTTTTTAGCAGCTAATATTCAGAATATTGTTATGGAAAAAAGAATCTAAAAGATGCTTTTGGATAAAACTGAGGTACTAGCATCATAGGAAGGCTTTTTTAAGGATAAATGGAAGGTTAAATGGTTTACAGGCTTTTACATGTTTCCTTCTGAAGAGGCCAACCGCTAATATTTACCAGGGTCTGGAATAGGTACTCTGTGCGTAATCATCCGCTTCACATTATATGTGCCTTTGAACCGAAGTCGTAAAATGTAGTTTTATTATTTTTTACCCCTCTCTCCCCCCCCCCAAAAAAAAAAATATGTTTTAGCCTCAACACGAAAGTTTATTTGATTAGCTTTTCATAATCGGCGTATAGTTCTTTCTGATTGAAGGTTTTTTTTAATATCCACACTACTGTTCGTAAAGACTAAGCTTTGAAGAAACTTCTAGTCCTTAATTTTTTTTTGATTTGAGTTTGGTTTAATAGAAGAACTATATACCATAATTCTAATATATTCTCAGGGCTAGTAATGGAAACAGTAAGAAATGGACTTTGGCTTTCTGTTTAATGTATTCTACCAAAAAAGTCTGTATCTAAGTTTTGACGTAAACGTAGGTGTATACAGCCAAAATTTTTCCTAGATATGTAGCAGAAATTTACTGAATAGCCAAAAAGTTGATTATAATGGTATGATTTTCAAAGTCCATGGGGAAAGGGAGGCTTCCGATTACTTTTCGGGAGAATCTCCGCCATCCATTCCTGTACAAAATCCTGTAGAGAATCCAATTTTTTTTTTTTTTTTCTGTAAAGTGATTTGTCTATTTCGAAAAGATGCTTTCTATAACGAAGGGCTAAGAGCTTGACTTCAAGCCGTTGTAAAGTTGGATCTTTGCTATGGGTACCTAACTCAAGTAAAACCGTGTCAGCTGTCTTTGATAGAGAGATTGTGCGCGGGTTTTCCGAACCATTTAAGTTCAGAGATTGTGGCTAAACTCCCTTTTTTGTAAGAATTGAAATATACTACTGTAAAGTTTTAAATTTGCGACCTTTGTGCATTCCGCCGTTAATGATGGAGTGTCTTTTTGTATGTTGCCTTGCTTCAGCTCAGATCAGTCTTTTAATAATAGAGAATAGTAGGTTGCTTGTGGAAAGTTCAACCTTGAAGCGATATTACCATTATTTTTTTTTTTTTTATTTATTTTTTTTTTTATATGGGTTAGCGGGGTTTTGTCGAGTATGGCTGGCGTGCAGCAAATTTTAGACTTCTTTACACAAACCAAACTTAGGCTTAAAAAACGATTGGCAATGTATATATATTTGTACTGCTAGCACTTCAAAGCTAGTAAATAGTTTTACTAATTATGAAGTTATATTGCTAATAATACTCTTATATTTTGTTAATATATGGTGAGATAATCTTGGTTTATTTTTCTTTTTCTCTAATATCTTTCAGATGGTAAACAGAAACATATTGGTTTATTTTTGTTAAATGCTGGTATGTCTATCAATTTATAGCAATTCCTATATAATTATTTTGTTGTCAATTTTTTAGTTTACCGAAATTCCAGCGACTTTCAAAGTTAGAAATTGAAAGTTTTTCTCGATATGTCGATTCTGTAAAAGTTTTTTCGATATATTGATTTCAAAAATCTGATATATCGATTCTGTAAAGGTTTTTTTCGACGTATCATAAGAGTTTTTTCGTTATATCGATTCTATAAGAGTCGCTATTTTGCGGGCTCGAATTATTATCTTAATTGGAAAAATGCATTTAGACGTAACGTAGACAGCTGGAGATGGATCATAGCTCGATTTATGTGTGTTGTCATGCTTATGATTCTCTGACTGATATAAGGAATAGGAAAATTAAATTTGAATAAAAGATTTTATTCTGCTCTTGCTTTTGTGGCAACCTAGAACATGGGTCATCGTAATGGCAATGCTAAGGCTGAATTCCATAAATAAATTAGATACAACTAAATTTAAATTTGGGAATGTCAAAAAAGATAAATAAATAAATCTATATGAAATTTCTATTAGGGTTTAAAAACATAAATTTTATTAGTTCTATATAGAGGCGTAGGTAGGTCTTTCAGTGCCCGGAGGCAAAATCAGTTTTAATGATATTGAATGAAATTGAAGTTTTTTGAAATGTCTATATAGATGAATAAATAAGATTAATTTTTTTCAAATTTATCTGAATATACTTAAAATATATTAGTTCTCTAGAGGTTTAAGTAGGCTTTTGCCCCCCTCTCCTTACGACGTAAGTGGGCCTATCTTTCATGAAATATACAGTGCTTCTATCCAAATGGTGCCCCAACAGAGGCTGCGTCCAGAGATGTTTTCCCTAGCTACGCTACTGGTTTTATATATGAATTGATCAGTCAGTAAATTGTATCAATTTTAACATGAATAGTCGTTAAATACATAAGAATCGACGTTATTTAAATTAAATCGTGGAGCATTATCAAAAGTTTTTAGGGGAGAATGTAGTGCAAATACTGGCAATTTATCCTTTCTAACCAGACCTAATAATGCCATTACTGCCATTACCTAGCAAGAGGAGAGGAAGTGTGTTTCTTTTGTCAGTGATTGTTTACATGTTGAAATTCCAACTCTTTTTTTTTGCAAATAACGTAATATCGTCTGTCTAATGCATGGGATGAACGTATGTTCTAACTAGGATGGTAATTTAATAGTTTCAATTATTCTCACTTATAGTTTAACGCTGTTGTAACCAGGGGCGTCCAGAGGCTCGTTTTATTCGGGGGGTGATCTTCGTAAATTTTACCGAATCGCTACCTGATTTATGCCAAATTTTCCGTAGAAATGGAGAATTTTGCTAAATTTCGGCCGATTTTGCAAAATTTCTGCCGAAATTTTCGCCTTCGGCGAAAATTATACCGAATACCAAAAACGTTGGGGGGGGCCATCCCCCCCCCCCTCAGGACGCTTCTGGTTGTAACTAATCATGGAATGTAGCCTATTGAATTTCTGAAATCAAAAAGCGATATAGTAATAAACAGTTTTTGTAAAACTTACGAGTAAAATAGTTCAAAAACTAGTAAAATAGTTCAAATGCATAATAGTGCAAACACATCTGTCATGTCTCACATCATCGTGATGTTACAGGAGATGGAAATTCAGGCTATTAACTTTTTCGTTTTTTTTTCAACAATTTTGATAAGAAGAAATCTGTAAAAATTACAGTGCGCACCCCATTACTGTCACTTGATTTTGACAATAAACAATCTCTGTCTAAATTATTTGGTGTCAAAATACTGTTGAATTTGATCCTCGCCTAGATTTCTTGGCAAGATTGCCGGAAAGCTAACAATCTTGTAATCTATACCTATGATCGTTTTCCTTTCATCGCTGGGACCTCAACTCCTTCATTTGCAAAATTAACAGAATTTCAGTGCTGGGGGTGAACGCCTGCACAAAGCAGATGATTTTGAAGGGTATTTAGTAAACAATGAGGAATTTTATCTAGAACGGTTTAGCGAGTAACCCAATAAGAGAAGGAAAACAGGGCCCTCACTGTGCTGGTGTGTTAGAACATTTCCACTAAGATGAGTACAGGCGTTTGTCTCAAGAATGGAATTGGAACATGTTTAATTTTGATTTTATTGTTTCTAACTGTATTTCACCACTACTGCTTTCTAATGTTGGATCAATGTCTTCCCCGAGTCCGTGCATCAAAAACCTGAAAAGAGTACTGAAATGCAGACTGGATCAGTATAGATCATTACTTGTGTGAATTCTAAGTAGAAATTGGAGTACTGCCTCCTCCATCAAGTTACTGGTGTCAGGCCTAAATCAAACATGAACGAAAAGAAATCTTGAAGGAAAAGTTCAGTTCTTACTTTAAAAAAAGTGGAACTGTAATTTGGAAATGCAAGTGTTATACAAAAAAAAGGTTTAAAGAGTAGTTTCTAACATTGGCATATGCAGATTGTTTCAGATCTATTTATGCTTTATCTCCCAAGATTGAAGAAGAATAGCTTCTTCTTTATGGTATGTGAAGAGTCGTGCCTTTACGCTGTTGCCTATTTTGTAAGAAAAACCTGTTTAAACTATTGACCTTTAAAGACTTTGTTATGGGAGTAAAACTTAAAGACACCGCAACCAAGTTTTGTCATGGTAAGTTGTCAGAGACTGACACATGAGCGTACATTTCCGCTCTATTAATCACATCATAAACTGGGACGCCTTTTTGCTTCCTCCTAATGAGTGGAACAGACATTCCAGGGAATACCTTTTCAAGAAAAGGTATTTATGCCTCCTGGAGACATATCTAAGCCTACGCCGTCCCTTCGTTATACTTGCAATGGGTGAGCTCAAACCACTTAGGTCGTGCGGGAGGCATTGTTATAATAATAAGTTGCGATATATCAGAAAGTATATGTCGTGAATATGACAGAAAGAAAAACACTAAACTTAAGACAACGCTGGATTAAGTGGCATCTCCCCCCCCCCCTCCCTCCCGAAAAAAAGCCTGAGAATAGAAACATTAGGTACTTAAGTGTTAGCCCGAGAATACTCAAGAATTTTGCTGCTAAAACCGGTTTACCATACTGTATACGGAAACAATTAGTTTAGGTTCACTGAAATAAACTACGTCGAAGCTATGTTTTTTATTAAATATTTAATATATCGAGATGGTATTTTGGTTAGGTATTTAGTATAATGCGTTTTGGGCGGCCCTCCTTCCATAATTCTTTGTTGTAGTTTCTATAGCTTTGTTACTGAAGTATTATATTTTAGGATAATTCACTAGAATTGACCTAACTTCATTTCTTTAGTCTTGTCGGGCTAACACGTAAGCACCAAAAATTGCATTAAAATTTGTGCTTTTTGGCTATTTTGTAGATTAAAAAAAAAAATGTTGTATTTTTCCAAAAATAATATAGTAACAAGTAGGAGTGATAGGAAAACTGCTCCCTAATGCTATCTTCTTGTTCCTGGAATGAAAAAGTGACATTTTTATTACCATTTTCAAATATTTGTTGTATTTGCTATTTTAAAAGTTCATTTTATTTGCTGTTCTTTTGTTTTTGCAGACCTGCACAAAATTTTAGCTATTGTTTGATGGCAGCTTTGTATTTAGATGACGTAAATATTTTAACAAAAACCCTAGTTTTGTATACAAATTTGCATCTGTTCTATTTTCTAATGTTTAGCTCTAGTCATAATCTTAATAAACTAATGCTACCTTGTATTTGTATTAGACTTGGAGTATATTTTTCGTACATTTACTTTTAGATGTCCTTAATAGATCAGTCATCCTTAATACAAGCATACTAAAAGTAGTTCCATGATTTGAGGTTCCTGTACACAGCGGTGTACGAAGGAATACCCGATTTTGAATGTTTTCTAGGAGATGATTTAAAAAAAAAACTTTATTTGACATTAGAATACGATAAAGAATTCGAATTTTGCACTTATTGTTTGTTGGTATCCATCAAGGTTCATTCACAATAAGATTTAAGTAAAGCTGAGGTTTACCTAGCACTAGTTTAAGCAATCAGATATTTGTAGAATTTTCTGATCGGTCGGAAAATTCTGATGGGCTCAAAAATGTGCTAGCTAAATCTCGATGTTAGTAAAATCTCATTGTGAAGGGGTTTTGAGCAAAACTTCACAAATTTTGCTTTGTACAGGAGACTTGTGTTGCTCGAAAAAGTAGTATACGTAATGCTTATTCTAGTCCTGATCTCTTTAGTACACCATTAAATAAAAAAAAAGTTTTTTTAACTGAAAGTAAGTAGCTCTTTTGAAAGTACTAAAATAAACTTTAGCGTGAAGACCGAGGTCTTAACGAGGGGGCGAACTCCCTCATATAGGCCTACGTAATAATTTCTGTTCGTTTTAATGTTACTCCTTACTCTTAGTTGAATTTATTATTTAATTTCTGATCGTTTTTTAAATAATGCTGGGAAATCTGGTACCCCCTTCGTGGAAAATTCCCTTCCCCATGAAAAATTCCTCCCACGTAACCCCTCCCTCCCCCTACCAGAAAAAATCCCCCCTGAAAACGTCTTTATACTTCCCGATAACCAATACTATACGTAAACAGTTGGCAAAGTTCATAACTTTCAACCCTTCCCTTGGGACTATGGGGGATTCAGTCATCCGCAAAGACATTGTTATTAGATTTTTCGACTATGTTGAACAGAATGGCTATCTCAAAATTTTAATTGGATGACTTTGGTAAAAAAAAGAGCGTGGAAGGGGGCCTAGTTGCCCCCCCCCCCAATTTATTTGGTCACTTAAAAAGGACACGGAAAATTTTAATTTCCGTTCGAATGAGCCATATCGCGATATTCTAGGACCACTGGGTCGATACGATCACCCCTGAGAAGAAAAACAAATAAACACGCATCCGTGATCTTTCTTCTGGCAAAAAATACAAAATTCCATATTTTTGCAGATAGTAGCTTGAAACTACAGTAGAGTTCTCTGATATGCTGAATCTGATGGTGTGATTTTCATTAAGATTATATTACTCTTAGGGGGTGTTTCCCCCTTTTTTCGAAAATGAGGCAAATTTTCTTAGGCTCGTAACTTTTGATGGGTAACACTAAACTTTAGAAAATTTATATATTTGAAATTGGCATAAAAATACAATTCTTTTGATGTATCTATTGGTATCAAAATTCCGTTTTTTAGTTTCAGTTACTATTGAGCCGGGTCGCTCCTTACTTACTGTACTTTACCTCGAACTGTTTGATTTGCCATTTCAAACATTATAATATATTATTAATGTCGCCAGATTTCTACAAAGCGCTAATTTTCTTAAACAAGAATTTATTTAATCACTGATTTCAAAGATGACATCACCCGCTTCTTCAATAGACAAGTAAAAAAAAAAGGTTTTTGGTAGAATGTTAAGAAAGCAGAAAATAAAAGTTGAAATAAAGCAAAAACCTTCAATTTGTCCAAATAAGATTTACGCATTTTGTTGATTCGTTTCCCTAATGCCTTCATTATTACCACCTATTGTATAGTCACTAAAGTCTATACTTATGTAATTTTACATGTAAAATTTGTCCTTATTCATGTAAATTAACAATAAAATTTTTGCAACTTTGCTTATTTAGACTTGATCCTTCCGGGCGAGGAGCAATATACGCCAGTGATGATTGACCCTCAATTCAATTGATCCCCAGCGAAGGCTCAAAGCTCATTCATACGTATTGAAGGAGATGGTTTTCGCTCGTTAGGATCAAATGCTCCTAATACTTTCATCTTCTTGGCAACTAGTAGGTATTTTATGTAAACCCTGATCTGGGCGTTTAACACTGGATTGCAAGGATTTTTCTTGAGTAATTGTTCTAGAAGCTAAGCAATCTTTTCTCAGGATTCTTTGAAAGACTCCGTGACTTGCATCCATACCTAACTGGAGAGAGTGCATTACTTTAGTTTCTAAATAAACGAGACCTTAACTTCTGGGAATAATCTTTCCACCGTCAAACGTTATTGAGCTGGGAGAACGCTAATCCTGCATATTCCATGTGCAACATGACTTCTCTGTCTCAGCTTTGATCCCGAGTCTCTGTGCTACCGGGATGCTTTAAGGGGAATCGATTACTTAAAATCATTTTGGGAGCCTCAGCATTGGCTGGCCGTCTCAAAAACAAAGGACCCATTAACGAATTCGTTGAAACTTCTGATGCTTAGTAGAAGTGTTAAATCTATGTTAATCTGCGTCAACATATTTTGCTTGCTTGGGGGTTATTTTCCCCATGAAGTATACAACTTGAACTAAAACCGGAAGGACAATAGACATATCATCGGCTTCATTAGGTTCAAATTCATCCGTCGGCTGAGCCAGAACTATATTATTGCTGATTTTTCAAACCGTTTTCCTCCCATAACTTTGTTGACTTTATTGCTCTTGGAGAAAAGTTGAACTTTATTTAATTTTTTCAAGAAAGTCCGCAAAGTTCAGCCAATAGCAGAAGATCTGCGGGAAATTTGAAATAAACCATACATAACTAAGTGTGTACATATATAATAGTGTACACTCGTTTAAATATTTTGTTTGGTAAAAGAATAAGAGTTGAACAAAAATATTTTTTCATCTAAGCCTTACTTGTCATAGGCAGCGCTATATAGCGCTGCCTAAGTGAAGAACGATGTTGACACAATGTATTATTTTTTTTTTTCTTTAGACCAGGGCACTTCATATCGAAGGAGTTGTCGTAGAAACTTCAATAAGGGCTCATTCGATTAGAAATTGGAATGGCTAGTGCACTTTTTAATAGTCGAAAGTTATTGGAAGGCAACTAACACCCCTTCCACGCCCACCTATTCACCAACGCATCCAATCAAAATTTTGAGATAGCTATTTTGTTCAACGTAGTTGATTTCCAGATAGAAATTATGTTTTTAAGAAGGACACGGTCCTCAGGGCAAGGGTTGTAAGTTATGCCCTGGGGGCATATAAGGTTTTTATAGAACGCGTTGTCGTAGAAACTTCAAAAAGGGCTCATTCGTTTGGAAATTGAAAGGGCTAGTGCCCTTTTTAATAGTCGAAAGTGATTGGAGGGCAACTAACCCCCCTCTCACGCCTACCTTTTCCCAAAACACATCCAATCAAAATTTTGAGATAGCCATTTTGTTCAACGTAGTTGAAAGTTCTGGAAATTAGGTCTTTGAGGATGACAACCCCCCCCCCCCCACAGCCCTCAGGTAAGGGTCATAAGTTATGCCCTGGGGGCATATAAGGTTTTTTTTATAGAAAGCGATGTTGTTGAAACTTCAAAAAGGGCCCATTCGATTGGAAATTGAAAGGGCTAGTGCCCTTTTTAATAGTCAAAAATGATTGAAGGGCAACTAACCCCCCTTTCACGCCCATCATTTCCCCAAACACATCAAATCAAAGTTTTGAGATAGCCATTTTGTTCAACGTAGTTGAAAGTTCTGGAAATTATGTATTTGAGGATGACAAACCCCCCAGAGCCCCTAGGGCAAGGGTTGTAAGTTATGCCCTGGGGGCATATAAGGTTTGTATAGATAGCGTTGTCGTAGAAACTTCAAAAGGGGCTCATTCAATTGGAAATTGAGAGGGTTAGTGCCCTTTTTAATAGTAGAAAGGGATTGGAGGGTAACTAACCCCCCTATCACCCTCACAATTTCCCCAAACACATCCAATCAAAATTTTGAGATAGCCATTTTGTTGAACGTAGTTGAAAGTTCTGGAAATTAGGTCTTTGAGGGTGACAACTCCCACAGCCCTCAGGGCTAAGGCTATAAGTTATGCCCTGGGGGCATATAATGTTTTTATAGACAGCGTTGTCGTAAAAATTGCAAAACGGGCTCATTCGATTGGAAGGGCTATTGCCCTTTTTAGTAGTCGAAAGTATTCGGAGGGAGAATCCCACGCCCATCATTTCCCCAAACATTTTAATGACCATTTCGTTCAACGTAGTTGAAAGGTCTGGAAATTATGTCTCTGAGGATGATAATTCTCCCCCTCCCCATAGCCCTCAGGACAAGGGTCGTAAGTTATGCCCTTGGGACATATAAGGTTTTTTTTATAGAACTTTTTGTCGTAGAAGCTTCAAAAAGGGTTCATTTGATTGGAAATTGAGAAGACTAGTGCCTTTTTTATTAGTAGAAAGTGATCAAAGGCCAAATGCCACCCCCCCCCCCATAATTTCCCCAAACACTTCCAATCAAAATTTTGAGATAGCCATTTATTCAGCGTATCAGAACGGCCTGGAAATTATGTCTTTGAGGATAACAAAACCCCCAGCCCTCAGGGTAAAGGTTGTAAGTTATGCCCTGGGGACATATAATGTTCTTATAGAAAGCATGGTCATATAAACTTCGGAGGGGGCTCATTGGATTGGTAATCAGATGCTCTAGTGTTCTTTTTAAGAGTCAAAGTGATCGGAGGGCATCTACCCCCCCCCCCCCCACACACACACACGCACGTCGTATTGTCCCGAAATGCATCTAATAGAAATTTTGATATAGCTATTCTATTCAAAATGGTCTAAATATCATATAAAAAGGCCTTTAGGGTTGAAACAATCACCAGAGATTAGGGGCAAAGGTTGTAAGCTATGCCCAGGGGGTATTTAAGGTTTTTATGGAAGGGATGGTTGTTTAACTTTAGAAGATGCTCAGTCTTTCTCCCTTAAAAAGACTATGTCAATATAAAACGAACAGAAATTAATTAAAAAAAAACTTTTCCATCAAAATAAGTTCTTAAAAAAAGTAAAGAACTCCATTAAACCAAAATCAACAAAAATAGAATTAAACAATCTACAAAGAATACAACTACCACAAATCAGTATCAATAAATAAATGAAACCCAAAACAAACAGAAATTAAAATAAACAAGGGTCAAACTCAAAACGAGCAGAAATTAATGAGTAGGGTTCTAAACCCCAAGCTTTCCAAAAGCCAGAATATAATTTGTACTTTACTGAAAAAATTCTTTTAAATGTTTTCACTTTTCTAACTTTAAGAAATCAAAAATCAATCAAGATTTTAAGGAATAAATATAAGCATATGTATATTAAACTGACATTGCAGATTTTTTTCAGTAAATTCATTTGTATTTTTTTTCAGTAAAGTACAAATTATATTCTGGCTTTTAGAAAGCTTGGGGTTTAGAACCCTACTCATTAATTTCTGCTCGTTTTGAGTTTGACACTTATTTATTTTAATTTCTGTTGGTTTTGGGTTTCATTTATTTATTGATACTGATTTGTGGTAGTTGTATTCTTAGTAGATTGTTTGATTCTATTTTTGTTCATTTTTGTTTAATGGAGTGCTTTACTTTTTTTAAAGAACTTATTTCGTTGAAAAATTTTTTTTAATTAATTAAAAGGAAGAATTACTTAAGAAGATAGTTTTCTCAACTCCACGTCTGATTAATTCAGTTATTTGCTAAGTTGAATTCAGCTAGATGAAATTCTTGTGGGAGCGGGACAAACGTTATTTTGCGCAATTTCATAAACAGAATTATTAACTTTGATGACTGCATAACTGGCAAGATACACAGTTTCAGGAGACAATAACTTAAAACGTATGATGTCCATAAAAGTAAACCCTGAGCTAACATACTATTTGGCAGCCGACTATACAGTAGTTCATTCAAGCGATTCTCCCCAGAAAAGCATATTCGTGGTTTTCGCTCTCCACTGGCAACATCATAGATAAAGATTATCGAGACACGGACAATTCTTATTTTCTTTCACTAAGTTTTACCCACAGTTCATATATTATCCAGTATGATCATTCTCTATCTCATCCATTATAAAAACCCGGACCGGGGTGCGAGTGCTCCGGAGAACGTTTTGGCAGATATAAACATGTTAGACATGCTAGACAGGTTAGTCTGGTTTCCGACTGTTTCCATCAAAGTGCATTGAAACAAACGGAAATAAAGCTAATGCAGCAACAGGCTAAACAAGCTAAGGCGGAAATAAGTGGGAGGAGCTTTTTGTTCACGAAGACCAGAAATGATATGCGATAAGCTTACTGGTATATTCTGTCTACTGTGGTTTTACCTTTGAACACTAAAATACTTGAGCTTGCTATCAGGTTCTGTTACCAAACTTTCGTTTATGTGATAATGAAATAAGTATTCTTACTAAAAGAAAGGAATGGTTTTATTTACTACTAATTTATGCTAATACATTGCAAAGTAGTAAATATTGCATCATTGTTAGTTAAATATAATCTGCAGCACGGGCAAAGATTATATGAAACTAATACTGGGCTATATGCAATACATCGGGAGAGATACCGACATATAATCGAAAACAATATTTGAAGTTTTACATATGAGGGTCAAATAAAGTACTTTATTTTCAGCTCAAAGAAAAAAAAAATGGTTTTTAAAGTTTATGATGCATTTGTATTTTCCTAGTTAAATCTTCCCACCGACAGTAAGTGGAGGTTTCTGCAAAAAAACTTTCTATTCCTGTGTGAAAATAGCACTAGAAATACATTTTTTGGCAGACTAACCCTCGGGTAGACTACCCGATTAATCGCGCAAATCGCTGTTTAGCTATCACTGTAGCACTGTTCTGTGGTTACCACAGTACAACGGCAATAGCTATTCATTAAAAACGAAAAATTTGAGATCAAGCTACTCACTGGTGACGAGTTGTTAGTTGCCGCAGCATATTGGGTAAGAGACTCTTTCACCCTTCAAGGATGTGAGTTTAAGCCAAGAGCGTCACACTGCCGTTCCTCTATGAAGTTTCTCCGAGTGATAGACCAAGGGGAAGACTATTGGATATCTAGTAGAGAAAGCCTAGAGACGTCTCTTAAACCTTTGCTCGCACCCTAAAGTTTAATAATGATAAGTGTTTTCATACAATCTGCAGAAGGGGGAAAACTAGTTTAAGCTGTAAAGGGTGTTGTGATTTTAATAAGGAAAGATTGAGATATACCTTTTGCTTTACTCGTAGTCTACTTAGAATTTGGTTTTCAGAAGTGCTGCCCACCAGGTCTGCTGCAACAGGTGAATGTGCTGTCACAGACTCTGCAAGACAGCATCAACAAGTTTCAGCGAGTCTATGAAGCTTACATGAGAAAGTTCTTTTTGCGAATCCAAGGAAACAATGCTGCTGAATCAATAATGGCTTTGGAGGCCGTGAATCTGTAGTTCTAAGAAATGCAAATCCCATTAAGCGGCGAGAACCTCATTACACAGGATTTCAAAAATATATAAACAATGCTGTCGTAAAATATATGACTATCTTGCTACCTCTGTTCCTTCATAGAATATTCTTTCTAGTACACGCCTAGTCATCAGTGCGCTGCAGTCGTCTCTTCTCTTTACCAAAAAAACAATGGCATTCCATTATTCTTGAATGGCAAAATAAGTAGTAGTTGTATTACTTTCCTTTTTAAAGTTATTAACTAAAAAAAAACTTTCCGAAAAATAAGTTTTTCAAAGAAAAGTAAAGGCCATTTTAAACTTAAGCTCAGCAGATACAAATACCTTTTAAAATTCAAACTCAAAACGACCAGAAATAAGTATTAAAGAGTAAATGAAACCCAAAACGAATAGAAATTAAATAAACAATCATAGCAAAAACATACAACAAGTAATAATACAAATGAATAAATAGATCTTAAAGCGAGTAATGCTTAGATTGAATATGAATATCAAGCTTAAAATGAAAAAAAATATTTTCCTATTGAAGTATAAATGAAACTTAAAACGAACAGAAATTAAATAAACAATCAATGCAAACAAACATACAACAGACATTAATGTAAATTAATGAATAAATCTTAAAACGAGCGAAACTTAAATTGAATATGCAAATCAAGTTTGAAACGAACAAAAATCACCACAAACAAGAGTTCGGGTATGACCTCCTTCTCTCATTGTAAAAGTCTAGAACCTACTACGTCATTGGCGCTTTACTGAAAACCAATTTTATGACAAATATTTCTTTTGTACTTAATATTGAAAATAAACATTAAAATTATAGTAACATTTTTAACTGATGAGCTTTCAGCAATTAATATCATTATACATCAAATATTCAGTTTAATTTATTAGCTCTTTTTAAAGTTGTTAAAGATGAATATAGTTTCCCTACAAACAAGTGTTTGGATACTGCCTCCTTTCCTAACTGTAAATAAAAACCAAAAGCCTACTGCGTTATTGGCGCTTAACTGAAAATGGATTATATTACAAATATTTTCTTTTCAAGTTCTTACAGTATTGAAAATAAAAATACAATTACAGTGAAATAAATTCTTGAACTGTTGGATCTTTCAACAATTAATATCATTATACATCAAATATTCAATTTGATGTTGTTTATACTTTTCAAGACTGTTCAAGACGCATATAGTTTTCAGTAAAGCGCCAATGACGCAGTAGGTTTTAGACTTTTACAGTGAGAGAAGGAGGTCATACACAACCTCTTGTTTGTGGTGATTTTTGTTCATTTCAAACTTGATTTGCATATTCAATTTAAGTTTCACTCGTTTTAAGATTTATTTATCAATTTACATTAATACCTATTGTATGTTTGTTTGCATTGATTGTTTATTTAATTTCTGTTCGTTTTAAGTTTCATTTATACTTCAATAGGAAAATATTTTTTTTTTCGTTTTAAGCTTGATATTCATATTCAATCTAAGCATTACTCGCTTTAAGATCTATTTATTCATTTATATTATTACTTGTTGTATGTTTTTGCTATGATTGTTTATTTAATTTCTGTTCGTTTTGGGTTTCATTTATTCTTTAATAGTAATTTCTGGTCGTTTTGAGTTTGAATTTTAAAAGTTATTTGTATCTGCTGAGCTTAAGTTTAAAATCGCCTTTACTCTTCTTTGAAAAACTTATTTTTTGGAAATTTTTTGTTAATTAATTTTTGTTCGTTTTTGATTGCAAAAAGTTCAAGTTTTTAAAAATTCCTTATTTCAAAATCAAACTTAAAAAAACAAAAATCAAATATTCATCAAAGTATCAAAACTGATATCAAAATAACAATATCAAAGTGTAAAAATGGGTCTGTGTCAACCTCGGAGTTTTTATTATCTGATGTTTGAACTATTTTTTAACAAAATTGCTATCTCAAAATTTTTGTCGGATGGGTTTGGGGAAAAAGGGCGTAGGGGGACTAGATTAGGCTTCGGTCTCTTTGGACTCTTTAAAAGTGAACTAGAACTTTCTATTTTCAATCAAATGAGCCCTCTCTGAAGTTTATACGAGTATCCTTTCCATAAGAACTATATATATCCCCAGAGTATAACTTACAACGCCTGTCCTGGGCCCTGGGGGGTTGTGTCGACCCTGGAGTTTTAATATCTGATGGTTGAACTATTTTTAACAAAATATTCAGCTGAAATATTTATCGGATGGGTTTATCCATCCGATACACCCAAAGACGTGGAGGGCGGGAGGGGCTAGTTGCCCTCTGATCTTTTTTTACTCTGAGAAAATGAACTACAACTTTTAATTTCCATTCAAATGAACCCTCTCTGAAGTGTATACGAGCATACCTTTCATAAGAACCATATATGCCCCCAGAGCAACACTTAAAACGCCTCCCCCGGCCCTGGGGGGAGGGTGTCGACAATGGAGTTTTTCTTGTCTGATCTTTGAACTATTTTTAACGAAATAACCACACGTAAAGGAGTTTTTGTTATGTGATCTTTGAACTATTTTTAACAAAATCGCTACCTCAAATTTTTTATCAGATGTATTTGGGGAAAAGGGACTTGGGGGGGGGGGGGGGGGGGGGGAAGTTGCCCTCTGATCACTTTTGACTCTTAAAAAGGGCACTAGAACTCACGATTTCCAATCGAATGAGCCCCCTTTGAAGTTTATACGACGACCCCTTCTATATGAAGTGCCTCTGGGAAAAAAATAAATGGAGCGTGGGGGTAGGCTAGCTGCCCTCCAATCACTTCTGACTCTTAAAAAGTGAATTACAACTTTCAATTTCCAATCAAATGAACCCTCTAGGAATTTTATACGAGCATCCCTTCCATAACAACCGTATATGCCCCCAGGGCATAACTTGTAACGCCTACCCCCGGGCCCTGGGGGGCTGTGTCGACATCGGAGTTTTTTGTTATCAGAACTTTGAGCTATTTTTAACAAAATGTCTATCTCAAAATTTTATCTGATGCATTTAGGGCGTAGAGGAGGGGGGGGGGGCTAGTTGCCATCCAATATCTTTTGACGCTGAAAAGGTGAACTAGAACTTTCAATTTCCAATCAAATGAACCCTCTCTGAAGTTTATACGAGCATTCCTTCTACAAGAACCATATATGCCCCCAGGGCATAACTTATAACCCTTGCCCCTGAAGACTGTATTTCCAGAACTTAAAACTACGTTTAATAAAATGGCTGTCTCAAAATTTGGATTGGATGTGTTTGGGGAAAAGGTGGGCGTGGGAGGGGGTTAGTTGCCCTCAAATCACTTTCAACTATTAAAAAGGGCACTATCCCTTTGAATTTCCAATCGAATGAGCCTTTTTTGAAGTTTCTACGACAACGCCTTCTATAAAAACCTTATATGCCCCCAGGGTATAACTTAAAACCCTTGCCTTGAGGGTTGTGGGGGAGTGTCCTCCTCAAAAACATATTTTCTATCTGGAAATCAACTACGCTGAACAAAATGGCTTCCTCAAAATTTTGATTGGATGTGTTTGGGGGAATGATGGGTGTGGGGGGGGGCTTATTGCCCTCCAATCACTTTCGACTATTAAAAAGGCCACTAGCCCTTTGAATTTCCAATCGAATGAGCCTTTTTTGGAGTTTATACGACGACCCCTTCTATATGAAGTGCCTCTGGGAAAAAAATAAATGGAGCGTGGGGGTAGGCTAGCTGCCCTCCAATCACTTCTGACTCTTAAAAAGTGAATTACAACTTTCAATTTCCAATCAAATGAACCCTCTAGGAATTTTATACGAGCATCCCTTCCATAACAACCGTATATGCCCCCAGGGCATAACTTATAACGCCTACCCCCGGGCCCTGGGGGCTGTGCCGACATCGGAGTTTTTTGTTATCAGAACTTTGAGCTATTTTTAACAAAATGTCTATCTCAAAATTTTATCTGATGCATTTAGGGCGTGGAGGAGGGGGGGGGGGTAGTTGCCCTCCAATATCTTTTGACGCTGAAAAGGTGAACTAGAACTTTCAATTTCCAATCAAATGAACCCTCTCTGAAGTTTATACGAGCATTCCTTCTACAAGAACCATATATGCCCCCAGGGCATAACTTATAACCCTTGCCCCTGAAGACTGTATTTCCAGAACTTAAAACTACGTTTAATAAAATGGCTGTCTCAAAATTTGGATTGGATGTGTTTGGGGAAAAGGTGGGCGTGGGAGGGGGTTAGTTGCCCTCAAATCACTTTCGACTATTAAAAAGGGCACTATCCCTTTGAATTTCCAATCGAATGAGCCTTTTTTGAAGTTTCTACGACAACGCCTTCTATAAAAACCTTACATGCCCCCAGGGTATAACTTAAAACCCTTGCCTTGAGGGTTGTGGGGGAGTGTCCTCCTCAAAAACATATTTTCTATCTGGAAATCAACTACGCTGAACAAAATGGCTACCTCAAAATTTTGATTGGATGTGTTTGGGGGAATGATGGGCGTGGGGGGGGGGGCTAATTGCCCTCCAATCACTTTCGACTATTAAAAAGGGCACTAGCCCTTTGAATTTCCAATCGAATGAGCCTTTTTTGAAGTTTCTACGACAACGCCTTCTATAAAAACCTTATATGCCCCCAGGGCATAACTTAAAACCCTTGCCCTGAGGGTTGTGGGGGAGTGTCCTCCTCAAAAACATATTTTCTATCTGGAAATCAACTACGCTGAACAAAATGGCTATCTCAAAATTTTGATTGGATGTGTTTGGGGGAATGATGGGCGTGGGGGGGGGGGGGGCTGGTTGCCCTCCAATCACTTTCGACTATTAAAAAGGGCACTAGCCCTTTGAATTTCCAATCGAATGAGCCTTTTTTGAAGTTTCTACGACAACGCCTTCTATAAAAACCTTATATGCCCCCAGAATAACTTAAAACCCTTGCCTTGAGGGTTGTGGGGGAGTGTCCTCTTCAAAAACATATTTTCTTGCTCGAAATCAACTACGCTGAACAAAACTGCTATCTCAAAATTTTGATTGGATGTGTTTGGGGGAATGATGAGCGTGGGGGGGGGGGGCTAGTTGCCCTCCAATTCATTTCGACTATTAAAAAGGGCACTAGCCCTTTGAATTTCCAATCGAATGAGCCCTTTTTGAAGTTTCTACGACAACGCCTTCTATAAAAACCTTATATGCCCCCAGGGTACAACTTAAAACCCTTGCCCTGAGGGTTGTGGGGGAGTGTCCTCCTCAAAAACATATTTTCTATCAGGAAATCAACTACGCTGAACAAAACTGCTATCTCAAAATTTTGATTGGATGTGTTTGGGGGAATGATGGGCGTGGGGGGGGGGGGGGGGGTTAGTTGCCCTCCAATCACTTTCGACTATTAAAAAGGACACTAGCCCTTTGAATTTCCAATCGAATGAGCCTTTTTTGAAGTTTCTACGACAACGCCTTCTATAAAAACCTTATATGCCCCCAGGGCTAGTTGCCCTCATCACTTTTGACCCTTAAAAAGGGAACTAGAACTCTCGATTTCCAGTCGAATGAGCCCCCTTTGAAGTTTCTACGACGACCCCTTCCATATGAAGTGCCTCTGGGGAAAAAAAGAAAAATAAATAATAATAATAATAAAACATTTGAGCCGTATTGCCTTTACTATAGGCAACGCTATAGTGTTGCCTCTGAAAGCGACCACATATCTGGAAATTCAAGATTTTTATCTTGTTTTATATAATTAAAGCTGGTATTCAACAATATGAAGCCCTTATAGTATGGTGAATGAATCCCTGAAAAAAGGGTAGTTGTGAAGCTAGAGATAAATTACTGTTGATCTTGTATTATACAAACATTTTAACAAAAGATTGAATGACGTGTTTGTTAAGAATTCTTTTTTGTTTTATTTAGCTTTGTCAAAAGACAAAGTATGTAAAAAGAGAAAACAGCGCTGAAATATTGACAAAAAAAAATGACACAACTTAACTACCGGTTTTAGTAATAAAGTAGCATAACAGAAAAGGATCAATTTGTAAAGCAAAAATCCCAGCAAATACAAGCCTTTAAAAAAAAAAAAAAAATGCTGTTTCTTAATGCTCAATCTCAATAATTTTTTATTAAAAATATTTGTAATTAAGTCTTGCGATCTAAAGAAGTGCCTATGTCATTATTAAAAGCTTGTTAAGAGTTTGAACAGTTCAGAAACAAAGACCAAACGGTCTCAGGGAAATAAATCAGTTCTTGGATTCTCTGTTGCTAAATCAATTTTTTTTTCAATTCTGATACTTTCATCTCTGATAGCAGTGTTTGTAACTAGCGAAATATCTCTAATTAACAACAATGATGTAATATTTGTAATGTCTCCCAATGGGTCGTATTATCCTCTTCTCTATTTATTTTTGTATAAGCTATGTATTAGCAATATTGGCAAAATAGCAATATATATAAGCAATATATATTGTATAAGCAATTAGGAATCTTATTGTGCATGACCTTTGGTCCAGATGTCAAGCAAAGCAATATTGCTCTCAAAATTAGATTTGACGCAGCAGCTTAAGCGTCAATAAACAATTGAGCCTAAGCAGTGATAATGATTTACTTCGTAAACTCGATTCTACAAAAAGTTCATACAAATAAGGTACAATTAAAAACAATAGCATACAGTAAATCAGCCATGAAACAAACATTATAATATTCACAATAAAAAGAATAAATATGGCGAAAAATTTAAAACAAGTTAAAATTAAGCTAATCCATATCTTCATGCTGACTGGAAAAATAGGAGACCAATCCTCCGAATTCTCCCTCTTTGCTTGCCTCTCTGCTGTCAGAGTTCTCACTTTCTTCTAGAGGTCTCTCGACGCGAAATATCTGGCGCTCTTCTTCTATTGCCTGATCTGCCACCTGTTGGGGACGAGAAACTCTTTCAACCTGGTTCATGGAATGTGACTGGGGATAATTATGCGCGAATGGATACAGACCCGATGGAAGTAATTGATAATTTTGGTGAATTGCTAGAGGCGGGCGAACAGAGGCGGAGTCACTTGAACCCGAGGGCCTAGTATTTTCTTGATGTTGGAGAAGAAAAGGCACTTCACTTCTTGGGTTAGTTGGGTTGGCTAGCCTCATGCTTTGGATCGCCATAGGATAAGGAACACGGTTTTCTTCTCGAGGAGGTACTATGGGTCTTCCTGCTTCATTTTTTTGAAAGAAGGGAGGCTTAGAATAATCAAATGGTAATGAACGAATGTAGTCTGTCGGCAGAGTATACCTGACAGGTTCTTCAGGACGCCGAATTTGCCCTGGACCTGCACTTTTCATGGGACTGCTCTCCCTAGGAGACGATCTTTGATTTTGAGGAATTTTAGATTCTTCAGTTTGAATCGTTTGCCTCAAATCAGTAGGGCTATCAGTAAGCCTTCCAGATAAAACATTGCCGCTTTGTATATTTTCTAAAGCTTTTCCTCGAAGACTTAACTGAGAGCTCGTGGGCGGTGATTGATCTTTAGATGCAAAGCTAATTTCTTTTACCTCTTTGGGAGATTGGCATTCTTTCATTTTACTACGCGTTAAGTCTGATGGCGCAATTTGTTCATTGTCACCAGGCGTTTTTTCGCTCTTTATCAGGAATAGGACATCGAAAAGGGAATCTTTCGTACGGCGACATTCCATGTTGGGGAAAAAATGGACGAGGATTGTCCTCGAATGGACGCAATCCCTGTCGTTGCTGCAAACTTAGAGGGCTGCCAAACGGTCTTGCTACGTTAGGATAACATCCAGGATGATTTTTTGATAAGTTTGCACCCACCAATGGAGATGATGTAGGAGGACGTATGTCATTCGGTGGATCACGGGGTAAGTTGGAAAAAATACTCCTAGGTGGTTCTGAAAACTCAGCTGATTGCAGCACATTCCCTTCTCGCACATTTTCAGGCAGTCGTAAGTCAGTTGGATACAACGGTGTATTATCGGATTTTTGTGGCATTCTCAGATCACTGGGAACCGAATTAAAAGGATGATACTGTCGACTTTGAGAAGACAAGGGTCTCACCGCTGACATAGATGAATTGGATTTTGTGGTAGCATCAATGTTAATTGGCAGTCTACTTTTTAACGCTGGATCAGTTGGGAAAATTGTTTTGCTGTCTTTTACATTTAGAGACTCGCATTCTTCATGGGTTATTTCAGTGCCTTCAGATGCTTCATTAACTTGTTTAACATCGGCAGAAGATGTCAATTTTTGTCCTTCGTCCAGACTCATTTCAGGTTCTTCTTTGCTAGCATTTGCTTGCAATGATTCTGATTTAACAAGATTTATCGACTCTTCTTGGAGAGTTCCTGCAATGCTTACTGGTTGTGCTGGTCGCTGGTCATCTTTGATGTCTGGCAGGTTTTTTACTGGGCCTACCGAAGGAAGAGACTGTGACATAATCGGCCCTTCAGCTGTCACTTTAGTTGCAAGATTTGAAGGAGATTTGTTTTGACTAGTAGGTGGTATTTCAAAAGCACCGCGATATGGTTGTACAAATTGAGCAGCTGGAACTCTTTCTAAAGGATTACTTCCTATAGGATAAGGTCTCAGAGGGCCTCTTTCTAGCCTTTCAAATTGAGTTGTTGGCCCTGAGCTAATCATTCGTTCTGTCGGGAATCCTCTAGTAAATCGAGGGAAACGTCCACCTGACTGTGCATCAAAAGGTTGTTGTATCGGCATGAATGCTCTTGCAGTCCTAAAAGGCTCAGGGAAAGGAGGTCGTGAGTGTGAACCTTGGTTTACGCCCCCAAAGCGGGGGAACTGGGCATTAGCTGGCTGCCCTAGAGTTAGAAGTTGATTCATCCCCTCTTTTGGAATTGCTTCTGGACTTCCCTTTTCATTACTCAGCTTATCGACCATCTCTTGAAGCGATAATGTTGATGCACTAGTAGGTTTAGTATTTATACTACTGAAATATTGAGCCGGTTCTTGATCGGCAAGAGGAGGTGCAGTTTCGTAAGGACTGCTGCTGGATAGCTTTTCTTGAGCCATGAGCTTTTCTTGTGCCATTATCTTTTCTTGCTCTACCAATGCCTTTGGTTTTCTGCCTCTTCTTCTAGGAAAGGTTCCATCAGCTGATGGCGTGACAGACTTTTTGGATCTAAAAAATAACATTTATATAATTATTGATTTCCCTTCCAACATTTAGAAAAACCCTTTAATCTAATGACTTGAAGAACAAATTTTATTTGTTACGCTAGAAAGAGAAAGAAATAAAGCGGGAGAAGGAAAGAGAGAGAGAGAGAGAGAGGAGGGAGAGAGAGAGAGAGAGAGAGAGAGAGGAGGAGAGAGAGAGAGAGAGAGAGGAGAGAGAGAGAGAGAGAGAGAGAGAGAGAGAGAGAGAGAGAGAGAGATGATTAAGGTTTCATTTGAAAGCTTATACTTTCGTCTAATTACTTTTTATAAAGTTGTTCTGACAGCATTAAAGCAAAGTGCAATGTTTTTCTTACAAAAAATTACCGATTTTTGTGCTTTCTTTTATTCACTGCTATTACTATAATGACAAAGAAAAAAAGAGTTAGGAAAAAAGAGACAATTTGACATAGTAGAGAAATACAACGATAAAAGTTTTGTGGCAAATAAAACTTCCCAAAAAAAACAAAAAAGAACTAAACACAATTTTTCAGTACAATAAACTTCCTACACCAAGTAACAAATGCAGTTTTTCAATCTAATTTTACATTTCCTCTTTTCATAAAGTTCTTATAAATTCTCTTTTGTTTCTTTCTTTTATTCATTTATTTGAATCAAAAAATGAATTTATTCATATAAATTATCTTTTCTTTTATTCATTGCTAATACTATAATGACAAAGAACAAAAATAAGTTTGAAAAATAAGAGACAGTTTGACATAGTAGAAAAATACAACAATGAAAATTTTGTGGCGGATACCCCCCCCCCCCAAAAAAAAAAAGAACAAAATAAACAAATATATACAATTTTTCAGTACAATAAACGTCTACACTAAGTAATAAATGCAGTTTTTCAATCTAATTTAACATTTTCCTCTTTCCCTAAAATTCTTATAAATTCCCTTTTGTTTCCAATAATTGCGTTGCTGTAAAATATAACAACACAAATCTTTCGACACTTCTCATTATATGGACCTTTGAGAATAAATTTAGTAATTACAACATACATTAAAACTTATACTACTTCCACGATAAGTGCCACGTCTAGTTTGCAAAGCTTGATCCGAATAAGCAATTTCTCTTAGCGTTCACGGTAATGACTGTCAGGTGAAGACAAACAAGAAATCTTAAAACTCCAGTCAACTACTACTACTACTAACAACTCATCGCAGCACCAAGCCACCTGATGTCAATACAACTACGCACGTTCCTCCTCCATCCCAATCTAGTCAAAGCCTCTCTTTTACACCCTCCCAGGAAGTTCCCATTTCTTTTAAATCTTTCTTTATGACGCCCTTCCACCCACGACGAGGATGACCTGCTTTCCGTCTAGCCCTAGACGGTTGGCCGAAAAGGACAATCTTCGGCAATCTGTCATCCTTCATCCCCACAACGTGCTCTGGCCATCTCAAACTTTCTTTCATTATAGCCCTAGAAAGCGGGATTGAACCACACTTTTCGTACAGCCTACTGTTTTAAATACGGCCAGTCAGCCGGGTACCCAAAACAATCCTTAAGCAATTTCTCTGGAAAACATCTAGCAAATCTTCATCCGCTTTTCGGATTGCCCATGCTTCAGAGCCATATTTGACCACTATCATCACTGACGCTTCTAATATTCTAATCTTGGTTTGCAGACTTATCTTCCAATTCTTCCAAACCTTTTTTAACTGTGAAAAAACACCCAGAGCATTGGCTATCTACTTTTAATATCTTCACTGCTCCCGTCATCTTTACTAATATTACTACCAAGATCGTGTTCAATCAGATCCTCCTAATCTATATTACCTATCTAATCCTTCTTTGAAAACAGCTTAGAAAATAGATTTGGCACGTTTAAAGATGTCAGATGTCACCACCACACAGGACAGTGTGTGTTCAATCAAATCCTTGTAATCAATATTACCCTGCTCATTGTTTTTTTTTAGAGCAGCTTAGCAAACGGTTTTTGGTAATTGTTTCAGAAGTGTGAAGATGTCACGTATCGCCGCCACACAAGATAGTGTTTGTTCAATCAGATCCTCCTCATCTATATTGCTAATCCTTCTAATCTTAATAAAATCCTTTGAGAACAAAATGGCTTTTGGCAATTGCCTATTAAGATAATATCTTTGGGCATGACATCAAATAAGTAGTTATTTTTCAAAGGCAGGTATTTGCTTCTTTTTCATGGTTCTTCTATCAGGACCTTTTTTGATGTTTAGGCATTCTCTGAATATAATTTATATAATTAATTAGTATATATATATATATATATATATATATATATATATATATATATATATATATATATATATATATATATATATATATATATATATATATATATATATATATATTATATATATATATATATATATATATATATATATACATAGACCCCGGCGCCGCGCCAGCGGATCGACCGAACGCCGCCGACAAGAGGCCTGGTCGAACGCCGCCGAAGCGTCGCAACGCCGCCAAAGTGTCGCAACGCCGCCAAAGTGTCGCAACGCCACCAAAGTGTCGCAACGCCGCCGGCGTGCCGCAGGCACACCGCCGCCGGCACAGGCGGCGGCGTTCGGTCGACTTTAAATTATTTTTGCGGCAATTCTTTATTGCGTCAACCGCAAAATCGGAGCTTTTCCTTCTCGTGTGGTTTAATATTTCGATTTTCCTGATTTGAAATCAAGCAGGGCTTTCACTATCCCCGAATTTTCGGGAATTTCCCCGAAAATCTATGCGTTACTCCGAAAAAAATTTGGTTCCCCGAATCCTCGAAAATCACGCAGTCACGGTGCCACCCCTTGCGATTTATCACCAGTGACTTTCCCTGCCAAATATTACTTGCATACAATAATTCTTCACTACTCTCTGGTTCGTTAATTTTCGTCTCTTTTGTTACTTTGCATAAAAACCAGACAGATGCAATATGCTATTGCAAATATTGCAATATACACAGTTCTTCATATGTTGACCAAAAAAGTATCGTCTTTATGAAATGAGTTTAAGTCATTTCGAATGCAGTTTCCCAATTGCTATTTCTTACATCATTCGTAATCAAGAACTTTATTTTCAAGTTGAATAGAATTATTGAACGCATTCACTACTATACAGCTTCAGCCTTTTGTTGGATTTTGAAATTGACAGTCGACAGATTGTTTCTACAGCTGAATTGTAAGTTTGCAGATTTTTTTTTTGCTGTTTTTAGATAAGATTTTCTTAATGTTTAATACTCAATTATTGAACGCCTGATAGAAAATACAATCTTCTTTCTGGAACATTCCCCCCCCCCCAAAAAAAAACAAACAACCTTCGATTGAGACGAAATTTAGCTATAGACTAAGCTATGTACAAGGTTGGGGAATTAAAGATTGAATCGGAAGTTACCCCAAAAATATGATTCATAAATAAATTGTAAATTATTGGCTATAGGGGGGGGGGGGATAGGGGGCTATCATTTTTAAATGATAATACCTCATTTTTCTGTTTTATTGAAAGCAGGGATTCCAAAAAGATAATTATTTTTTTCATTTACAGTGGAGAGAGAAGAACATGATATCAAATTCCCTGGGAAACCATTGAAATATTTTGACAGACCCAGGGCCCCCTATTAGGACTTGTTCATTATCTTGGGTATTTTGCGATTTCTCATAGGCTACTGGCCTTATTTGGCTTTTGTGTGTGCTCCCTTTTAATTAGATTCTTTGGATCTTATGGAATGCCATGGCGAATCTATCACTCAGTTTTCCAATAATTTGAGGTATATGTGAATAATTTCGACATTTTTCTTGTTGTCTTTGTACCCCTTTACTCATACCCTCAATTTTGTTTCAAGGAACACTAAGCTGTTTAAAGTTATTTTGCGTGTTTGTTTGAACCATATAGTGACCTAGTTAATTATTAAGTAAATTATTTTTCTAATGAAAGCTGAGACGGTATCCTATCAAGGTGGTATCCAGAGGGGGGGGGGTAGGGAGGTATTACATTTAAATGATAATAGCTCTAAATTTTATTTATTGAAAGCAGGGATCCCAAAGAGTTGATTTTTTTTAATTTAAAGCAGAGATGGCATCCTATCAAGGTGGTATCCAGAGGGGGGAAGGGGGTATTGAGCTATCATATCTAAATAATAATGCCTCGATTTTTTTCGAGGCATTGAGTTAATGTGGGGTGCCAATGAGTTAATTATTTTTTTTTATTTAAAGCAGAGACGGTATCCTATCAAGATAGTATCCAGAAGGGGGGGGGCATAGGGAGTTATTATATTTAAGTGATAGTACCTTGATTTTTTTTTATTGAAAGCAGGGATGCCAAAAAGTTGAAAAGTTGACAAAATTAACAAGATTTTCGTGAGTTATGCTTGATACAGCACTTGCATGGTTTTATCGTCCAAAGGGAAAGGGACATATGCGTCCAATCTGTTTTTTTCTTATTGATGAAACGGTTTTACTTTGAAAACATTCATTCATAAGTACCAGGCAGATTCAGACTAAAACGAATTGGTGTGACGAAAGCGATATCGACATTCCCACCTAACGTTGCGCTCGAGTAACAATGGCGCCCTTGGTCCAGTGCCCAAGTTACATTAAAGGCCAGGTCATAATAAAAGCTTTCAATTTGGGAGGTTCAAGGAGGAGTCTTTGACAATCTTATGACCTCAGGGTACTAGATGTTGCAACGTTCTTACGTATCTACAGTGGCTTAGAAAATTCGATCACCCCACAAATGATTACCAAAAATATGCACAAATGTAACATTTGGAATATTATAACACTTTTTTCAAAGCTTTGAAGAAAAGTGAAAAAGTCTAAATACCCCTAACTGCGCTTGAAAGCTATTTTAAAAAGAAACTCTTTGGAGATTTCCGTGGAAATGACCGTACCAGAAGCCTTGAGCCTGGGAGGGGATCAAAGAGGAATCTGTGAGTATTTTGACCACAGGTGACTTGTTGTTGCGACTTTCTTAAATATGGTAATTCTTGTAAGCATTTGGAAATCAAAGCTTAAACTCAATAACTGATACTAAGTGTCCTAACATTTTGCTTGGATTAAAAGTGACGAACTAGGATGAAAATTTCAACCTCTTCCTGGAGCTACTTCAGTCTGCATATTATTTCATTTAATTACACTTAAAACGGATGAGCTTTTCATTTTTTACCTGAGAAAATAGCTGGCACTTCATTTTTCTTCATAGCGAATAAACTATTAAGTGTTTTTTGTGTCATTGTAATTGAAGTATTCTCATGTGAAGTGTTCATCATATATTTTTCAATTTGAGAAATTTACTCCTTTTAGATGCAGTTTATAATTTGACTGATATTAGGTATTTATCAGTTTATAATTTGGAATGAATCCCCAAAAGAAAAAATGAATAATATCCAAAAGAGCAGCCAAAAGCAATAAAAAAGCAGCAGTTCAGCCTTAGCCTACATGACATATATTCTATAAAGAAGCCAAAAAAACTTTAAAATGTATTTTTTTTTAAATTGTTATTAAAAACCAGTTTTTAATACAAGAACGCTTCTTAGGAATCCAAAAGAGCAAAAAAAAAAAACAATCAATATCAAAGTCGCCATTTCAGCTGTTTTAAAGGTGACAAAACAGATGTAGGCAAAGGGCATTATGAAAAAATTAAGCTTCTAAGTTCAAAGTTATATTCAAAGTTTTTACCCAGATAACTGACGAATTTTGTGATATGGTATTTGAAGTTTTATATGCTCGATAAAAAAAACTACTAATTTTGATAATTATTTATGTTAAGAATACATAGCTAATAGATACTTCAACTACTCGTATTATGCAAGGGTTCTGAAACGCCACAGCCATTTCGTTTCTACCAGATTTCTACTTCTCTTGATGAATAACGAAGAAGACCAGTTTCCAGCCAGCGACTTGTGAATTTTTGAACTCATGAATGGGCTCAAATCTGTTGTAAATTTAAGCTGTGATTTGAGAAAGACTGATGAAAACATTAATGTTTGCGGTCAACATTGATCGCGCCGGCGGTGCGCCACCGACGTCTTACCGGCGGCGCGGCGTGCTGTTTTTTGGCCCCGCCGCCGCCGGTCTTCCCTTATCGGCGCGGCACCGGGGTCTATATATATATATATATATATATATATATATATATATATATATATATATATATATATATATATATATATATATATATATAATTTTATATAATTAATTAATATTTATATAATTTAATATATAATTTGTAGACCCTCAGTGGCATACTTTCCTATTGCGCTGCTAGGCAAAAGGAAATTTCAATTTAATTCTTGAATATTTTTATTTTTCGTCTTCAGCTAAAAAATATTCAGAAGTAAAGTTACCTCATTCTTGAATATCAACACCATATCTTATTGAAATAGGATGCAACATTAAAAAAAAAATATATATATATATTGACTGAAAATAACCCAAGATAAAGTTGGGCCTTTTCGTTTTCAACACCCAAAACAATTTCCTCCCCTATTAAAAGTCCCCTGTTTCTACATTACAGTCCCAATTTGGTTATACACGTATGCATAATTCACCCTCTTTTTGTAACTTCCCACTCCTTAAGGTCTTTTTGAAAGTTATAAATTGTCCCTTTCTTCCCTTCAATTTATCTATTTACGACAATAGCTTCGTCTTCTTCTTCATTTACTGTTGTGCCTTTTGTCTTCCTCCTCAACTTCTCGCCCGAGGAAAGCCTGGCAGTTCTTGTTCTTCTAGCTAACTGAAGCATTTTTTGTAATGGGGACATCTCCAGTCCTCTAAAGATCTTTATGCTATCAACAACAGCAAGCCGAGCATTCACTAACTTATCTTCATTTTATTTCTTTTATCTGTTAGAATCTGATGTTTGTCCGAAAACCATGCTCAAAGGCACCCCTTCCGTTCGAAAAAAGGATAACCTAAACTAGTTTGGCCATTGCTAGAAAAATTAATAGGCGATTGTAATGACTAGATTATTCCAATCATCATCAATTCTTGGTGACAACGAAGGAAAACCTGCTTTCCCTAATCCAGAGTTTAAGCTCATCGCGTGCAGCGTCTTGCCTCAGCCAGAAACAAACCATAATGAATTCTTATTTTATTTCCCTACAAGTAAAAGTTGACGAGTGCAATGACTTGAAAACTGTGGCATAAAAAACATAAGAAGGCTTAAAAAAATGGGAAATCGGAAGCTGGCTCTGTGCAAGGTGATGTTTAACTTACTAATAAGGGAAAATGACAAGAAAAAAAGAAACTGCCAGCCCTGACATATTTGAAGCCACAATGAAATATTGTGGCTATTAGCAAATGTTCTGTTAGATGCGCATATTTCTAATGAATCGCTGGCTATTGGTGAATATGACGTACGCCGCGCATTTGACTCAGGCATACATGCGCAGATAATGCTAGAATTACGGAAAAATGGTGTCGACCCAGCTATTGTTCGACCTCTTTATGATCTGTATCGCCAACTAAATGTGTGTTTACACATTCCTAATGCAGAACCTACTAGGAAAATCCCTGTAAAAAAAGGTATTAAACAGGGTGCGATTTCTTCGCCACAGTTGTTTATTAATAGTATTTCCGAGGCGCAGTCCAAAGTCACTACAAGCTGTGTTCTAAGAGGAATAGATGTGACCATAGTTGGATTTTCGGAAAACATCATGAATTTTTCTCGGCAAATAACATCCCTAGTTAGTAATTTTAATATCCTGTCATCTCAGTATGGTGATATTGGCCTTAGTTTTAATGTGTCAAAATCGGAAGTAATGTTGTTTAATTGGAATAAATCTGTTCTACCTCACATTCAACTAGGATCGCATTCTGTCGAGCCAGTGGAGTCACTAGTATACTTGGGACTACCCACCGGTGACACACTGTCATCTACCCGTTCGCTAGTCATCACACATATAGAGCATAAAATTAGAACTGCGTATGGGACCACAATTTCTTCGAAGAGAAAGCTTAATAGGTTTTCACTGGCTAGAATTTATAATGCTGTCGCGCTGCCACATGTATTATATATAACACCATTTTGGAAACTTCTGCGTAAAGAAGATAAATCTAAAATCCGTAGAATTTTCTTCAGATATTTGAAGTTTCTGCTGCAAGTTCCACTGAGAACGAGTAATTCGTACCTGATCCGGCGGTACGCAGTAACTGATCCATTTTCTGCAGTTAATCAGTTGTTTGACAAGTATTGTGATAAGTTGGAGGGTAGCAGCCATCCTTGGCTACCTCTACTCTCGTCACTTTGATTGATGTGTATGTATATTTGCTTTGTACCATTAAGTACCATTAAGTGTATGTTTTTTGTTTCCTCTTTTCTGCTGTTTTTTTCCATCAATTTCTGTGTTTATGATGGGTGTAAAATAAATTCAATTCAATTCAATTGCCAAAAATCTGAGACAGCAAAAAAAAAGTCATTTCCATGATTTACCTCAATTATTACTTATAATCTTCAAACATAGCTCAGTTCAAAGCGATATTTAGCGAGAACGACCATTGTTTAATTTATGGTTCATTACTATTTAAGATTCTCTATTTTATTGGTGAAACCGCTCAGCCCTAGTGATGAAGTCGTTATTGCAGTGCGGCTAAAGTGCGAACAGTTAATTTTTCTATTTTTTGTATTCTTTGTTCATCCACTATCCTTCTATTTATAAACCATTTTCTCAATTTAAATTTCGCTTTTATGAACTTCACCCTATTTCATAGCCACTGCCTGCAAATTTGTGGTTTCGAGTTAAACTCCTCATTAGTTTTATGCATAGAGGGAAACCAAACAAAATTATTACAATTATACGACCCTCTACAAGCGTTTTCTTTGCCTGCTATTCACTAATGACGTGCTTAAAATCCCAAAATCATTACACTAACGGGAAATTTACCATTACATAGTCCCATCAGTAATACCATAAATCATAAAACGGACACCTACTCAGTTCTCAGTGCTTACCAATCAATTTACCTGTGGTAATTTACCCCGCATAGTATCTTTAAAACAAAACTATCTGTTTGGAAGTGCCTATCTTGAGCAAGTGTTCAAAATAAGCCAAGGGTCAGATTTCACCTTGTAGGCAAAATATACAGGTCAAAATGAAACAGGAAATATAAAAATGAATCCCGAGGCATCAAACCGATTTCCTGCTTTCTATATGAAATTTGTTACCAGTAATTAATTGAAATTCAGTAGCAACGCTGTAACCAGTTCTTGTTTCAAGAGCTTGTAAAAAGTGGCAAAAGTAGCTTTTTCAATCCAAAAGCGATTTCATTTGAAAAAGATCACAACCTGCCGAAAAGCTACTTCGCACAAAACCTGTTACCGCAGAGTAGCTTCGTCTAGTGTTAGCTTTTAAACGAACCGCCTGCAATAAAAGTAATAAGCAAAGGAACAAAGTGCATATGATTTGATTATGATGATAATGACCCACAAAAAAGGGAGGCGCAACAATCATGCAACCCATGCTACAATATGATTTTCCTTGGTTAAGCATTTAAACCATGACATATCAATGCGCTATTTCAGAATTTGCATTTTCCAGCATTTTGAAACTATTTAGGATACATTTTTTTTTTTAATACAAAATAGAAGATAACGGCATCTTGTAGTGGCATCGTCTGTTTCGTTACAATAAAAAGTATCTGTATATTTTTCATTTCTGTTCAAATAAGTAAGCTCTCAACATTAAGAGCATTGCTTCAATACGATCATACGATCATTAAAAAAATAAATAATAGACAATCAGAGCTGCAAAACGTGATTGTCTTGATGTTCAAGGTAGAGGACTGTAAACCTCCAGTTACGGTTTTCAAAAATGACAATTTTAGTGGTGACTTATTATTTAAATTTTTTGTCATTTTTCAGGGGTTTCAGACTCTTTTCTAAACTTCGCCAAACCATTTTTTCGAAGCGACAGGTTACAGTTCAGTCGAATCTGAACAAAAACTTGTTCCCAAAATGTTCTTAGATCAGAAATATTTATCACCAGAAGGTTCATTTAAAAAGTCATTTATAAATTTCAGCTACTATGGGTTGTGATTTGGTCTTTACTAGGTTACAGCTACTATCACAACCATAATTTTTATGTGAGTCAACAATTTTTATGTGAGTCAACAATTTTTTCCAAGCCAACATAACACGTTGCAAAAGCAGATATATAATGATAGATATTGGAGCTTACCCTCCTTTTTTCTGAATTTTCGGCGTCTGGAGTTCCACCTCCCCTTCATCTTTCGTAGGTTCTATTTTCTCCACCTCTGTTACTGTTGCAGGAACCATTGCTTCTTTAGTTGAAAGTTCATTAGAAACTTCTTGAGTTGGATTTTCATCACTCTTAGCTGGCGCTTCGTGTTCTGGCTTAAAATGTTCTTCTTCTTCTTTTTCAACAGGTTGAGTCTCTTCAACTGCAGTTGCTTTCAAAGTTTTTGACCGATTAATATGCAGTACCAGCTTAGTAGGTGACAGAACATCAACCGTAGCTGTTGCGTCATTTGATTCACTAGCAACTTCACTAATATTTGAATTTTCATTGCTAAGAGGCATTATTTTCTCGGGCTCAGGTGATTTCGCTTCCACAGGTTTATTTTCAACGGGCAATGCCTTTAGCTTTTTGGCTGGATGTTTTCTAGAAAATTTCTTTTTTGGAGATTCTTCTTCGTCTTCTGAAGATTCAGATCCTTTATTTGGATGAGTAAATTTCCGCATCCATTTTTTTGTTTTCTCCTAAAAAAAGGTCACAAGCTGAAGGTAAAGAGCATGGGAAAATAGAGTCAACCTAATCCAAGCAATTTAACATGACTTTGATAATTTAATAAAAAAAATTCATAAGCATGGTACTGATACTTAGAAAAAAAAAGTTTCAAAAAAGAATTCTTAAAAGAATTATTCAAGAAAATAACAAAGGCTATATTACTATGTTAGCCTGTTCTTTCATGTTTGAATAAAGCAAGTAGAAACTAAGGAAAATGTACTTGGACTCTTGCTACATTTTTGCCTCACCCGTAATTTTGTATATATGCTGTATTGGTATTAGTTGTTAGTAATGAATAACCAAGCATAAATAGCTGGCAAGATTTCACAAAGCAAATAAATTTCCTTGTAACTTGATAACGAGACAATGATAAAAACACGCAATGAGGCCCATTGCATAATCCTTAGTGGAGGAAAAATGTACAGGCTAAATGTCAAAGATACAATTCCCCGAGCCTTGAGAAGCCTCAAGGGCAGTGCTTCCCTACCGATTTTGGGCTATGCCCCCGCCTCGGAATTTCTAAAATCATGATGCCCCTTTCGTGATATTTAAATTTTGTTATTCATAATTTATCGTGTATTCACCTGAAGGAAGCTTAAAAGGCGATTAACTTGGTATCTTTTTTGGTTTGTCCTTTAAACCAGTGGTTCCCAAACTATGGGTCGCGACCCACCAGTTGGTCACGAAAGAATATTGAGTGGGTCGCGTTCGTGAGCATTAATGTTGGTAATGCTCAGATTCCGTAGTGGCGAGTACGGTAATTAAATTATTTGTTCTAATTTAAATTAAAAAAAAAAAAATTACGAATGTTACCAATATGAATGAAAGGATAATTTTGTATAATTTTATTATGCTCGTGCCACATCATAGTCACATCTATCGATAAAGAAAGCCCAATATTATGAATGACATTGCTATTTTCTTGATTTTAGCGTCGCACTTGTATTTAAAAAGCAAAAAATTAAAATTGCAAGAAAATAGTTTAAAGAGTTCGCTCCAACAGTAATTTGTGTCCAACTGTTCTCTATTAATGCAAAGTTTTCTTAACTTTTCTCAAATTCCTCTCTCAGATAGAAAAACCACTGTTCTAAGTTTCAATCTTTTCTAGTTCCAAAATGTATGCCTTAGACGTTGACTCTGATTGGTCAGTCAAGAAATTTATGCTCGAAAGTTGAACAATGTTCAACTCCAGAAATTACGAACGGTGAACGTAATTGGCGCTGTAGTCATGCGTAATTTTGATTTTATCGACAGGTGTGACTATAATGTGGCACGGGCGTTACGGTTTCAGCATCAACTTCAACTTTAGTTACTTTTAATCGCTGTGAGTCTGATATATCCAATTTATTTTTGTACTTAGTTTTAAAGTAAACCATAGTAAAAATTCCGCCCTCACATAGATATGAGCTAGTAAAGAGGAGGAGGACTTGCAGAGCTTCATCAAACAGGCGTCAGCTTCATCAGTTATCAGCAACTGAGAGGTTAGGTTAGGTTGTTGACATACTAGTTGGTAAGTAGTCTTGATATGGGTTACAAATCCAATACAATGAATCAAAATTTTTCATTTCTTCCCCAAAATAGTCGTCAAAATAATTGTTTAACAGTGATAAATGACTGTAAATTTGAGACAGTACATTCATCTAAGGCTGCACTTGGTTTTCAATAATAAAAGTTTCAGGTGTTTCAAAACAATCCTAGTTGCCATTATCAATGAAACTTTTCCGAAGCACATTTTTGTCATTAACGCTCGAATTTTATCGTGAACAGCAAAAATGTCTACTTCGTTTGAGCCTTGCAAATACAAATCGAGTTCGTTTAATTTGGAAAAATATATTTGCCAAATGAGTGAGCTTGAGAATGAATTCGTCGTTTAGTAGATATTTAATATATTCTGTTTTTCATTCCATGTAAATTGTAACTTCATTACGCAATTCAACTAATCGTGTCAGTACTTTTCCCTTGGAAAACTTTTCCCAGTTTTTTAGAAAGGCGGTCTTGTAAGGGTTTCTTTTTAATATAATTTACAATTTTAACAGCTGTATCAAGCACTGTTTTGAAATGATTGGGCAATGCTTTGGAAACCAGTGCTTCTCAACGAAGGCTACAAGATGTCCACAAAGCACAAGAACTTATTCAAGAACTCTCGTGATCATATTGCTATTTTCCCCACATATAGCCCGCGCATCGTCAGTGCATATACCGACACAGTTCTTCCACTGTAAAGCCTTTTCTTTTGTATGCGAAGCAACTGTTTTGAAAATTACAACTGACACAGTTCCACGACTCATTGGCTTGCACAACAAGATATCTTCATGCACGTCGTTCTGCCATACATAACGCACAAAAACAAGCAATTTAAGATACTTATTGCACGCCGGTAGACTCAAATAGTTGAACAATTATTCACTACCTCTTTTCTCTAAGATAGCAAAAAGGTGGGTCTCAAGATTGACTTTTTGTTTGATGGGTTGAAGCCCAGTCAACTTTGAAAACCACTGCTCTAGGCATATTTTATACTGTAGTAATGAAAAATATTATTTGAATGCAATACCTTTTATATAATGTGTAATGTCATTGCAATACTATCGTCTATCTTTTTTACTCTTTAAATGTACTTGAATGTGACGTCATTCACAAGAAAAATATTTTTTTACAAATTAAGGCTTTAAAGTATAGTCAGCCGAAGGGTAAACGTCCTACCAATGACCTACCAAGGAGGGATTTAATTTATTTTTGAAAATCGGGAGACCGGGGCAAATTAGTCGTTTTTTTCAATTTTTTCAATGAACATACTAAGAAGAAGGCATTTTTTAATCAGAACGACCCTAAAAAATAACAGTTCAGCCGGAACTGAAAGTAGACGGGAAGGGGAAAGAATGAAGTTATCAATAGATTAAATAAGGTGCTCGAAGAGCATGCACAGATGTGTTGGCCTCAGATGGCTTGGTGCTACAGTGCGTTGTTAGTAGTAGTAGTACAGTTCGACTGTCCCAGATTGTCTTGAATCTGTAACGGACAAGGAAAATCGAAATAGTGTTATTCGGCCATTTATGCGCAACCTCTCCCAAAGGTGAATAAAACTCCTTAGGATTTTGATGAAAATACATGAAAATAAAATATACATGCTTAGCCAGAGACTGGTTCGTAAAGGCGATTATAAAGTTTATGGCGACAAATTTAGACCCAAATTCCTATCTATAGCTCTTGAATGAACTAGAAGTAAGTATTTTAAAAATCATCACCTAAAAATATGTCAACAGCTAGAGTAGACATGAATGAAGGACAATCGCAAATTAATTAATGAAGAAAAATACAAAGCAGAAATTAATAATAAAAAATAGAATTAGAAATGGAAAACGACACTTTCTCCCCTTTTCAATGAAGATGGCGGAGCGGAGGTTTCGTCCGAAATATTTGCATATTTTCTGGTTTTCACTAGTTTACATATTCCCTTGTTTATCTATCCCACGTTTTTCTTCCTCAAGTCATGCCAAGACTATGTTGTCTTGGAACTAACAAGCTTCCGATCCCCAACTATTTTCTAAATGGAAGTAAGGGGATCTGCTTGAAATGTGATGGACAAATAGCTACACTGAAACAGACTAAACTCAAAATTTTTTAAACCACTGGCTTCTTTTTGTTAAGGCGCAAGTAGACTTCAAATTACAAGTCAGGGATTCCTCGAGCAACGAAACTTTTAGGCCTTCAAGCACCTAAACTGTGAAGGTCTGTAGTCTGAAATTTATAGGGGAAAGCTTCTGTTGGTGTAGCATACTTTTTTCTGCTCATTTTAGGTTTCAATATCGCTATTTAATTTATATATCTTTTTCTAGCTTTTTTTAAAAATCATTTAAAATAGATTAAAAACAACAAATCTTCTTTGAATTTTGTCCCTTGTTTGTTTTATGACCTTCCTAATATTTTTCCCTATATCATTAATGCATAATTTCCTTCTTTTTACCACAATCTAAATGGACACATTTGCTTGTACTAGAACTAATATTATTCATTTAGCAAGCTTTTCAATGAAGGAAAAATTTGTCAAGATAGCCCACATACCTTTCAAATTAGCCCATAGGCCGACAAGTTGCCTTTCAAATTCCCCAAATTAGTTAGTTGTAGGGATGGTTAGGCCATGATCAAGTCAAAAATCTCCCTTCTTGGAAAAATGCACACTTAATTCATAAATTTTAAGGCTAATACTACTGTTTTCAAGGCGGAAATACAACATTTAAAAATTTTCCCTCCCCTGTAAATGGTTCGTCGGGCGACCGAACAACCGGTTTTGAGAATGCAAACATTAGTTTATCACTGACTTTCTACTAATAGAATATGTTTTATAGCTCAGTCAATTTGGCTTCAAGGCAATAGTATTTTTTAAAGAACTTTATGAAGGCTACAAGAAAACTTCGTACGAACTAAACAAAATTTGAAATGGTAGGAAATTTATGCCGGTATGTATGGAGTAGAAGAAAAAGGAAGGAAAAAATAAATATCGATATTTTTAAAAAGTTTTTGGATAAAGAAGTAGATTTTTTGAGAATAAGTAATAGATTTGAGAAATATTTTGAAATGAACATTTATTAAATTATGTTTTTTTTTTTTTTTTTTTTTTTTTTTTTTTTTTTTTTTTTTTTTGTTTGTTTTTTTTTTTTTGGAATTTGAGCAGTTGAAAAGGGTTTTTAGAAAATGAGGAAATAAAGGAAAAAAATAAAAATGAAAAACTTTGTCTAAGTGTTGAGGGTATGTTTGTGTAAGATGATGTTCAGACAAAGTTTTTTATTTGGGCGTTTTTGAGGTAAGAGAGAGTAATTTGGGAGGATGGGATTATAAGGTAAACAGAGGGATTTTGGAGGCAAATTAAAGTATTTTCTTGGAGTTTGATAGTTGGTGCCACCGTGGAAGGGGTTCCCTATACCGGAAGGGCACCCTGCAAAGCGGCTAGGCAGATGTTGTATTAATGTTGGTTAATTGGTTGTAGAATGCCCCCAAATGAAATCTGTAATGCATTAACTGCTCAAATTTATAGTTTAATTATTATGATAATGTAAAGTTAAAAAATTTGTAGGTTTTTTTTTGTTTTTTTTTATTGTAGGTGGTACATAAATGTAGTTGTCAGTTTCGGAATTAATGAAGTTAGTACCACTGAGAGGAGAGGAGGTGGGTTTAAAAAAAAAAAAAAAAAGAAAATAAGAGGAAAAACTAATATTTTTTTTTTTTTGATGTTTACTTTTTTATTATTAAACCAAAATATTCAGCTTTTCTTTGAGCAAAAATTTGTTATACGTAAAAAAATACTTTCAGACAGCATGTGCCAACAAAGTTGAATACTGACTTTACTAACACACTTTTTCCATGGCGGACCCAACTGATATTAATTTTTTGGGTAAAATACCAATATATTGGTAATGTACTGATACGTTATCAATATTATTTGCCGATAAATTCCCCCCCCGGAAAAAAGCCTTGGCTTAAGTTCAAACCTCTTATTCTCTGCCCACATTCATACTCACAAGTTTCCCCCAGGTCTATTACTCGCCAAAGAACAGCCTCAATAATACATTGTGGATTCCAAAGAATGCACAAAAAAAGATCTAGAAGAGATTTAGAAAAACAATTCAACCAAATAAAGTTCTAGTATGAACAGTAAAACTATTTAAGCCAATTTAGTTACATCACCACAAATACGTGAAAATCTGATTGAAAGAAGTGTAAGATTTTTATTGAAATCACCTCTGCTCTCTCCACTATGGTCAGTCTTAGCTGGTGGCTCCACCCCCAAGGACTGGACCAGTGAAAATTACTTGAGGAAATAAGGTGCCATCTTCTGGGTAAGTTACACTTAAAAAAAAATCGGCCGATATCCAATATTTTTTTTCGATATCACATAATGACACTGACCCCTATATCACCTGGACCCTAGTCCCAAATTATTTTTGTATGTGGGTGGGGGGATTCAATTCAACCATAGGGTTACATAAAACCCTAAAACCAATACACCTTCAATTTTTTTAATTTAAATTTAAATTTAAAAAAAAAAAAAAAAAAAAAAAATTGTGCGAACTTGACAAGTTTTACAAAAAAAAAAAAAAACCCTCTAACCTCTTCGCTATCATATTCGGCATCCATAAGATCAACGCGATATAGCCCAACCTTGCCACGAGTTTGACGTCTAGACGGGGCATCTTCTTCTAGTGGAACGGGGGACACCTCACGATGCTGCAAATGAAAAGAAAATTGAAACAAGATACAGTCAGATTGCAAATAGCTCAAGATCAAGACACATCATTATAGTTGCAGCAGCAGGATAAACCTAGTAAAGAACAAACTATAGTCCATAGTAACGAAAATTTAAGAACGAGCTTAGAAAAAATATTGTTTAATGAAGAAAATTTTCATTTAATAAATATTTTTTAATATACATTTCAATTCACATTTAATATGCATTAATAAATATTTTATGTACCAAGGACATCAAAATGAAAAGATTTTTACCCCCTGGCTCCACATTTAGCTCTATTCATTCAAGAAAGCCGGGATTTTCTAGATTTTTTTTGGATTGTTATACAACTATTTAGAAATCAGAAATCAGAATCATTTAGTTAAAGACAGCTTTCATAGTCATAGATAAAAATCACAAACTAAATGTCACTGTCATTTACAAACCTAGTCCTAAGGCATTTTGTTATAGGCACTGGTAAAAAACGGCACAAATGAATTATGAATCGATTAGTTCTGCAAGGCACTGGCACTAATTTATTCTTCTTTCTGGTATTAACTACTGAGTTGGCAGCAGGGGGTGGAAAATGTCGGTGCTTGGGGCTAGCAAGGAGAAATTGCCCAAAACGCATTATCAACTGAAACCTGCTATCTCGAAGTGTTTCAATCTTAAAGACTCAAGAGCAGACTTGTAATCTACAAATTTTTCTCCAAGGATGATTTTAACTCCTCTTTTTTGAACTCGTTCCACATCATCACTTAGATATTCAATACTATGAATCTGAGGTCCCCAAACGGGACATGCATATTCTAATATGGGACGTATGTATGTTAGATATGCCGTTTTCAGCTGATTTACTGTGAAACCCAAGCGGCGCATTGAAATCAAAGAACGTAGTGCACAGTTGCCTATCTGGGCTAGCCCTTGAATATGAACACTAAATGAGCAATCGGCGCTAATATTAACTCCCAGGACTGTAGCTGACGATACAAGCGGAAACCAGTGAGCTGGGCAAACAAGATCTCGTTTCAGTGGATTGAATCTTACAATTTTGGTTTTGTTTTCATTGATCTGCAAACTATTTGTACTACAGTCTCCCCTGAATTCTGTTAAAAGATCAGGGCTGAATTGGGGCATAGCTTGGGTTGTATCTACTGTAAACTTAAGAAGCGCAGATAGACCGTCTATGTATTTGAATCGGTCATCCATGTTGTCCACAGCATAATTAATCACCGCAAGGAAAAAATGAGCGGCTAATTTGGTCCCTTGAGGGGCTCCACGTGTAATCTCTTCCCAGTCAGAGTCAAGATCATAGGGAAAGAGGGCGTAGAATCGCGGGCACCGGGAACAAAGGAAATCCATAACAAGCAGTAAGATATGTTTACGTGCGCCCATTCTTTTAAGATTCGTTGCAGCCACGAGGTGCTTAATCAAATCAAATGCTTTCATGTAATCAACGAAAGCGTCTCCAGGTTCGAGCCACTGTACTATCAGGTGATAAAGCCTAATTAAATACACTGTCGTACTACACCTTTTTAAACAACCATATTGGTAAGGGTCAAGTGAATCTGCAACTTGTGACATAAGTTCACGGTAAATAAAGGACTCAGTGACTTTGACAAGGTTCGGCGTGATTGAAATGGGTCTTAACTGATCACAGCTTTTGGGATGTTTCACCTTTGGAATGACACGTACATAAGCTTTTTTCCAAGGCTGGGGGAACGACTGATCATTGAAGAACTGATTTATGACCGAAGTTAGAGGTTTCGCAAGAAAAATTGCGTATTCACGCAAAAGTTTTACTGGCAATTCGCCAGGATAGGAAGCACAGTTATTTTGCAGTTTCGTATCTCCCTGTAAACTTCGTATTCAGAAACTTGCTTGATTTCATCACATTCGCAGTCTTCTATCAGAGTATTATACTTGACTTCACTTACTGATGGATACGTGGTACAGATTTTGGTAAAGAAAGAATTGACTTCTTGTGCTGATATCAAACTCCCATCTGTTTTCAGCCTCTGTAGCTAACTACTAACAGATTTTCCGGTCATCTTTTTGAATGCCGAATGCAACTTGCGCGAATCACCATCAAAAAGGGGGGCAATTCGAATCACCATCAAGTAGTGAGCATCCGTAGCTCACTACTAACAGATTTCCCGGTCATCTTTCTGAATGCCGAATGTAACTTACGCGAATCACCATCAAGCAGGCGGGCAATTTGAATCACCATCAAGTAGTGAGCATCCATAGCTCACTACTAACAGATTTTCGGTCATCTTTTTGAATGCCGAATGCAACTTACGCGAATCACCATCAAGCAGGGGGGCAATTTTCTCAATAACATACTTCTTTTTAGCATGTCTACTGACACTGACAATGCGGTTCCGTAACCTTTTCGCCGCTGAAATACACCCCGAACTGTATAGTCGGCACCTAAGTGTGATCAATCGCTTCAGGTCTTTCGTGATCCCCGACTTGTCAGATTCAAAAACTGGCACTACTTTAGTCGGGAAAATAGATAGAACTTTTCGAGTAGCAGGGAGTTGAGTGTTTCAACTTTAAGGTTCAAGTCAGTGAATGAGCATATTTCTTCAAATGAGTAATTACCAATCCACTGACCAAAGGCACAAATAGAGTCCCGGTTCAGTGGACGAACTATAACTTTGCTTCTTTTTGGTTTTGGCATGTTAGATTCAGTCAGGTTTTTTAATATAAATAAACATAAATTATACTTTATTATAGAGTTTTTTCAAGCGGGCTAGATGTGATTTAACATTTGACGTACCTTTCCTCGTCTGGTTTTCGGCTTTGGAGCAGACTCTGGCTTCTTTTCTTCGGCATTAACCTCACACTTTGTTTCTTCTTTTTCATCCACCTCAGTTTCATCTTCGTTTTCTTCGAGGACGGGTTTCACTACAGAAGGCGAAACTTCATTAGCTGAGTCGGAAGACTCGCCAGATTCTAACCGGTTCAGTTTGCGTTTTCTTGTCTTTGGTGAAATGGTTTTTTTGGGCGAACTTTTTGTTTTTGTCACGCTTTTTGCTAAGTTCCAATTAGATCTCCTGTAAGTAATAAAATTATATGATCAGAAAAGATAAGCAATTTATACGAAACCTTAAAATTTACAAATCCGAAACGTTTTCTTCTAAATACCTTACATGAATGTAAGTCAAAAATAAAACGAGAGAAAAAAGAGAGAAAGAGAGAGAGAGAGAGAGGGCGAGGGAGAGAGAAAGGAGAGAGAGGGAGAGAGAGAGGGAGGAGAGAGAGGGAGAGAGAAAGAAATTGACGAAAATGGTTCGATAATGTTTCTAAAAATTGGCATACGAACAATTTCTGACCTGAAAGAAGATAGGTTTCGGAAAAATTCGTTTTTCCCCACCCCAGCGCCCTTAATATATTTTTCTTTTCAATCTTCTGAAGGATTTTAACAGGACCGAAAATAAATGTCAAAATGAAGTTGGACATTGAGTAAATATTAATTCAATCACCGTTTAAAGGTTCAGATTTGAGTTAATTTTGCATTTTTAGCATACTTTTGTGACTGCTTAATTCATTGGCCGCTTTGAAGGTCCTCTGAACCTTTAGTTTGAATGAACAGGACAACTGAACTTTGGAAGTGATCCTAGCAAGATCTTCAACTAAAATATTATTTTTTTTTTGGATTGGATTTTCAGTAAAGTAAGTTTGCTTTTCCTTTGCATAGTTCTGGGGTACAAAATTCACTAATTGACTAGGCAACAGAAACTTACCGAAAAGAACTCTTTCCAAAGAAAAGTAAAAGTCCATATTAAAACTTAACAAAATCAAAAATTATGTCGTATAGCGATTCAAACTTAAAACGGAACCTGATAAAAGATTAATAAGTCGGCAAGAAAAAAAAGTAAATACACCTAAATCCAGAAAATTACAGAAGAGATTTTTTCTGGAAAAACAAACACGCACACAGACATACTTTTCCAGAATAATTTTAAATAAACTAACAGATTAGTTTCTTTGGCCTTTATTTCCCCCTTCTACGATAACTCAACCCTCAGCCCCCAAAAACACAAAAAGAAGAATTAAAAAGAAATAAAATATAAAAATAAATCCCATAAGATATTCTAAACTATATTTTCTTCTTGTGTTTTGTGATATAGGTAGACTTTTCCACAATCCCTTATTTTCTTCGTCCTTTTTATTTGCTTTACTTTCCCTTTAGCTGTTCAATTTCACATGTGCGGAGAATTTTCCACGTTAGATTGTCCAGGCGGAATTTTCTGCGGGAGAGGGAATACCCCGGACACCGTGTTTTATAACTAAAATTTGCTTCGCCGAAAGAAACTTGGTCAGCTGACTAAATTATATATATATATATATATATATATATATATATATATATATATATATATATATATATATATATATATATATATAGTATATATATATATATATATATATATATATATATATATATGTATATATATATATATACATATATATATATATATATATATATATATATATATATATATATATATATATATATATATATATATATATATATATATATATATATATATATATATATATATATATACCATTTCTCTGTTCCTTTAAACAATATACAAAAATGAAAACAACTAACCTCTGTTTTACGGACTGCTTGGTACGTACCAAAAAGGAATCTTTCGAGAATTGGAAAAACTTACTTGATTCCGATCCTTCAAAAAACCAATTCTGATTCCCGATCCATAGTCCCATTATGGGTTTATACCTTTTAACAAGGAATTTTATATACTTATATTTATTATTTTACAAAAAAAACTCAGAAAAACAAAATCAAACCTTCGACTATTTTTTCGCTTCCAAGAGGCAGAGCTACCTTCACTGGAATTGCTTTCACTTTCTGATGAGCTACTCGAATTTCTGCCCTGCTTTTTCCTCCTTTTCTTCTTGGGAGCTTCGACTTCAGACTCTGAATCAGACCATTCTTGATATGATCTTTTTGCGCTTCGAGCTGATCGACGAAGATTTTTCCTCCTCTCTTTCTTACTCATTTTCTTTTTTCTGCCGTTGCCAAAATCGGATAAATCTGTTATAGATACAGACGCCGAGGAATTTTGTGTCACTTCGCTGCGTGAAGCAGACCTAGAACAAACGAGTTTTCTAGAAATGATAATTTCAGACGCCTTTGTTATTCATAGCGGTTAGAGTATAGTGGGGCTGCACAACAGGGTCTTGATATGAATCTGCAAAGCTGAAAAAGTTTTTAAAATAAAACTTGTCATCAAAAGGAATCGAACCCATGCCCTCCTATAAACCAGACACAATTTTTTACCACTGAACTGCAATAACCCAACAACCAGTCTGAAGTTTACTTTTCATGTATCTAGAAAGATTAAATCTCCTAGCTTGTTTCTAAAATCCTTTAAAAAAATCAAAAAATAATTAGAAAAAGTGCCGGTAGACTGTCATTTCAGGAGATTATCATTTCGGCATCAGAAAGATATCGTAGCTCTTTTAAGCAGTATTTCATTCGTTATCTGCAACATTGATTGAACTGCTTGACCTTTTCCATATTTCTTATTGCGCTGACCTTGAACTTTTGGCCTTTAGCTGACATAAACTGACAACACGAACTTACCATATACTTTGAGCTGAAATGCCAACAATACTGCGTTTCACCATCACAATCTTAATCCCTACCAACACAACTCGGCAGCTAAATTACTAGACTAATTACGAAAAGATACCGTAGCGCGTTTATCAAGGTTTAGTTCATAATCTGAACCATTGATTTTATTACTCGATCTTTTCCTTATATCCTGTTATGCCCGACCTTAAAAAAAGTACTTTTTTTTTTTTTTTTACTCGAGTTTATGCAGTTCCTTGCATTGTTTAATTCATTTTTTCTTCAATATTAACACACTTATGTTAGCGTAAAGCTATTAAACTGAACAACCATTCTACTCTGTTCTATAATGACAGTAACGGTGAAATTCGCAAGGAGATGATAGATGATGAATATTACGTAATCATAACTGTGTTTCAGCTATTAAAAAATGAGTTATCCAATGTGAATAATTAATTATTACCCATTCCTCTGATAATACAACTACTGGTCCGTTTTTCTTGGTTTCTGCTGTTTCTCTGCTAATAAGACTGATTTAATACAATATTTTTAAATGTCCCCCCTCCTATTTGACCCAAGTGCGTAAAGAATTAATTTTGTATCGCTAGAGCCAACTTAATCAATTTTAAAGCATACTCATTTCACTCATCTTTTAACACCCAAAGGATTAAAAGAATAGAAAATTCTACTCTATTTCATCAAAACAAAATTGAATCTAATTTGTTATCTTTATACTTCTCAAAAACATGATAAGTAAGAATCAATCTGGGTATGTAATCATTAAAGAGAGAATTCAGTTTCTAATTATTTGTTTATATGAAGGGCATGAAGTCCCACTATTCAGATATGTTTTACACTCTTTGTTCTATCAATAATAATAAATATAATAAATAACATCTTCTTGGGAGAATCTTGTAAATAATAGCGTAAATGGCAGTCAACATGTTAGTGTTGACTGCTTTACGTTATTTAAATATAGTCTATGGTAAAGAGTAATGGCAATTTCGAGCATTTGGCGCGTCTTGACATTTTTCAAACCTTATAATTGTGTGTTTTTTTTCAAAATCATATGCTTAATATTATAGTAATTTTGAAATAACACTATTTACACAGATTTTTTCTTATTATTACAGTTAATAATGCCAAGAAACAGAGGCGATAGAAGGCACTGTTTATTTTTCCGACACTAGTGCCAGTTTCCTCTCTTCTAAGTTACCCGTACTCTTTGGATAATTCCATGCGTTCCTACTCTTGCCTAACATCTTAATCTTACACTTGACTAAATTCCATCACGTCATTTCCTTACAATTCACGAAGATCATTTAAAGGCCTCTTCTTTAACCAGACAGTTGATGAACTATATCAGTTCTGTCTTCTCCAACACAGAGAAGGGGCGCTATGATGATCGACAAAAAGTTAGCCTTTCATTTCTTTGGGAGGGATCTCTATGGGGAAAACACGTGTACTCAACAGCAGAGGACGATCTTTGGGAGACATGTGCTCACAAAATCCAGAAGGGCAGGCACCTTTCTCGCCCACTCTATGTTTTCCCGCCAAAGCTGGAAGCTGAAATTTACCTGGGAGTGTGGCTTCGGTGAAGAACACATGGCTTTCGTTTTCGAGACTTGTATGGTCATGTAAAGAGCCTTTTGGTCAAATGGACAATATCAGACAGAGACTGATGATCGGAAGAGAGCCAGCAGTTTGATCTGTATGATGGACATATGCTAGCTTATCTATAACTGCTCCACCTACGAGAGTACCATACAGGTTGTCAATGAGTGAAAGGCTACAATTGGGCAGAAATTGAACAGAGCAGCTCTGCTGATAGCAAGTAACCTTGTAATACACCAGTCGGCATTCGAGGCTTTCAGTAAGGCCTTCTCCATTCATAATACATGTTCTGAACTTCAAGTTCATGTATCTCATCAAGGAGACCCAGTTGGATGGGCTAAGCTGTAGCCCATTGGATGGCTAAATGGTAAATAAAGCTTGTCAGCTAAAGAAAACGGGCATACCTCTGAAGATGAAGGCATGGTAGATACTGCAGCTAAGTTCAAGACATTTTTCTATGGTTTGACAGACTATTAATATTTGTTTAACCACCGAACTTCTTAGCCGGAAACGAGCATGGTATTCTAGCATGGCCACGTACGATTACTCGTAAGCGCCTAAGCAGGACGCGAGCATGACTATAGACTATTGGCCGGTAAGAATTATTGGTGAATAGTTACCACAAACTGATGTTGAGTTTTTCTTCTGGAGAGGGATGATCGTGGGTTCACACCAAGATATGAAGAATTAACCTTCTTCCCAAGTAGCATTGGCGACTGTGGTATAGTTCAACGATGCGTTCATAAATTATTTTTGGAATTTCCAATACACCATTAGGGTATGCAACATGGTTGGTTTTAAGATCCCTGATAGAGGCTGCAATTCCTAAGCGAAGAGGTCTTGGATTTGACTAATGGTTGGCTTTGGACTTTACGACGTACAAGGGACAAAATTTGGATACAACTCATTTCTCCTTTGGCTGAAATGAATGGTAAAAGTATACCTGTCAACTTCAGCGTCTTCATCATCCTCTACCAGAGAGCACTAACTAAACTAGTGCCTTAGTTCAAATACGGATAAATAGCCTACTGTTCACATATAGTTCAATAATCTAAGATACTTTTAGTTTTTAGTCTTTTATAGGTCCACACCTACAACTATTATAAAAGCGTAAAAAGTTTCCTTTAGGAGAGGGGGGGGGGGTCTTTTTAAAGAACATCTTTGAGCGCAGGTATTTTTTTTTTCGGTTTGCCAGGTTTTCCCTTCAAGTTGCCAAGGGTTTTTTCTTTTATACTTGTTGCAAGAAGGTGGGTGTGGGGGAAGGAGGATCCCATTCATTTGTCAAAGTGCCCCCACTTGGGGGCTAGTTTCAGAAAAAAAACTAGCAGGATAGAAATAAACAGAGAACTTACTCTCCAGAAACTTCAAAATCATCATCTTTTGCATCATCACTTTCTGAAGTAGCACTGAGGTCTCGAATAGATTTCTTTTTTGGAGTAACCTTCAATATTTCTTTGGTTTTCAGCAACTTAGATGGTCTTAAATCAATTTCCGGCCCAGGATCTGACTTGTCCCCTGACTTTTCTTTTTCTGAGTCAGAAGCTTCACTATCATGTTTTTTATCACCCTGCAAACAACATGTTATTACACATTAGCAATACAAAATCAAATTTGAATAAATAGCGACGAAGACCACACTGCCTTTCCATCATAAATAGAAACAACATGGAATTTTTTCCTAAAAAAATTTGTCATTTTTTCCAGTTTTACAAATGTAAATACAAAAACATTAATGATAACACCCCGAATAAAAAGGTTTTTTAATGTCTTGGTCGGTGGGAGAGGAGCACATGATGAGATGGGACAATTCTCAGTAAAGGATATCTGAGTTCTTCCCCTTAAAAAGAAAAGATTACACAATCAATAAAAAAAAAAAGATCACACAATCACATACAGATCACACAGGGAAGTTCCTCCCCTTAAAAAGAAAAGATCATACAATCAATCAAAAGAAAAGATCACACAATCCCACACAGATCACACAAGGGAGTTCCTCCCCTTAAAAAGAAAAGATCACACAATCAACAAAAAGAAAAAAAGAGAGGAGCAACGAGATGGAACCTTATTGAAATTACTTGGCGTCACATTTTCTTTATTTAAAGTGAGATGTGTAGATTAAAAATATTATCCAATATGTCATTACACATTAGCAATACAAATCAAGTTGAATAAATAGCGACGAAGACCACACTGCCTTTCCATCATAAATAGAAACAACATGGAATTGGAATGGAACAAATAACATGGAATGGAACAAATAGAAACAAAACATGGAATTTTTCCTTAAAGACAGTGGAACCTCAGCCCTAAATGAATATTTCAGTTTTAATGGTCGTATTTTAACCTGAGTTTCTTTTATATTTTCATTTGTTTTGCTGAGGGCGGCCCTTTGATATACGGTCGAAATATTCATTAAGGGTTAAGATTCCACATTTTTTTTTGAGGAGGTGGAAGAGCATTACACTGCATTAAACTGAAATCACACTGGATAAAATGTACGTTTTTCAAACCGAATCTACTTTGGGCGAGGTGGAATCGGGCATACTGGGGGAAACCGTCTTGTATCCATGCATCACCAGAAGGGAATTCACATTCAAACAAGCTATATTCCCGGAGAATTAAAAGCTAGCGTTACTATTATTAGCTGCAAATAATACTACTGAAAAAAACTGAAACAAGTACATATTAAAGTTACTAGAATATGCGAAAACAGGAATTTTACAATACTTAACATATAAACAAATAAATACTAATTCATCACTGACAGATGTAATGAACCCTCAAAATTAACAAGCTAGATTTACCCAGAGACAGATACGTAAGAGACAATTCCTCTGAACTTGAGAATAATAATTCCTCTGAGAAAGAAGAAAAGGAAACAAATTGTCAATTAGGGACTAGGAACGAGACGAGAAAATCTCAAATACTATCCAGTTCAAAACGTGAAATATTTCTATGTATAAAGATGTATTTTTCAGGCAATCCTCAAAATAAAAAAAGTGAAAGATTTCATCTCCTGATTTTCCCTGAAACTTACCGAAATATACGTCCCCACCTTCCTTCCCCCAGCTCCGGAGTTATGTAATTGAGGGGCCCTAAGACACTGCTTCCGTTCTCGAAGGGTATTAGAATTCATCCCAAAAAGGTTAGGCCAGCCAGAAAATTTACTCTTGAAGCTAGACCTTGTTTCGATGTTTGCCTTTATTTTCCGTTGATTTTACCGACTGACTTTAACGCCTAAATGAAACATATATTGCTGAAAGGCATATTTCTATGAGAGAAGTTTCTTGTCTTTCGATCATTTTGACACAAAAAAAAAAAAAAAATTTCTGAAACAAAGCTTTCCAAAACATTGGATAAAAAAAAA